>JANPWX010019582.1:932294-953627 GCA_024734555.1 Trochalopteron elliotii
TCTCTTCTCTTCTCTTCTCTTCTCTTCTCTTCTCTTCTCGCCTCGCCTCGCCTCGCCTCGCCTCGCCTCGCCTCGCGTCCCCTCCCCTCCCCTCCCCTCCCCTCCCCTCCCCTCCCCTCCCCAAAATTTACAGCATTGCCTCTTGCCATGCTCACTGAATTTTCTGCAAGGGAAATGAGAAAATCCATAGCTTAGTTTATGAGCGCTAATCAGTGCAAAACAGGGGCTTTAAGAAATTTATCTGTTGCTGAGTCCACCTTTTTCTCCAGCACCTTCTTGGGGAATAAATTCTTGCTCTTTGAGGCTGGGGAGATGGCTCTTTGGTGGCAGCAGGGTCAGGGGTCTTTGGCTACAGCTGCAGGTGTCCCTGGCCCATTTGGGGAGCTACCAGGGAGGTGCTGCAGTGTTGGTCTGAGGGCTGGGCTAGCTGAATGTGGGCAACTCTGGTGATCAGCTGGGGTGACTCACACTCCAGGGATATATCTTCATTGTCTTTCAAGGTAAAAGAATGTCCCTCTGAAAATGTCCACTTGCTAAGCTTGGGGTGGCTTAGACTGAAAGGGAGAGACATAAACCCTGTCTCCATCACTTGCCCAGGTCACCCAGGAGTTCAGTGAGAAACAAACTCATCTTATCCTGTGCCTCTGAACCCCGGGGTTCTCTAATTGTCTCTCAAATGAATTTTGCTGAATCAACTAAAAAAAAAAAAAAATTAAAAAAACCCCCAACAAAACAAAACAAAAAAAACCACAAAGCCAACAAATCAAAACCTGTTTTATGCTTCTTGAAGAAGTGGTGGCTATGAGCATGATGTTCCCAGAACATAGGGAGCATCACCTGCTGTCCTGTGCACCCCTTCTCACCGTCACACTTATCTAAGAACAGACAGTCAAGGGGAAACAGAGCAAATTCAAAGCTTCACCTCCCTCCCTTTCTGCAGCAACAAAACACAGTTGTACCCAAACATTTGGGTCCATGGAAGGGACCATCCCCAGCCGTAGCCATGCTGCACTCCAGCGCAGGTGGCAAATGGCAGACAGATGCTCCCCTGATCCACCTGGCAGTAGAAATATGATTTATTCATCAGTGTTTTCTTTGTTGTTTCCTACCAGCCTCCTGTACACAAACAGGCTTTTAGAAAAGCGGCGTTAGATAAATAATACATCGTGCTGGCAGCCAGCATGTGCATAACAAAAGCATCTGTGTAGATGCGTGTGTGGACTAGCAAGGTCTGCTGCTTTTGTGTCCATGTGCTCAGTGCTGGCATTTTGTGCCCAGGTGGATTCCTATTGTGCTGTCCAAGCCTCTGCAGCTTTGCATTTGGTCAGTTGGGTGGCTTTTTTTTCTATATTGGTACATACCCACCACCAATGGTGTGAAAAAAGTCTTTGGGTGATGATGCGGTCATGCGATGGGCAAACAGCAGGAGTTTGGCAGCAGAACAGCATTGGTTGTAGGGTTGTCCCCCCATGTGGGGCAGCACGGGGGTCCTGCCCATGTGCAGGCAGGCTGTGTCACAGCTGTACCTCTAGCTCAAGCACATGCTGCTGTTATGGACCCTGGAGTCTCTGCTGGCCCAAGGCTGAGATGATGAGTTATGCAGGTGACCCCAAAAGCACACTATGGGCTCATTATCCCCCATCAGCCCCACGCCTGAATGTGCCCCGAGTGCACCAGAAAAAATACCTCCTACAGAAGTGTTTGAGAGGCCTCTTAAAACTTTTATTGGTGCTATTTTTTGTATCCTTCCACCTGTGGAGCAAGGCATCTTTAGTACATTCAGCCCTCAGCAGGAGAGGAAAATTATAACTGATCCATTTCAGAAACCTCTAAAAGTGACCTAAAATAACTTTTCTATATATAAAAGTGTCATGATTTTAATGTCCATTATCTCATGACCTAGCAGAGCTAGGAAAAGCTCTTGTAGATCATTTTTAGTGGTTTCTAAAATGGATTGGTCACACTTTTCCCCTGCACAGTGGGACTGAGGGTACAAGGACAACTGGGCTTTAGAGATGAGGAGGGAAACAAAAATCTGTTTCTGTGCTGGTGTATCCAGAGCTGTTTCATCCTTAAGGACCACTCACGATGCTGTTCCCAGCTGAGTAGAAGTGGTGAAGCTGGTCAAGTGACAGCTATTTCCAAAAAGCTGGAAAGTTAAATAGATGCAAAGCATGGAGCACCGTGTGGTGGGAAAGCCAACTCCATCCCTGCTGCTGGTCTTTTCAGGGATCTGCAGAGGTGATGACCCTGGCACCGGCTTTCACTGCTGTGGCAGACCCAGGTTTTGCTGGAGCATCTCATAGGTTTGAGCCATGCACCCAGATGGGATGTGCTCAGCTCTGAGTTCAGCTCTGAGCCTTTCTTCACCTCACCCAGAGCTTTTCCAGCGAGGCTGGTTGCAACCCAAGCCTCTGGGAAGCTGCCACAGCCAGGCATTAAACACACTGGGTTTTCAGAGAAAACGTCAGCAGAGCACATGGGAGAAGTGGCTCCCTGCCATGCAAGAGGTTAATAGACAGATTAGAGAGGGCAGGCGCTGTTTGTGGAGAAAGGAAAAGAGCTCTGCTTTTACAGAGTTCAGCAGCTCAGTGAAGCAACAGGGATGTAAATATTTGCCAGAATTAGGGAGGCTGTGTGTAGGCCCAGGGAGGAGTGCCCAAGTAGCTCAACGTGTTGTTTGGGCTGTTCGTGATGTGGGACAAGTGCTGAGAGCTGGACATCATCTGAGAGAGGATGGAGAAGGTTGGTGCAGGACACCCCACACCCAGAAGCACTGCCCAAAACCTCAGGGCAGAAAAAGCCTTTAATGCTGCTCCCTTGATGGGTTTGTTTTCCTCCACTGCCTTTCTTGCTCTCTCTGTTGGCCTGATGGGCTGGCCCACCTCCAAAGACAGCATTACAGAATGCTGGATCGATTGGAGACTGCAATTTTATTTGCTGTCTTTAAGAGCCTTTGATGGGCAGCATGAGCTGTGCCAGTGAGCTCTTTCCTGTGAGAGGAGGGGAGAGGAACAAGGTTGCAGGCTACCATCTCCCATAGGGAGATGAGGAACCTGCTACCAGCTTGGAGAAGACACCATGGTTGGGTGGGCACAGAGAGCCTTCCTGATGCAGCAAGGCAGCTGAGAAGAGGCTTGCAGCCCTGTCCTTTGTGGTGCCTGGCAGTGGTGGCCATGGTCACCTCTGTGGTGTCATGGTCACAGCCCCTGTGGCACATTGCACTGGCCTCACACTCTTCCATGAACTTTCTGCCTGTCAAGGTGGAAAGTGGGGTAGTTGCCTGACAGCTCCCTCCCGGGACACCTGTGGCTCTGGGACTGATGGCACTCTGGAGAGATGGAGGTTGCAGGAGTGGCTATGTGAGACAGCTTGTGCCTGCCCAGAAAAAGAGGGCAAAGACTGGGGTGAGATAGGCTTCATACAGCAACTTCCCTTCAGTTGCATCCATCCTTGAACTCTGCATCAGGAGGGCAGAGATGTGAGGATCATTTTGTCTCCCTTCCACAGTCTCTCCTTCCACCTCTGGCTTGCTAAGAGACACCAGAGGGTAAGAGGTGGAGCATGCTGGACACAAAAGGTTGAGGCTGCTGTTGGGGACCAGCCTTGAAGCAGAGGGCAGGATTTTCACGGCATTCAACGCTGTGGAAATGGGGCATCTTCAAAGGCTGCTGCAGAGTGAGGATGGAAGCGGGATACAAGAATGGCCAGCCCTCCCTCCTCCTCTCCCAGCAAAATGAACCTGGAGGAGTGAGCCCGCCCCAGCCTCCTCAGCGGAGGAATTAGCACAGATCACAAAGAGTCAGATCCGGCGTGATACTGGAGACAATGGAGATAAATTATTCTCAGATGGACTAATTGTGGTGCGTAGCAGCGCAGCATCTTGGGCCGTGCTGGTTAGGGCTGGACCCTGCAGGACTCCAGGAATGCTCGAAGAAGCCCCGCCTGCTTTTACCCGGCTTCCCGGCGATTCCCGGTTACAAGCAGAACAGCTGAGCGCAAGCCGCAAGTAGGCGAGTCGCCTACGGTGGCATTCCCAGTGTCCCCAGCATCCCCAGGCAACACTCCGAGCCCCATCCCGGTTTGCCGGATCCCGGGCAGGTGCTGTTGGCCCACAGTGCCACCACGCGGTCACCCAGCACCCAGAGGCTGTCCCCAAGCCCCCAGCACCCCTTCAGCCCCTCTGGGACACCTCCCGACCCCCTCCCCACCATTGCACCCTGCAAATAGCAACGCTGCCTTTGCTCCCGCCACGCCCAGGGGAGGCAGGGAAGGGGTTAAGGAGCCGTCGGGGAGAAGGAAGAGGATGGGGCTGTGGCAGGGATCAGGCCCTTGTCTCTGGCTTTGCTATTAGCCATTCTGTTTTGATGTGGAGGGTCTGCTTGAATAATTTAACCGGGAGGCTCATTAACCAGGCTCTGGCCTTCGTCTGTCGGCTGAAGGCTGAAATAGCCATTAGGAGGAACACGCGGAGCGGAGCAGCGCAGCCTTGCCTCCCACCAGCCCCCGCCAGCCCCCTCCGTTCCCTCTCCCTCTCCTCCTTGCTCCTAGCTCCCTTACTCTGCTGTACTTGGCTCCTTTATCAACTGCTTGCGCCCTCTAAACCCTGCCCCAGGGGCGCCGGGGTTGTGCAAACCCTGTGCCTCAGTTTCCCCTCTGTAGACCGTAGTAGACTGTGTAGACTCTATAGGCTCCAGTCACAGCTGGAGCTCATTCCATCCCCTGAGAAATCTGTGTCCCTGAGCGTGTCATGCCAGCGACACCCGGGCTGTGGGGCTGAAGAGACACTGAGGCTGCCAGGTCTGCTCGGTTTGTTTCAAACTCCCCACTTGGGGAGAAGAGCATGTCCTGGAATATTCACAATGGGTGGATGGGGATGAGGGCTAACAAAAGAAGGGAAAGAGAGAGCACCACAGGATCAGACAGCCTTTCCAAGGGGAATCCTGGTGCACATCCAGCCCAGGGAGTGTATTTTATGGCAAGGCAATGTGCCAGGGTGTTGCTCTTAACAATCAATGCAAGTGCCTGGGTACCAAGAAGAGTTGACTTTGGTGTCAGACCAGGTGAGATTTTTAGCAACAAGGGCAAAATTTATCAGCCAAAAGGTATCACATATCATTCTTTGCATGCACTGTCCCTCAGCATTTTGAAGAGTTTTCCTGCAACTCTTGCTGTGCTCCTGCAAAAAGCAGAGTGCACTGCACATGTATCCAGGAAAGCCAAGTACAGTGTGAACACCTCACTGAGTTTAAAATCCCTTTCTGCCTCTAACCTCTAGGATCAGCTGACGAGGCCAGAGGAAGGCTGCTCCTACTGGGTGCTCTCATCCTATCTCCTGTTGCCTCTGTGTCTCTTTGGAGGCAGTGCAGCAGAGTCAGGGATGCTCTTCCCCACACCAAAGGCATTAACATTGTTAGTCTTCCTGCAGAGCTGGATTTTCTCTGCTGGTTTCACATTGTTCCTCCTCATCTTGCCAGTGGTCCTTCTTCCTCCCTTGGGTGACCTCTGATCATTTGGAGGATCATCCCTCAATAAGTTTATCACTCCCAAAGGATGTGGCAGAGAAAGCTGTGAGCAGTGCAGATTAATGGGGTCAAGAGAGCAGCACCTCCTCCTCATCAGCAACATCTCTGTCACAGCCTTGAGGACAATTTCCCCTGGTACTTGCAAACCTTCTCATTCACTCCATCCCTCATTAGAAGCAGTGAGCTACCCGACAAGAAGGTGAGCTTTGCACAGCCCAGCCCAAAGCAAGGTGTCATGGAGGACCTCAGCAGAAAACATGGGACAAAGACCCCCATGATACTTCCAGCAGCTGATAAACACAGTCCAGGCTCCCATTGTAAACTCTCCCCTCAGAGTCTGGCAGCAGCTGGGAGTGGAGGGTCATCCCTTTGCTCAGAACTTGGTGATTACCCCACCTGAGCAGGTAATTACCCTTTCTCTTTCCCTGGCAGTGCCCCCGAAGGAACCAGTGCTGATGTGCCGGTCCAACAACTACCCGAAGGGTTTCTACTGCAGCTGGCACCTGCCCACTCCTACATACATCCCCAACATCTTCAACATCTCTGTCATGTAAGTGTCTGGGAAGAAAGGGTGCAACACGGTGAGTTCCAGTCCCTGCAGCCTGGAGCAGGTCTCAAGCAGTGCCGTGAAGTCTTGGTGCAGTGTGTGTGACCTGTGCTGAGCATATGGTATCAGTGTCCCAAAAATGGACATGGGAAAGGATTTTCTGGGGACATACAGACTGCATGTTTGAGACCAGGACTTTGTGCCAAAAAAGTTTCAATTTCCCTAGAAGGGACTGGGAAAGTCCCCATCTCCCAGGTCCCCTTTCCATCCTTCCCAAGACCATCCTCTCTGCACCAGTTGTCTGTAGTGGATGTTGTGCCCACTGTTTTTGGCACATGCTCTTTTCTGGTGTATGCTGGTTGTTGTTGGGCAGTGGCAGTTTCTCTCATCTAGAACTGGCCATGGCATCATTCCCTATCCTGAACCTGAGTTCTGGCACAGCCCTTATGCAGGCTGATGCCGTGTATTATCTCCTGAGGTTTGTGCCACCATCAGAAAGGAGACCTTGTTCCTCTCATGAGAGGGCCAGACCCAAACCCAACCCCAGCAGGGTTCCATTCTTTCCTTGGGGGCAGCATGAGGACATTCACTGAAGCCTCTGTGTAGGCTTGGGAGAAAACCCCATACACAAGAGCCCACATGATTCCCTGGCAGGAGGAAAGCAGCCCTTTGGCTGCAGCAAGGGCTGGTGCATGGGGACCATTGTCATAGTGGGGATGCAGAGCTGCACAATCTGCCTCCTTCCTCCAGCAGCTTGGGTGCATCCACAGGTAACAGCTCTTCTCACCTCTGCTTTCCAGACACGGCACAAAAGACATGGTCTGTGAGAAGGATGCCACTCCCAAAAACAGGTGTCACATCAGATACCTCCAGCTCTTCTCAACAGTGAAGTACAAGGTGACTCTGACAGTCACGAATCCTCTGGGCAAAAACTTCACCACTCTCACCTTTGACGAGTTCGCCATAGGTAACTTCCACGGCAGCAACTGCCCTCTCCAGGGTGGTGTTGGGGTTGGCTTGCTCTGCAGTGTCATCCATCAGAAATATGGGGCAGGGAAGGGATTGGCTCTCCAAGCGGAGATTCTCCCTATCCATGGGGTCTGAGCCACTCCAGCATCCTCCCTGTGCCCCTCCCATTCTCAGGGCCCTGCTGGCCCACCTGAGCATCCTGGGGGAGCAAGGCAGGATGCCCACAGGCAGCCTCCATGCTGGTCACATCAGTGGCCTGGTGTCATGCATGGTCCCACCCCCAGTGGTCCAGATTGCCGGCAGTTACTGAGTTCTTCCCTGTTTGAGATGCTGGGGAAGAAGTTGCCATGTATTAGGGCAGACAGCTGTGAAAATTGTGAGGTCCAAATGGTTGCCAATGGTTGCCAATTCTCACCCCTATGAGTGTCCCCAAAGGAGAGGTTTGGTGTTTGTGCTGGAAGCAGAGTCATGGGAATTAGGATTGGAAGAGAAATTAAAATGTCTCATTCTCTTGTCTCCATCCGTAGTCAGGACAGAGCTCTCCTACAGTCAAGTTCCCCCAGCCCTTACCTAATATTTTCCTAAAAACTCTATTCCTTCTTTTGCACCTGTTCACTGCTCCATCAGGACAGCAGATGCTGTGCAGTGTGGGAGCAGCAGGCCCTGTGGGCTGGGGTGTCCACGTCTTGGGCTGTGCCACAGGGATGCTTCCCAACCATGTCCAGACCCACAGCAGAGATACTCCCCTGACTGTGAAGGGCGGGCATGATCTGAGCAATCCAGTGCCAAATACAGAAAAGCAAGGAGCTTTTGCCACCATCCAAAACCAGATTACAGCTTGCACTGTGACATCCTCAAATAACAGGAAAAATAGGAGAGAATGGAGTTCAGGAATACACTGAGAAACAGTTTTCTGGTTGGATATGGCAATTACTGAAGCTGAAAAACAAATAAGCAAGTCATTAAAGTGTGGTCAGTGATTAGTCTTTGCCTTCGATGTGCTGCACATCATAGCATGGGAAGCTGGAAATGCTGGAGTGCAACAAGAGGAGCTCCACTGCTATACCAGATTTTCCCTTTGTACCCCAAATCCTGGAAAATATCAAACAAGGCACCAGCTCTGAACACAGCAGGGAAATAACTTTGGAGTAGGGACTGTCCTGCTGTGTGTCTGCTGCCATGGTCCATACCTGAAGCTTGTGTTCATCAGTGCATTGGGAATGCCAATAACAACGCAGGGAGCTTTGCAGGGAAGTGGTGGAATTTCACAGTCACTTGGGTGCCTTTAAATGTTGTTGAAATTGTTGTTTGTGGAAGATACACTCCTTAAAAATGAAGGTAACCTCCAGTCTGCATGGCCCAGGACAGTAATTAAGCAACATTTTCCAAGTTCCTTGCATTCCCTCCTGCAGGAGTTCAGGGCACCCTCTTGTAACATCTGTATCCCACCCATGTCCTGCCTAGCTTCCCAAACATCTGGTCCTCCATCCAGCACACAAGAGCAGCTCTCCTGGGGAAGCACACCCAGCTGCAAGCCTCGGGCATCCCAACACCAGCGCAAAGCTGGATCCAGCCCAGCAGTTTGAATTCGGCCCAGGTCAGAGCAGAGAGTCAGTGAGCAAAGGCCAGCACTGCCCCAGGCCAACCCTTAGCACGGGTGTACTCTTGCTGCCCTTGCACCAGTGCCTGGAAGGGTGCAGGGTGCCTGGACACTTCTCAGCAGTGCACTGAGAGGTCAGACCACCCGGCATCACCTCCAGGAAGACACTTGGGGAAGGGGTGATGGGCTGATGCCGATAGGAGAGGCTGTGTCCTGCACCAGGCTACTCCCATAACCGCTTCAGTATCCAGTGGCCTTAAAATCTCTATATTCTGTATGACTGAGAAATTCTCCTCCTCAGGGTGTGGTACGGGTGCCAGGCATCAGCAGCACAGACAGGGTGGTGACAGAGTGCTGAAGCAGGCAGTTACAGGCTTAGCAAATCATTACTTAGCATCTGCTGCTGCTGAACAACAGCCACCTACCCTGAGTGGAACTTCTCCTCAAGCCATCCTGGTATTAAAACAAGTGCACTGCATTGCTGTGTTTTGCTAGGCAGTTTTGCCCCACACTGCCTCCAGTCCTTGCTGAAGCTGCAGTGCCTCTTCCAGCTCCCTTCTCTGCAGCTGCAGTCCAGGACTGTGTCCCAGCATCCAGTAGGTTCTCTGGAGATCTCAGCTGGCCCAATGAGCTCTCATCTGGGAAATTTTTCTGGGTTTCCCTTTGCTAGATGAAGGGTTGAAAACCTATGGCTCAGGGCAAAGCCGCTGCTTCGCCTCATTGAGAAAATGCTGAGTGGGAACATTGCAACATCTGCACACATCCTGCTAAAATGAAGAGACAGTGTCAGCCAGGACCTGTATGATGCTTCTCCTGAAATCCCTGGGCTGTGGTTGTCAGCACCTGCCTTGTGTTTTCCCTTCAGCCTAGAGAAAAACATGATACCTTCTGCATGGAGGTTAAAGTACAGCCACACAACCCTGATCTCATGCCCTACTGGGGACAAAGCAACCCGGAGCCAAGGAGAGAGCGGTGCAGGGCAGGAAGCTCTCCCTCCCAGCACCATCTGAGCTGGGAGAAAGCCCTCTCCTAGGTCAGACCACCCACCCAGCCTGGGCAAGCCCAAAAAGCCCCCTGGGAAGGAGTGACCTCCTTTGGTTTTGCTTCTTCACTCCTTTCTCTGTCCCTGGAGCCTCTAGCAGAAAATCCCTTCCCCAGCCACTCAGAAGATGGTCTCTAATTGAGTGGAAAATGACTGGTACTTTCTTTTGCTGTCCTGAGCCCATGCCTTCCTGGCGGTCATGCCGTGCTGGTTGTTAGCAGCCAGCTGTGAAGGGTCACTCTGCATTGTCATTTTCAATGATGACTGGAAAAGCTTTTCTGGCCCTCTGGCCCCCATCTCCTATTGGTAGAAGATCCAGACTGCCTTCCTCCTCATCTTGCTCCTGCAAATTGTTTTCATAATTACATCTTCTGCAAAAGTATTGATATTAATAAAGGTGAGTGTGAGGAAGCCCTGCAGAGCCCTATGGACATCAGGACTGCAGCCCCAGGGAGGAGGAGGTGGAAAAGGAGCTGTAGGGAAGAGGACCTGGAGGCAGAGGAAGATGCCGGGGAGGAGTGACTTGATGTGTAAGGAGCTGCCACCTCCTTCATGATGTCTGGAACAGCATGGGGACATTTTTGGCCCACTAGGATAGAACCACACCTTCCTCACTTGTGTTTCAGCCAAAGAGCTGTTTTTTGCATCTCCCAGGAAAGCCAGAACAGCACCACCATACAGCAACCCTGGTATCCTGCCTCAGCACCTTTCTCCTCATATGATCCTGGGGAAAAATACAAGAAGATGCACAGCATTAAAAGGAGGAAGGCAGCCTTGGATGGGGCCTTGCAGGTGTGGATACCTTCCTCAAATGTGCTGCCCATCCCTTGTGTGACCTTGGGAAGGTCATCTGATCCTTCCAGCTCCAGCTCTGAGGGGATGAAGGTGCAGAGCATCTCAGAAATGCTGCATGATGCCCATGTCTGTATGAAATTTGGAGCCTTTGAACATAGGTATACAGTTGCCTAAGCAGAAGGTCAGTTCAATTCATACTACTTAGGGAGGCAGAATTAAATTACCTAGACTGACATTTGGCTATGACATGGAGTTTAATATCTCTCTGCTCATGGAAAATGCCAGGGGATATTTAATAGCCGCAAGGGATCCATTTTAGTGCTTGTTGGAGAGATGGGATGGGTGACAGTCTGCTCCATGCCACAGGGTCTCAGCTGCCTTTCTAAACCACCAGATTCATTTTTAGACATGTCTGACAATAGCCAGGGGCGATGGATAGCTAAAGGCTTGCAGTTAAGGGTGAGCGTGCAGCATGCAGTTAAGGAGAAGCTGCTTCCTGATGCTCTTCTTGCACTTCAAGCCCTCACTTAGACACAGCAGCCAAAAACCAAGCAGGAAGAGCTTTGAGTAGCCTCCTGGCCAAGTCCCCTTCCCAGGAATGTCTGATGATGCTCCCTCAGCTCTGCAGGATAATATTACATCTGGTTTTATAGCCGCTTAACCAGTGCTCAGCCTAATGCCCATCATCCATTATTATTATTACTATTACTGCTTTTATTACGTTACTGCCTGCAGGCCCTCAGTGAGGACAGGGCTCTATTATGCTGGCTGATGTACAGCCAGACAGCCCCTGCCTCACCATGTGCAGGCTGAATGGAGGCAGACAAAGGCTGGGGAAGGAGGAGTACTCATCCCTGTCTGCAGGGTATAAAGGACTCCTTCAAGGTCACACAGAAATCAGGAAGCTGGACACAGCCTGTCTCCCCTCACTCCTCAGCTGGCCCTTGTGGGACCAGCCCAGGTGTTTCCCGTGATAAGAACAGCAGGATGAGGCCTGTCCTAAGAGATGTAGTTTTGGACCTCTCTGGTCCCTTCTCCTGGCTGTCATCCCCTTGCTGCCTTGGAAGGACATGGCAGGAACAGTTTTGGCTTTGTGGTTTTGGAGGGTGTTGGCCCTGCTGTGCTCTCTAGCCTGGGCAGGAATCCTGTAGATGGAGGGACACATGAGGAGATACCAGGAACTTTTGGTTTTCCTGTTAACCTGCAGTGCTGTTTGAAGGCTCACAGCAGCTAGGAACACACACTTGAAGCCAGGGCAGCCAGGGCAGCCTTCCTCTGTGCACCAGTAACAGTGTCTAACTCACACAAGAAGGGCTAGGGGTCGCATGCCTGCAAAATGGGCAGGTGGCTCCCACCTCAGCATCATGAAACTTTTTTTTCTGACTTCCTTTAACAGTCAGTACTACTTTAACAGTAGTACTTCTCATTGCTGCCCAAGCACATTTGCCATGCCCAACTGAATTTAATCATGTCTTCAGGCTGGCATACTAAAAACCAAGGCCAGGCCCCCTGCATTACCCCAGGGAGTATCCACTGCATCCATCCCTAGCCCAGTGCTTTTCTTCCCACTTCCTCGCTGCAGAGCTGCAGTTCACAGTCATCTGCATTCGTTCAGCCAAACAGACTTTTGTTTTGCAAACCCATCCTGCTGAGCCAACACTGGATTTATACTTTTCCGTATGCGTTTGGACTCCAAGTCCCTGTCGATGGAAGCTGATGTCCAGCCCCAGCCCTGGGATTCAAAGAGAGCAGAGGAATTGCACAGCCATCTGGAGTAGCTCAACACAGCCCCAGCAAAGTGTTCCTGCTGCTGAGGATAAAGCTGTAAATGTAAAATTATGCGCCATCCTGCCACATAGAGGAGTCTGTGGCAGCTGGGAGGTGACACCAGGCACTCGTGGTCAGGCTCACCAACTGGCCAGCCATGCCAGAGCCTCTGGAAGCATCCTCTGAGCATGAAGTGACTCTGGAAGGAGGAAGCTGCCCAGCCCTCCTCGCACCCTCTGTGACAGAGGGAAGGTGGCAAAAGCCAGAGTGGTGGTGAAGATGATGGTGATAAAGGACTGCAGCAGGTTGTGTGCCAGAGTGCTCAGCAAGAGGAGGCTGGGGAGAGAGAGGTAGTGGTGGGCTATGTCACGGGGGAAGCAAGTCCCACCAAGGTAGTTGGGCTGTGCCTTCATTTCAGCAACCTCTCTGCCTCACGTGCAGACAAGAAAGGGTGTTCTCAAAGCATCACAGGCTGGTTTCTCCTGAGAGGAGCAAGTAGTGGCAGTTCAGGGACAGTTGCTGCAATGCCACCATCACTCTGGAGCAGGGGTGGCAGCAAGCAGCTCACATGTGACTCCACTTGCAGCAGACTGGCCACACATCAGCAGCTGATCCCATTTGAGTGAGGGAAAGATGCCTTTCACACACAGGGCAGGGCTGCAGGCAGGCTCAGGTGGTGAGAGAGCAGCTCACTCATCACCACCTCCCTCCTCTCTCAGGGTAAGCAAAGCCCCTGTGAAGGCCTCACTTTCCACCCACAGCAGGTGAATCCTGGAGGCAGCATGGAGAAGACCTGACTGCAGGGCAGGAGCTCTGCCAGGCAGAAGAGGGCTCCCCACAGCTCCACCATCCCTCCTCCCTCTTTGGGAGGGGAGTTTGATGCTGACATCTTGACAGGTTTCCACTCAAGGTGGTCAGAGCCTGGGGACCATTGTTCAGTCCAGAAATTTTCAGGTCAGGAGGGATCTACTTGCCTGAATATGGACTTGGGAGGGGGTTAAGCGCTTTCTCAGGACATGAAGACTCATGTGCATTGCTATTCTTGGAGTGCACAGAGAGCCCTCATCCACCTCTGGCACAGCAGTGTGCCTAGCTCCATGTGTCCAGCTCCTTCCTGACCATGATTAAAGGATAAGCATGGGTGTATACAAAATTTTTTAGCTTTGCTATTGCAATTGGGAGTTTGAGCTGTCAGGATTTGATCAAACCCTTGGCAAGGAGCAATGACTGCTCTGCAACAGGCAGCGACATTCATCACAGCCTGTCTGCGATGAGCTTCCGGCACTCTGGAAGTAGCTGCAACATCAAAGCACATTGCATAGCTCACAGCCAATTAATATTCACCTGAAATACATGTCAGGTAGCAAGAAAATATCCCCATTTCCCAAAAGCAGAGCAGGGCAGTGAGAGAGAGAGTTGGGGTGGAATGTGACCAGGGCAATCCTTTCCCTTTAGTAAAAATGATGTGCCAATGCTTTGAATCCTCAAAACCCCAGCCATAAACCTGAGGGCCAAACCCTGCCACATTATTGTAAGGTAAATAGGCTTGAATGTGTGTCAGACTCACAGAAATCAGCAGTTGCAAGGGAAGTGCAAGATTTTGGCTTGGTGGGCTCCTCATCCTGATCCAATTAGCCCTGCGTAGGAGGGATGCTCTCTGCCCTGTCCCAGTTGTTTCCATGTGTCTCCAGTGCTGTCACCTCCTTAATGGTGGTTTTTTGAGCCAGAACAGCCATACCACTAACCTGGACAACAAAAGGTGATTTGCATCTAATTAGTTTGGGGAAAGGATGCACGTTGGCTGCTCCTCTTGAAAAGCACATGGTGCAAAGCCCAGCCAGCATTGCCAAGGGGTGTAAAGGAAGTATGCCCCATGCAAAGCTTTGCCAACCACTCTCTTTCCTTCTTTTCCAGTAAAGCCAGACCCTCCGGAGAGTGTGGTGGCCAAACCTGTGCCCAATAACCCTCGAAGATTGGAAGTGTCATGGCAAAACCCCTCATCGTGGCCTGACCCTGAGTCTTTCCCACTGAAGTTCTTCCTGAGGTATCGGCCTCTCATCCTGGACCAGTGGCAACATGTGAGTGATGCTGTATTGCCTGGGATGAGAGGGAGATGGGTGAGCTCGTGACTGGGAACAAGTTGCATTATAAAAAAATGTTCAGGGACAAAAAATATGTATATTTACTGCCCAGGCAAACTGGACCCTGTTCCTCTCCTTCTCTTTCTTGTTGCTTTTCTCTTCCTCTCCATCTTTCTTGTAGCTCACAGTCTGCCTTCAAATGGCTCTGCAGCCTCTCCCTGCTCCGCGTTTTCATCCATGGCCCCCATCTACTTTCCATACATATGTTCTATATAAAACTTGCCAATGAGATGTAAAAGGCATTTAAAGTATAAATGTCACCACATTTAAATGTGCCTCTGCCACATTTAGATTTTGAACTGGAGATAAAATACCGTTCACCATAACTCAGAGCACAGTCACCGAGCATTTGCTGCGATGTTATCGTATTTCTTACTTTTATTTCTTGTTTCCTTAAAAAAAATATTCAATGAAATCCTTGGCAGCCTGGAGGACAGATTTCATTTGTTACTGCAGGAAGATAACAAACAGGCCTTTTTTTTTCTTTTTTTCTTTTTTTTCTTTTTTATTTTAACCTCTGTGTGCTGCCTGTATGCTCGAGTTGTGTAGGAAAGCATTCTGTCGCTGAAGAGGAGGTGCTGCTACTCTGGCATAGCCCATCCAGCATCCCTTCTATGCCCAGGCTGGGCCAGTTGAAAGCCAGTTAGGTGCTTTGCTTGATAAAGGATTTTGCTAAAAAATCCCAAAACTCAAATAAGAGGCAGCACTGGATCCCTGGACACCTGTATCAAAGAGTCAAGTGGGATTTTATTCCAGCCAGCACTTCCTGGGGAGAGAAACATGGGAGAGTGGATGAGAGGCTTTGCTCATGGCTCTGCAAGGTGTCTTGGCGACTTTTTGCATTTGCTTGGATTTTTTGATGAGGCAGCACCACAAGGTTGTGTTTCAGATTGTAGCATTTGCTGATGGCTCTGAAAATCAAAGGGTTTTCCTGCTTGCCTCTTTGCCCTTTGCTTTTCCTAGTGGGAGAGCATCTGTGGAGCATCCAGAGGGGTTAGAAAGCATAGGTGGAGTTTGGGTATTAGTTTTCTGTAGGTTTATTTTTTTTGTCTGGGGAAGAAATCCCCAAACTATAGAAGCTGTATAAAAAGGGGAAAAATTAGTGGGAACTGCCAAACAGAACATTTTTTTTCCCAAGGTGTGCAATTGTTGTGGGAAAAGCTGAGGTTTTTACCCTGCCACAGCCTGATCCAGCTAAATACCCAGGTTTGCACCCAACAACTGTGAGCTACCTCTTACCTCAACACCCTCAGAGTGGTTGGTCCCTCCATCACTGGGTGTGGGGCACCATAACTGCAGAGTAAAACCATGCCAGTCCCTTCTGGCAGAGCCCTGAGGGGATGATGTGGCCTCTCCATCAGTGCCCTCAAGCAGGCAATGATGGTGGGAAATACATGGAGGTGTTGGTGACACTGGTGGCAGGGCCACACTAGTTGGAAAAGGTAGTTCTTGGACAGGAAAAACGTAACTTCTTCTATATAAAAATACCCTGAGGTGCAGAGAGAGCTCAAGGTACCAGCTCTCCTGGTGGATATCAGGATGGCTGGAAATGGTTCATCTCCCAGCATTTTGGGAAGGTGCAGCAGTCCTGGGTACTGCTTTTAATCAATATCCCCTTGCAAGAGACATGTTCCTCGTCACTGACTGTTGAAGAAGAGTGTTTGGGGAATAATTTGCTCAGTGAGCAAGTGCAAGCATTCAGTAAGTGAGGTGCCAGCGTTGTTTTCTGACTCCCTGCCCTGCTGGCTGGGTAATGAAAAATCTGATTTGTGGATGATTTGAGGAAAACTGCCACTATTCATCAGATGAATTATTTGTGAAGTCTAATTCAATCGTTTCCCAAACACCAGAGAAAGGCAGCACTGCAGCATCTGGAGCTGGTCTGACCTCAGACCCCATTGGCATATTCAACCTGCTTATCCCAGCTAAGCACCCTGCAAATGCAGGTGTTTGTACCTAAAATTAACCCCACCAATGTCAGCATGCTTGGAGCATGCCCAAGCCTCCCTGCACTCTTTGTTTGACTTATTACTTGTCATTTTGGAGGGTGTCCCTGTTCCCCCAAATCAAGACAGAAAAGAGAAGGACACAGTTTGGTGGGTCCAAGTCTAGCTCATTTATCCCTCTTGTCCTGCAGTGGTGGTGTTGGGTCTCAGCTCAAAGGGACAAGTGCCCTGAGAAAGGATGAGGTCACACATGCCACACTTGAATGGGGGTATCTTAATTCTCTTGGAGGTGCAGGTCTCTTGTCACAGGCTACCCTCCATCTGGGCTCTTGCTATCCCCACTGGCTGTTGGCATAGAGAAGCCCTTGCTTTAATGCCCACACAACCTGCACACTGACAATGGGGCAGCTTGGAGCTCAGTAGTGAGAGGAGAAGTCCCTGCCAGCAGTCAGGAGGAGCTGGGTAACCTCATGTTCTGGCATCTCTGTCTGCCCAAGGTCCACAGGCTGACCCCTATCCCTGCCTCCTCATGGCAACCCACTTCTGCACCAGCCGTGGCTTTTAAGCATGTACTTGACAGCCCTGTGGGAAGCCCAGCATCCCTGCAGGAGAAAACCCATAAAGGAGCATCAGAGGCTGCCCAAAGATGGAATATCCATGCAGGTTCTGCTCACACGTGGTGTTTCTTGGCAGAAGAAGTAGCTCCTCTTTCACCTCTCCACCTCCCGTTATCTTTGCAGGGTCTGATTTATGCACAGCACCTCAGCAGGCAGAACCGAATGAGCACTAATAGGATCAGATGGATGTCGAGCTGTCGAATACCATAGGGCCTGATTCAATCAGCATCTGCTTTCTTCCAGGCTCTTCCTTTCAGGATTTTAATAATGCCAGGGCTTGGCACCAGAAGATGAAGCCATCCGTGGTGGGAGCAGTGGATATTATCGAGACTGCCACTGTGTGAGCTGGCCATAAATGCAGCTTCCCCTCCACCAGAGAAAGTCTGATAATGCCTGGCCCAAGCATCCCACACCATGAAACAGTCTGTGGGGAGAGCACCTCATCCCCTTCCCAGCGCTTTGCAAATTGGGTTTGAGCCTCAGCGTGTCATTTGCAATCCCTTTCCCCTGCTCAGCAGCACCTTTCCACCCAGACCACTTAGCAGCTCTCAGGTTGCAGTTTGCTTTGGGAATTATCGTGAGATGCTCTGAGAATTATTATCGTGGAGGGATGATGATGATGATGATGATGTGTTTCCACATGGGCATGCAGTGAAGCATGTGCCGGATTGTACCACCTCACAGCAGCTCCTTTGAACCTGGGTACAAGCATTTCACAGCTGTTGGGGATGCAGCCGTGTCACATCATGTCACATCATGTGGCCAAGGGCTCCCCTCCACCCCACCAGCACTGAGCTCACTCTGAAACTCAAGCAACTTTAAATTCACACTCCTCCCTTTCTGGAAGAGGGGCTGGTGGTTTCTCTGCTGCCAGAAGAGAGATGGATATTTGTAGCCTAAACAGGTTTTTTTATTCTCTCCTTTTGGCAAAATCTCCCCTTCTGTCTCCTAAATATAAAACATTAAATGTTTAGGGTATCCTTTATTTTTCTCCCGCTTTTAAGTTTGTAATTCAAGCCAGATTAGCGTGGTTTCCTCTTCTGTTTTATAGCCCCATCCTGGCCCCAAGCGAGCTCTCCTAATGCTCTCAGATGTTCTTCTAATGGCTTACCTAGGCTGGAACTGATACCCTTTCCTAATGGATTGCTAATAGCCTGTTTCTGGTTTTACAGGCTCCTTCAGTTAACTCACAACAGCAGCGATTGCCGCACTCACACATGCGATCTCCCTGCGAGTGCATCTGCACGCTCACCCCTACATGCAGGCGGGTGGCCAGACACCATCCGGAGCATCTCTGGGGAGCCGTGGGCGGGTCTTGCACCAAATTTGCTCCCCTCCCATGGCATTTTCAGGAGCAGGATCCCCCGCCTTTTTGCAGTTTTTGGAGACAGATCACGTGCACTGAGCACTTGGCAGCTCGATGCACATCCCAGGAATGTAGCAAGGCTCAAGAAGGTATTTCTTATGCAGCGTCAGAGCTGGTGGCCAGACCGAGGGAGGATTTCCTACTGTGGGTTGCCAGCAATTTGCAGATGCCGTCGTGAAGTCTAATTGAACCCATTGGCCGCGCTGACAACATGAAATGTTAACGAACCGTGAGGCGGGCTGCGCCTCAGATCTTGAGATTTGCAGTAAAAGGTCATGAGATATTTAAAGCTAATAATGTGGTTGGGTTCTCTCCTTCCTCTTCTGCATTGGAAGCATTAGGGCCATGTTCGTGAGCATTTGCAAAGGCTGGAAGTGTCCTTCTCTGGAAGTCCAAGCAGAACAGGATTTTAGGAGCTGGGGCAGAAAAAAAACAAAAAAACCCACCACGCAGATGTCTATGCCTGCTCTGATCCAAGCAAATGATGGGGTTCTGGGGACAGGAATGGAAAGTTTGTGGGTATTGCTGAATAATTAGTGTTGGGTTTGTTGGTGGAAGGATGCATTGTCCTCTGGACTGACCTCCCTCATCCATTTGGAAGTGGCTGTCAGGGTGGGCTCAGGCTTGTCTTGCCGGGCAAAGTAGTATTTTTTGGTCAGAGAGGTGAATCTCACATACTGTCTCTGGAAGTTCCTGCCTTGGAGCAGCCTGAAATAGCCTGAAAGTGAGAGCTAATGTGTATATTCTGTCTATGATGGGCAAGGAGAGGGGTGGAACAACCTGGGTAGGAAGGTAATTAATGCCACTGCCCGACACAGCAGCGTCCCCAACTGCACGGTGACAATGTTACTTTGCAGGAGGAGTGCGTCTTTGTGCCCATTTGCATCCCCCTGTGCCTCTGCTGCTTTGCCTGCACTCCCCCTCTTTGCAAGGCAGGGAGGTCACCCTGAGCAAGCTGGGTTACAACTTCACGCCTGGTAGCTTTTATTGCGGCATTTCTCTCCCTTCCCCTCCTGGCTGCAAAGTCAGTGATTAAAAAAGAAGAGGGGGAAAAATCCAAAGAATTAATAGGTGGGAGCAAAATATTGAGGCTGTAATAGTGTCACTCACAGCTCAGTGTGGGGCAGACAGGGCTGGAGCAGAGTTTCTCAGAGGAGGGTGGGGGTGGGAAATGCCCAGAAATCAACTTTTCTGGGACAGAGCAGGTTCAGAACCCTTGGCTGGCATTGCCTGGGTGCACTCGGCCCCCTTGGAAACTGCTGGTGACCTAAAAGTACTGAGCACCTGGCAGCTGTAAAGGTGCCACAGAGCAGCAGGGTCCACAGAGTATGCAACTCACATGTGCATGTCCTCGCCTTCATGTTCACACAGCTACAAGCACGTAGGAAGGAGATAGCAAGCCTAACTTTCCCTGCCCACATGCAGAACCACACCAGGCAGGTGTCTGTGTTCTGCCATGCCCATGCACAAGCTGCTTTCACCCCCAGCCCACTGCATCAGCATGGTGAAGACATCTGCAGGCAGCATATGCCAGTGCTGGCCAGGTTGTTGCTGAGTTGTTGCTGAGCGCCCTCAGCATCCCTGATCCCGTCTTCCCCATAGCCACAAGCAAAAGCCACCTCTGACAATTGTCCCTTGGCAGGAGGGGACCAGCACATCTAGAGTCACTGCAAAGCTCATTGCAACTTAGTGGCAGGATCTGGCCCTTGCTGTGGGGAAAACTGGCTGTGAAATAGAGCCCACTGGGGTGTTCTGTCCCTGTCCCAGTTCCAATTTCCCCCATCATCCAGTGTAACTCAAGTAGCATCCAGAGGAGGAGGCTGCAAGGATGCCATATGTTTGGCAGAGCCAGGTTGTGCTTTTAGAAGAGGTTTCTTTCCATGTGCACTGTGGGTAGCAAAGGCTGTGTGAGAACATCAGCTTCACCTTACAATGGCCAGAGAGGGTGCTCCTTTTATTCTGGAGAAGGCAGACTCACCTAGGCTTGGTACAGCCTGGGACACTGCATGGTCACTGTCTTGTCACACACATAGTGCATCCCTGCCTTGGGGCAGAGAGGTGCCAGTCTTCATCCCCATACTGCAAGTGGAGCACCCCTATCCCACTTTAGGAGCTGCACTGGAAAGAAGGAGGTGTCAAGGAATGGAAAACAGAGCCACTGGACACCAGCAGGGAGTCAGCAAACACATTTTCAAGTGGGGTGCATAAAAGGAGGCATCTGATCCCACCTTCTCCTCCTGCACCTCCCTTCAACACACACCAGACCCCAGCCCAGCTGTCAGGGCAGGTGAGGTTCTCTTCCCTGCCCCCTGCCTCATCCCCTTCCAAAGGTCATCTGGGCTTCCAACCTGGCCATGCATCACCCTGTTCCCAAGTAATTGCTACCTGGTCACCCTAGACCAGGAGTAGAGCCTGGATGGGAACAAAGCACAGTGGCCTTTTTTACTGCCAAGGTACCCTGGCAGGGTGGGCTAGGGGCATGGGAGCAGGATGAGGAGAGCTCATCCTGAGCTCCAGAGGGGATAGTGGCTTCCTTAACTCCTGCTGTGCTGAGCACTGTGGGGCAGGGACACTAGTCTGCAGGCAGGGGCTGGAAGGAGAGCATGCATGGGTGTTGGGGTATGGATGGCTGCTGTGGACGTCCCCAGGCCTCCAGCATATGTCCAGGGGGGACCAGCATGGACAGGGGGAAAGCCAAGTGGCAGGCAGTCCTCCCCTCAGCCTGCCCTAAGTGTCTGTCTCTGTCTCATCAATGTGGCACTGGCCCATGTGCTCATCCTGGCACCTGGGACCGTAGGTAGGCGCTCAGCAGCTTCATCCATAATCTTTCCAAGCAGGAATATGGGAGTATGTGACTATGGCAGGGAATGGGATCCCAGCCCATGCTGTCCTCAGCAAGCTGTCATCTGAATTACTGGGTTCAAGGGGTTTTTTTCATTTCTTTCTTTCTTTCTTTCTTTCTTTCTTTCTTTCTTTCTTTCTTTCTTTCTTTCTTTCTTTCTTTCTTTCTTTCTCAAA
>JANPWX010019582.1:954027-984847 GCA_024734555.1 Trochalopteron elliotii
TTCTTTTCTTTTTTATTCTTTTTTCTTTTTTCTTTCTTTTCTTTTTTTCTTTTTTCTTTTTTTTTTGCAATGCTAATAGCTCTGCATTGCACTGGCTACTGATCCCTCATTAATCTGGGCAGCACTTCACAGCCAGCGAGAGTGACTTTTGGCAGGTGCACAAAGGCAGGCAGCAATACACAAACCCCCACCCTGGCCAAAAAAATTACCATGCACAGCCTTCCTCCAACTTATGTCTCTGTGTGGCGAGGACATGGATTAAGGAATTTCTTCCTCTGCCTTTGATGCTGTGTGTCCACCCGTCCCCCCACACCCTCCTCAGTGTGTCTTCCCCCAGTTTTGTCTCTCCCTGTCTATGTCCAATTGGACCCAATCAATCCCTGTGTGCTTTCCCATTTGTTGTGGCACTTCTGTGTTGGGTCATGGGTACCCACTCAGTGGCTTCCTCCCCACCATGACAAATGTTGGATGTGTCCCTGGCTGCCCAGCTCAGAAGTTCTGCACCCAAATGTTGTATGTGTGGGGAGAGATGGATGATATCATCTATGCATTCTCTTTTTAATTGCTATGTGAAGCAGAGCTTAGGGCAACATCCTCCCAGGTCCTAAAAGGAAGGTGCTCCAGTCTGGGTCCTGGGGGGACACTCCCCCTGCCCAGGCAAAGCACAGATTTAACCCCATTGTGCCTGTGATACCCCACCTACAAACACTCAGCTGCTGGTTAGTTGTGGGTGGGAAGCAGCAAGAATTGCTCCCAAAATAAAGCTGGGAGGGAGGGATGGAGAAAATGCTCCTGATGGGAAAGCAGCCTGGCCAGGCCATCAGGACCTTAGTATGGCTGGCCTGCCTGCAGTCTGCTTGGTGCAGGAGCCAGGGTGTTTAGAGCATGCTGGAAGCCTTGGACAGAGTCATGCACCAGCTGGGTAAGCCCAGCATCTTTCAGAGCCCTGTCCTCATCCTCCAATTCCAAGCCATACCCTAGCCAGCACAGAACAAGTCAAGTCAGCAGGGAGTTGGCAGCTCACCCCATGAAGTTTCATTTTACTTAATTATCATTAGGAATTAATTTAACTTGATTCCCTTGGCATTGTCATCCACATTGGTGGATGCCACCAAAGAGCTCCCAAGGTCTGGGTGGCAGAGAGAGCATCACTGTGCCACTACACTACAGGGAGGTGCTCTGCCTACCAGACCAGATGATTAACAACTTGGTGGGTCTCCTGCCTACCCACCCCAAGGTGCCTGGGCTCCCAGTGGCTGAGGGGGAGACCAGTCAGGTCTGCATCCAGATGTGTTCCTTGTGTGGGGCTCAGGTTGTGTGGCAGGAGCAGCTGGCAGTGCAGAGCCCAAGGGCTCTGATGTTCTGGGCAGAAGGGTGTATGCAGCCCTGGAAGTAGGAATAGGGAAGGAAAGGCTTTCCAGTGGAGCAAGAAAGCAAAAATGCCCCTCCTCCTGTTAGTAATCTGCCCGAGTGACAGTAAAAGCCTGAAAGGGGCTGCAGCTTTTATGCCAAAGGGATTACATCTGTGCTGCACGGAAGGGACTGGAAAAGGGCTGGTTCTTTTTCGAGGTGGGTTCCTGCTTTTAAGGTACTCCTGCAAGCCATGGGGTGATGGTACTGGCCATCTGGTGTGCACACCATCCCTTGTGTGTGTACAGCCACACTGCCCGGGCACCCTCATCCCACAGAGGCATTGGCCAGGTACCTCCTGGTGCAGCCTTTCCTTCCTTCCTTCCTTCCTTCCTTCCTGCCTTCCTTCCTTCCTTCCTTCCTTCCTTCCTTCCTGCCTTCCTGCCTTCCTGCCTTCCTGCCTTCCTTCCTGCCTTCCTTCCTGCCTTCCTTCCTGCCTTCCTTCCTGCCTTCCTGCCTTCCTTCCTGCCTTCCTTCCTTCCTTCCTTCCTTCCTTCATGCCTTCCTTCCTTCCTTCCTTCCTTCATGCCTTCCTTCATGCCTTCCTGCCTTCCTGCCTTCCTGCCTTCCTTGCCTTCCTTGCCTTCCTTCCTTGCCTGCCTTCCTTCCTGCCTTCCTTCCTGCCTTCCTTCCTGACCAGGCAGAAGTTTGGATCTTCCTCCTGTCATTGAGTGCCCTGGCTGGGCACTGGTGCTCACAGATGGGCTGTGTCAGTGCCACACCACCCCCCATCCTGAGCATCTTTATTAGAAATGTGTCTGGGCAGGGTGCAGGGCAGACAAGGGGTGCCCTGTGTGCCCCCCATGCCATGCACAGCACTGCAGGGGGATTCTCAAATGGGCAGCATGTTGATCCTCAGTCTCAGAGATGGGTGGAGGGCAGTATCCTACTTAACCTCTGCCAGATACTCCTGCCCTGGTCACTTGGATACTGAGCCCTCCCCTCCTGTCAGCCACATGTGTTTGCTCACCGGGATCCGTGCCATCAGGGTGCATTTCTACTGAGCACCTGCATCCCTCTGTCCTAGAGCCAAGCTCCAAATGGATCATAGATCCCCTGGAGGGTTAAATGGGGTTACACCGTTGCACATTACAGCACAAAGGACAGCAGGGTCTTCTATGGCTCGGATGCAGTGACAATGGAATAGTGGGAATGGTTTCTAGGAAAGATGTCTGGACACAATTTGATACTTGTCCAAGGGCCCAGCTGGAGGGATGCAAGCCAAAACAACAGGATGCCAGCAGGCACAGAGCAGGCTGGCCAGAGGTGTTGCTGGTGGGGAAACCTCCCAGAACTGGCAGTGGTGCCCTGAAAGTGCGTACATGTCCGAGGGAGCCTGCACACACATTCGCTAGTTTCTGGTGACCTCTAGAGGAAGCTGCTCCACTTCCGTGAGTTTGGGAGTGGAACCAGGTCTCTAGACTTCAAGCGTAGCTGCAGCTGGAGCATCTCCCTCCCCCTCCATTGCTGTCCTGGGCTTGTGCCTCTGCCCACAGCACTCCAGTATTCCAAAAGTGCTGAAAAATTCTTGTTATCATCTTTCAGCCAGGCTAAATACACTGATTGCCTTACACCTCCCAGGGGCTCCTCTGACCACCCTCCTCTCCCCACTGCTGCCCTCAGGTCGAGCTGTCAGATGGGACATCGCACACCATCACGGATGCTTACGCTGGCAAGGAATACATCATCCAGGTGGCAGCCAAAGACAACGACATCGGCACATGGAGTGACTGGAGTGTAGCTGTTCATGCCACTCCCTGGACAGAGGAGCCCAAGCATCTCACCACGGAGGCCCAGATCACAGGTAAGAGCCTCCTCCCAGTAAAAACGGGCTTCATTCAGGAGGAGCCCAGGACTCCAGGCTGAGGGATCTCCTGTTTGGCTCTGCACAAGTTTTGTCCACAGCCAAGGACAGCCCCCAAACATCCATGGAGCTGCAGTCCTTCACCCTGTACTGTCCCCCCATCCGTGGCCCTGTCAGCAGGTGAAACCATGGCCTGAAGAATACTGACTCAGCTTACCTGGGTCCTGCATCCTTCTCACCAGGATACTTGGGGCGGGACAATGAGGCTGGCCATTGTATTGCTGTTGTTGCTGTGGTTGTTGTTCTCTGGAGTGCTGTCTTCTTCCAGCCCTCCCTCCCCTCTCCAGTCCTATCCTCTCCACACCTCTGACCCCTCACAAAGGCTCAAAGGGAGCCAATTCAAAATAAAAGCCACCAAGTTAACAAGTCTCTGTTTCTAGGAAAGAGCTGGGACTGTGTCCAAATGGGTGTTATCAACCCGCAGTTTCCCAGAAAGGATGGAGCAGACCCTGCACTGGTTTCCTTGACTCCTATGCAGAGAAACACCTCTTTTCAAAACAGTACCTGGTAGAGCACCTGGATATTCAGGCAGCAGCAGGGATTTGCAGCCCCTCCACCATTCCCAGGTGGATAAACTCCCCCAAAGGAGTGTTGGAACACCTTGCAGCAACACTGCTGTCAGTGTTTTGGTTTTGCTTCTATTCCCACCTGTATTGTGCTAAATGAAAATGCCCCTTCCAGTGTCACCTGCCCTCTCCCTGGGCAGGCACACGTGTGTCCCTCACACATGTGTTCCTTGCACACATGTCCCTGTACCTGCAGCCTGGTGCAGCCAGGGAGGGCTGATGTGGGACACCCCAGCTCCAACGCTGAGCCCCACTGTGATGCCTCAATGGAGTCTGAAAGATGCTGAGACAGACTCTGTGGTCCACAGCAATCAGCCCAGACAGGCTGGCCAGGGACGCACTGGGGCCATCTGGATGTGGCCAAAGCTGCCCCAGCCTGACTGCTCATCCAAGCACTCCCCGCAATCCTGCAGCCCTCTGCAGGCATAGACAATCCATCTGGTTCAGTACAAAGCAGGACAAACCCTGTAAGCCAGCCCAGTAGATGCAGCCTGCTGTGTCTGGCATGTTCTGTGGGTGAGGGATGCTCTTGGCTGAGTACTGGTGGCTCATTGTGACTTCTTAGCTAAAACTCCCACAGAGCTGGTGTGTAAAGTGGTCAGGGTTGGGATGAGAAGGATGTTCAGCTCTGCCTAATGGCAGAAACATCTCCAAGCAGTAGGTCCACTGTCACAGCCAGGAAGGTCTCATGGATCACACCACTCCTTGGATCATCCCAGCCCTCCACCTCAGCCCTAGTGTGGTATAGCACTGAAAAGGGCAGTTTGGTCCTATCCACAGCAGCAGGAAAGCAGGGCTGCTCCTATGGGATGAATCCCAGGGCACCCATCTCCCCTCATTGTCCACTCTCCTTTCTTGCAGAGACAACAAGTGCTAGCACCTCCTCCTTCATGGCACCACCCACCACCAAGATCTGTGACAAGGGGGCTGTGGTGGGTAGCGGGGCCGTGGCAGTGTGTTGGACAGCTGGACTGGTCGTGGCTGCCTATAGTGTCCTCTTTATTTAGTGAGTATCTCCCAAATCAGAGGCATAAGAAGCAGGAGGTGGGTGTTGGGATGGGGACCCTCATGGTTCTAATGTGTTTGGGAGGGGGATGTTCCAGCCAGACTGTGGGTGAAGGGCATTGAGAACAAGTCATTTGGGTTTTTCTTGCAGTTTTGTAAATGCACCAAGTCTGACTGCTTTTCCAGATGGATATTCGGCTGGAGATCACAAAAATGGCTTTTCAAGCAAAGCTGGCAAAGTGGTCAGTCTTTGATGTCTTGTTCTCAGCAGCCCTCTCTGCTGACATTTTTAAGAGGCAAAGAAACCACATGGAAATCTAAGGCCTTTGCTTAGTGATGAAAGAAAAATTGTCCAAGATCAAAAAATTCAGATTGCATCTCAAAAATGTCCTTAATTTGGCTTAGAATGGAGCTGGCAGCCTGGAGAGCCATAAAGTGCCCCTCTCCTCTACAGATCAGGGCTGCTGTCTCATGGGTGTCACACCCGAATGCCCTTTCGCTGTCCTCATATTACCCAAGGACAGGGATGGATCCTGGAAGCAGCCACATGTGTCACTTTTGGGAGATAAAGGATATGTGCCCCATCCTTTGGTGCCCAAAGAGAAGCCCCTTGTGGGCACGGGGATTCTTTGCTCCCCCCTGACAGTATCATCTCATGTGTGACACTAGTGGCGGCACGCAGCCAGGGGACGGTGGGCAGGGCCGAGCCCTGAGAGGAGGAGGTGGAAATGGTGTGTTTGGGTACCTGGGTGAATTTCCTCTGTGGAAAAAGGCCAAATTCCGCTCTGAGTGTCCCACCAGTGGGTACAGCTGAGTTTGCAGCAAGACCGTGACCCTTCTGCTCCCTGCTTGCAGATCTCCATCTGCCCATCCACCGCAGCCCAGCGCAGACGCCTCCCCACCGCCCACCGCCGCTCCCGCCCCGCCGCCCCGCTCCCGGGTTGAGTCTCTTAGCTCTTCGATTTTGCACACATTGAGGACGTATCACGCTTCTCGCCGTCACTTCGGAGGAGGACAGAGCTGCTGCCGTCCCCTGGGGAGCCGCAAAATCCTCTCCCAGCCCGGAGTGAGGAGACGCATCTCCGTGCCCCTTTCCTCAGCCAAGTGAAGCGAGCCCGTGCCCCGCGCCGCAGCTGAGGGCCCCACTCATACAGCTAAACCCCCCCACGCCAAAGACGTGCCTGCCGTCCGCCCGGCAGCGCACCGAGAAAAGGGGATATGAAAACGGGGGGGTGGTGAGGGGAATGATGCTCCAAGCTGTGTACCCCCTTTTGGCAAAAGGGGGTCCCCCAAGGACTGGACTCGCTCCCCTGAGCTCTCGACCGTGTGGCGAAGCTGGAGGGGTGCGTGGATTGGGGGGGAGGTCTTGGTCCCCTCCGAGGGGGTGGTGGAGGGGGGAACTGGTGGCTTTCACAAGTGCGATGGGGAGCAGGGAGCTTGCAGGGTTTTAATGGAACAAAACAAAAGGAAGTGAAACACCGATAAAACCCTCCTGCGCCTTGCTGAGCACCTGGGAGAACTGTCCCTCCACCTCCCCCTCCGCAGCACCCTGCAGGAGCCTTCGCCACCCCCAACCCCACCCCAACATCACCCCCAAACTTTTAACCATGTTGGATACAGGGAATCACCCCCATTGATGTCTTTGTCTCATTCTCCAACAAAAGCAGAATAGCTCTGCTGTTGCCTTTAGAGCTGGAGCCCTGCAGACCTGTGCCCTGCTGTCCCCTGCTGTCCCCGGCTGTCCCCAGCTGTCCCCGTGCCTGTTCTGCTCTCCTCCCCATCCTGCCCGAAGTCCTGTTTTGTAAAGACACCTCCTCTTGGCCCTGCCTGGACCCAAGCGCAGTATTTAATACCGTACGTCCTAGTATTCCCACTGTTGACATGCTGTATTTGAATTTTTTATAGATGTATATATATAAAAAAAAAAAAAATCAAAAAAAAGTAATAGAGGGGATAAAACTAAGCTCACAGAGACAACGCACACACGCACACACACACACACACGCACGCACCAGGAGAGACTGTCTTCATTAAATGTTCATTTCATGATGACTGGCGACTCTGGGTGTTATTTCTCTTCCATCTGGAGAGGGTGGTTCTGGCTGCCTGTTTCCATGCGTGGTGCTGGCTGAATTGGGGAAGACATGGGAACAGCATTGAGGGGTGAAGCACACACCCAGGAGCTTGCTCTGGCCTTTGAGACCATAGTACCATCTTCCCAGAGGGGTGGGAGACCCAAAAACTGGCCTTCAGGACATCCTGAGAAGGTGCAAGGGAGGTGCCCAGCCTGGAGGCTCCTGGTGAGGGAAAGGAGATGGTTGTCACCACCCCATATGACACCCATGCTGTGACAGGGAAGTGCCACATCTCCCCATTCACGGGCCCTGGAGGGTTCCATGTGTCCCCAAGCTCTGGCTGCGCCCTGACATCTCTCGGAGAGGCAGGATGGAGACCTGCCTGTGCCCCACTGCAGCCTGGAGGCTGGAGGTGGCATGTAGTCCCAACTAATGCACTTCCCATGTCTGATTAATAATTTCATGCTAGGAAAATGTCACTGGCCCAGATGCTCTGAATTAAACTTCTGTCAGGGCAGGGCTCACAGGGACCCAGTGTGAAGACAATGGATGCAGCAAAGTACACTGTTGGAGTCTGTCCCTATGTGCCTTACTTGTGACCACCACCTGGAGCAGGGATGCCATTCAAGCAATGCCCAGGGGAAAAAGCTCAGTTTCTTAAAAAATTACCTCTCTGGTGCCCCAACTAAGTCTCTGCACCAGGGAGATGTGTGTGTGGCTGGCTGGCTGGCTGGCTGGCTGGCTGGCTGGCTGGCTGGATGCACACATGCAGGGGTGGATGGATAGGTGAGAGGAAGGAAGGAAGGAAGGCATGAAGGAAGGAAGGCATGAAGGAAGGCATGAAGGCATAAAGGCAGGCATGAAGGAAGGCATGAAGGAAGGAAGGCATGAAGGCATGAAGGCATGAAGGCATGAAGGCATGAAGGAAGGCATGAAGGCATGAAGGAAGGCATGAAGGAAGGAAGGAAGGCATGAAGGAAGGCATGAAGGAAGGCATGAAGGAAGGCAGGAAGGCAGGAAGGCAGGAAGGCAGGAAGGCAGGAAGGCAGGAAGGAAGGAAGGAAGGAAGGAAGGAAGGAAGGAAGGAAGGAAGGAAGGAAGGAAGGTGAAGGAGGTCTGCAAAGCCTGAAGGCAGCACCAAGCTGGTCACTTGCTCCCACCAGGCACTCGCTGTGATTTGAACAACGCTGGGGCTTTATTTAGGGAAGAGCTCAGTCAGATGCAGACCTGTCTGTGGCTCAGCCATGCTGGTGGCAGCACTGACTTGGTTCACTGGTTAATGTTCCATTACCAGACAACATGCCTCCATCATTTATTAATGTTTCATTAGTGTTAAAAACATCTGGTAATTAATTATGCACTAATTATGGATTCACAGTGCTAAAAGCTGGGGTAATCTACCATAGCAGATGGCTCTTTGGGGCAGGGGGAAGGGACATCTCTTAGCAGAGATGAAAATGTCAGGCCCAGCCCTTGCCAGGGGGAGCCATCCCAGAGAAACAGATTGCCTTCATCTCCTCCCAGGATTTCCATAGCTGGTCCAGAGGCATGCTGTCTCAGGTTATTAAGCAGAAGAAACCTGTCCCTCTCAAGCTGTTTCAGGGACCAGGGGAGTGGTGCTTCCATGGCTCAGGGCAGCTGTGTGAGAAGCCATCTGAGAGCAGTGGGTTTCACACAGAGGCATCATCCAGCACCTGGAGTTGGTATTTGGCTTTCACCGACTCTGGGATGCTGTTTGTCAGCCCCTCCGTAGTGCCTGGCCATGTTAAGCAGCAGTCCATAAAGCAAGGGGTGTCGTAAAAGCCCACTCATTAAGTGCCCCAGGAATATTATGTACAGATGTGCAGAGATGTTTCAAACTGGGGAAGGTCCCAGGGGAGCATCCCTGCCAAGCAGAAAATCCATCCACTTAGCAGTATAAATCCATACAGGAAGAAAGAGGGAATTACAATGCTCAGAGAGACCTGTGCATCACATAACCTGAAATCCAATACATCACCCGGGTGCAATGGGTCCCTGCATCTTCCCAGCACATATGTGGCAGTAAATCCCACCTTAGGTGTTGTTTTGGGTTGTTGCTGATGTGAGAGCAGCCTTGCACGGAGCTCCGCAAGCTCTGCAAGAGGGATCAGAAGTGTGACTGGAAAGCAGGAGCTATTTCCTGGACTAGAAGCCTCGCAGGAAGCAGAAACCCCCCATGCTCGAGCAAGGGGCTGAACAGTGGAATGGGACCAAATGACTGCACCTCCTGCATCCTTCCCTTAGGCAGATGCTAGCAGAGACCTCATTCTCCCTGACCCAATAGTCAGAAAATCTACCTGCTCCCACACCAGCCTCCCAGGACCCTGGATTTCCCAGGAGATAACAATCAGCTTATTTATCACAAATTAGGCTGACAGGAATGTTTGTGTTGTGTAGCTTGTGATGGGGTGACATGTTTTGCTGGATGAAGGAGGAGCAGTGGGTACTGCGTTGTGCATTTCAGCTCTGGCAGAGCTTCAGTCTGGCACAGTCACAGGTGAGAATGGGGGATGAAAGCAGGCTCAGCTGCTGAGAAAGCACACCCATAGCTGCACTGCCAGACCCAAGCTGAGAGCTTGCTGGCCTCGGTGGAAAATGCCAGGTGGAATCTTTTGAGCCAGTTGGCAGAGGAGGGCTGCTGCTTATTTGCACAGGGGTGGACCTGGTCCTCCAGGGGCAGATACCCTCCTCCATCACAACAAATGGGAGGAGTGTCAGGTGGAGGTGAAAGCAGCAGGAGCTGGTGGAAAGGTGGTCCCTGGGATGAAAGTGTGAAGAGCAGCATTTGTGAGGGATGAGATTGTAAACAGAGTCAGCTTGACTTGGAGAAGCCCAGACTTTCCCAATTCTCAACCTGCACCAGTGTCAAGTCCAGCAAATAAAAGAGCCCAGCCCAAAGCACAGGGTATTGGTTCAGAAAAAGGTTATGTCTCCTGTACAGAGCTTTTGTCTCCTGTACACTGGATGCCTTTGGCAGATTATAACCTTCCTCCCAGGGCTTTCTTCCCAGTGGCAGGTGGGGTAGCTCGGGCAACCAAGTCCTACCATGAACAAAATCTCTTCTCTGACATCTTTGATGCAGGAATGAGCCCAGGAGCTTTGAATTAATCAGCCACCACCACACAGAGAAGCAGATGAAGCTGCAGGTTCAGACCCTGGAGGTAAAAAGAGCCTTGAGCACCCTCACAACACTGTAGGGCAGAGGTTTGTAGCAACAAGAGGTGACAGATGGTCACAAAAGGCCACAAATTACAGTCTTGGACCATCTTATTTGTAGGTGGCTCCAGACAAGGACATGATTCATCTCTGGAAGAGACTGCCTGTTGTTTGAAAAGCCTCCAAGCAGTGATGCTCTTCTTCCTTGTGTCCAACCTGACTGGCTCAATGTCTGTCCTGGCATTGTGTCCCTGGTCCCCAGACACTTCTGCCTGCAGCCTCATGCCCTCCCTCTCCACTACATCAGCCCTGAAACCTCCTCACAGCCCAGATGGGCAGCTCCCAGAACTGTTTTCCCATCTCCCACCACTGCCCCAGTGCTATAACCTCCCTGCTCACCTCCAGTGTGCCCCAGCCCCCTCCCTGATCTGGCCAGGGTGACCCACATGGATTATATGCTCACAGCATCCCAAACCTCCCTACACACAGACATGCAGCCAAGCACAGCCCACCCAGCTCAGCTGCAGCATGGAGACCAGACCACACCAGGGTCCTCTAATAAGCAATTGACTCTTTTTTTCCTCCCTTTCAAGAAAAAGCCAAGCATTAATTTGGCTTCTGCCACTCTGTTTATCTAATAGCACCGCTGATTGATTGTCTTATTTATAACCCAGATCCGGTGTCTGGGCTGCTTGCGGAGACGGAGTGATTGATGGAAAGAAGACAGCCAGAAAGGGACTTAATGGAGCCATGTGGCTGAGCAGCAGAGTAGTGGCTTAGGCATGAAATGAAAAGTGTCTCCCACAAGTCTGGGCTCCTCTCCTCCTTTCCTGCGTGGTTCCCAGGGAAGCTGCTAAGTGCTGGGAGAGAGCAGCATGCTCCCTACGCCCTGCCAAAAGCAATCAGGGACCATACTCAGGTCTCCTCCAGCAGCCTGGCCAAGGGGACACAGCCAACAGGGACTTGGACTGCTTCCTGATAAGGCGTCATACAGTCTCTGGGAAGGTTTCCCCCTTCCAGGATGGAAGGGATGGTTGAAAGGTGTGAGGCAGCCTGAGAACTGCCCAGCCACCAGCCTACTGTCAGGATGCCTGATCTGCCAGCTGGAAATCAGGTCTCCCTGCACAAACACATGGTGCAGGGAGAAGCCCTTCCCAAAGTGCCTTCCTGTAGGCTGGCAACATCTTCCAGAGGTCTCAGTTTTGTCCAAAGCTGGAGTGAGATAATTCTACATCCCCAGGGAGTTTCTCTGTTTCTTACACCCAGTGGTCACAAACCCCAGCAGCTCACATGTGAATTACCCCATGGAGATAAATGCTGCCATAAAGCATCAACAAATGGGGAAGGAGATGCAGTCCCAGGAGGTGACATGCCATCATTCAGGGTCATGCTGTGGATGTGTGACAGCCTGGATATGTCCCAAACCTCCAGCCTGCAAATTCACCCCAGAGCAGCCTGTCCCCAGCTGCAGGATTGAGTCGTGGTCAGGATATGGCTGGCAACTCCAAGTCCCCAGGAAGGCATTTGGCTTTGATCTGAGCCAGAACTAAACCCTCATCTTGTCCATAAAGATCAGTTTGGGAAGAAAAAGACAACATACTGGTTTAGTCAAAATATTTCATCGCTGTTTAATGGTCTTTATTTTGTGTCTGATTGTAACAGATAATCTAATACGAGCCTCAAGCAAAGCCAAACACAGTTGTTTCATTATGAAGGACCCCATCAGCCAGCTTTGACGTGGCCAAACCCCACTCCTTTCCTTTTTGTGTTTTTCTTCCTTTATTTTTTTCCCACATCTGAAATCTGAGGAAAACTAAAGCAACTTCATGAACACTGCTGTTTCAGTGGACTGAAAGAACCATCCAGGAGACAGGTCTCCAGTATTGGACATATTGTTGCACCCAACACCAGTGCTGGGCAAACACTATCCAATACCTTATGATCATTTTATTACTTCCAGGAGAAACCCCTCTTTGGAAAGCCCCCTGAACCAGCAGATATGGGCAGGTGATGCACACTCCATTTGGCAGGGATGTCCCCAGCCATGGTGGTCCCTCTGTGTGTGATGCCACTATCACCTCACCATGTGTCCACGGCTGCAAGGAGAAGGGACCAAGACAGGGCGATCCTTGCAGGATGATGGAAGATGGAGGGGCCCCTGAGCAGTGGGAGCGGAAATGGCCTTTGATGTGGAAGCTCTTCTTTCGCAAACACAATGAGTTGCAGAGAAATTTTATAAACATGGCTATTGTTGCTCCATCCCTTTGGTGGGAACAGATGGTCCGAGTGCTCTGTTCAGCCCCCCCTCCCTCCCCTCACTCCCTATCCCCATTAATAAAGCCCCAGCAAGTCCAGCACCGCTAAGGTTTTCCCAAGGGGGATCAATAAATAAATGTAATAACAACAAAGGGGCCCATGCAGACGAGATTGGGTTACAAAGAGGCCTCGGCCCCCCTCCTCCTTTCCGGGTGAGAGTCACTGCATGCAGGCACTGCGGCCAGTTCGAGGAGAGGTTCCTCCATCCCCACTGTCTGTGGGAAGCAGGGACAGGATCTTCCCACTGAAAGAGCCAGGCACCACCCTGCAGTCATGGATGGCAGCGTGTGACCTTGGTGGTCACCTAGCAGCCTTGGCCATGGGACATCGATGGCATATGGTTGCCCGATCCCCACCTTTGGAAGTTACTTGAGGTAGCTGTGGGAACAGGTTCAGACACTGACCCTGGGTGTGCACCAGGCAAGTGCCTTCTTATAGGATTTCCTGGCCAAGAGGTTGTTCCACATCCTTTACCAGCAGGATCTAAGATAGAGCATTTGGGAGCAGGCATCATGGTTTCACCTGAGCTCACTTTTTGCCTTGCTCTTGCCTGATGAAAGACCAGGCAATTTTCTGGCCAGCTGGAAAGCACTGGTGACTCTGACCTACTCCTCAATGGTGTGGTGACGTTTAATGCAGGTTATCTGGGAGAACGCAGGGCAGAGCAGTTTGCAGACAGGGTTTTCCTGTGCATATCACCAGCATGCACCAAATGCTGCCCATGAGACTGCAGGGCAGGGGAGCAGCTTCTCCAGGAATATCAGTAGGGTTTGAAAGTGGCCATAGCATCACACCAGACTCTGGATAGTGGAGCAGTCATATAGAGGCACTCCATCGAGGGGTCTCCCCATTGTGGAAGGAGGAGACCAGCTCCACAAAGGTTTCCAGGAACTCATCTACTGAGGAAGGGCCCAAGGCTGGAGTAACCCCATGGGCAAGGCCCAGAGAGTATTTTGGTGACGTGAAGGAGGGACTGAGCAGAGGCTTTGATCCAAGAGCCGACACAGCCCTGCTGACACATCCCTATTAGCTGCCATTGTCCAGCCTCCTCCCCAGCTGGTGATGGGATGCTGGTTTATCTGTGCGGGACTCCTGCAGCTGGGGGTCTGTGGGATGAAATATGTTTCACACACACACATGCATGCACTGCCACCTCCCCTCTGAGGCGCCCTGGGAGTCTCTGCCTCCACCTGACCCCTCGCTCATAAAAAATTTAAAACTCTAGATATCGTCTCTCACAAACATGGGTTTGAGGCCTCGTCAGTCACCAGACACGTCCCACAATCTGCACTGGCTCCAGACAGCTGGAGGGGTTTTCTGAAGGACCAGAATGACTTCATGCCGCCTCCCACGTACCGGGGGTTACCCAGAGGGCTTGGTGTAGGGAGAGGAGCTGGGGACCGGGAACACACAGCCCCATCCTCACCATGCTGCCACCATGCCATGCCCTGGACCCAACAGGCTGGGTGCCGGCCTAGGGAACGACTGATAGAAAAACTCTCCCAGGGTGCAGAGGCTCTCCCTGTGGGCGCAAGCAAGGCAGCTGGCCTGGGCTCCAGTGCCGGAGATGTTTATGAGGGCTGACCCCTCGCACTGAGCGCCTGGGGCAGGATAAATCCCACTCCGCCTAGGAGTGCAGGTGCACGAGGCTGCCGGGGAGGGGAAAAGACTACAGATGCATGGGGGATCCGGCAAGGGGAGCTGTGGCTGGCCTCAAGCTGTGTGCTGCTTTGGGTCCGTCCAAGCGCTGGGAATGGTCCCCGTCCCTGCTCCAGAGCCTGCTGCATTGCCCTGGGGGTTCTCTGGGTAGGGCTGCCAGCACGCAGCCTGCCATGGTGATGCTCAGTGGTGCAGGAAGACTTGCACCATGCCAGTAGATGTGCTGCAGGATGTCCAGAGGAGACTCGTGGCACTGTGGGGGTACCCGTAGCATCCCATGGGTACCACAGGTGTTCGGAACATGGATCCATAGCTTTGTGCCTCACATTCACCCGTGCTTTAAATCCTCTCCAGGACTTCCTAGCTACTGTAATGAAGGCAACAGGAGATCACATATTGGGTCCCTATTAGGCCTGTCAGCCGTAGTGGCATGAAAGATGCTGTGCCAAAGGCCTCAAGAGAGGATACTGGGGCTCCCAACCTCCCTGCAACACTGGGAGATGCTTGAGGCCTACATTGGAAAAGGTACTTGGGATCAACATAGCCCTCAGTTCTACAAGCACCACCCTGGGCACTGGGTCCTGCCGGGACTGGGATGTGGGGAGCATCATGTGCAGGGCTGATAGCAAGCTTCTCAAAGGCAAAAGGGATTTCAGCTTATAGCCCACTTCCCCTATATTATGTAGCACTGATCTGAATCCTTGCCTTAGGAGCCAGGCAGGGGGTTGGGAAGCTTTTTCTGAGTGAATTATAATCATCTTCTGAAAAAAAAAATAACACAAAGCAGGTGGCTGAGCTCGAAGGTGGATAAATGCCCATCACAGAGCACCTGACTGAAGCCAAGTGCAAGCTTAACTTTGGGCTCTTTGAAGTCAGCACATCCTCATGCTCTCTGGCGGTTTGGGGCTTAAGCCCTCCGTGTGTGCCTTCTACCAATGCTTGGGTAATTTATGGACATGTGAGGCTTTTCAGAAAACTTTTCTGTGAACCTCTTGCATCAACCCAGTCCAGCTGGTCACATCATGTTTGCCTCTCCTCAACAACTCAGTAGAAGTACTGTGCAATATGAATCAACCCCAACAGAAAATGCTAAGACTTGGTATCCCAATCACAGACCACATTTCTCAGGCATGCCATGCCCTGCTGCATGGCTACCTTACCCTACCTGACAGGCAGCCCATTGACTAACAGATGTGCACACCCTTTAATTACAGCACAGTGAATCCACTTAGTGCTGTTTCGTTAGATATCTTGTCTATTGGAGGAGCACAAGCAGTACTCACTCAGCTCAGCAGCCCAAGTCTCTGGATTTCCAGGCCCATAATATTCACTCTGATCTGTTCATAAGTTATTCATGGGGAGTGGGAAATGCCTTACAAGAGAACTCACTCCAAAGTGCAAGTGCTTCTGAGGCACCTTGCAATCTGCTTGCAGAGGGAAAGGAGGGGAAAGTAATGAATAAATGATTGTTTACAAATTATTTACTTGTCTCCACTAATTTCCACACTGTTTACCTGGCAGCATGCTGAAGTCAGGAACAGTTAGAGAAGACTTCATCCTGGTGTACAAGCGGATGGAAGCTGGGCAGCATGGGGGGTAGGAAGCCAATGCAGTAGAAGAGCAAGGAGCCAGCTTTGGCTGCAAAAATTGGCTATTGAGTGCAGACTTGCTTGGTCTTCGCATTCCAGAAGAAATTGTTGTGCAGAGTTGTATTTCTGTCATAACTTCCTAGGATGCATGGAGTCGAGTCCAGGGCCATCCTGAGGGTGCTGAGGGTTGTACAGTCCTTAAGAGGACTACACTCTGCAGAAGATGACCAGGCTTTGCTAGGAGTTCACTCTCTATTCCCAGGGAACCAGGACTTTGTGGGAAAAACCAAAAAAAAGTCCTTGCTGTGGACTATGCAGCAGAGTAAGGACTGTCTGAGCTGTTTTGGTATCAACAGTGTAAGGTCTGTGAATGTGGGAATGATGATGCTTACAGCCCATGGCATGTTGCCCTAAAATGCAAATGAGAACTCTGCCTTGGGGCAAAATCACCCCAGCAGATCACGGCTACCTAAGGCAGCAGAATGAGCCTGTCCTCCTACTTAAAGCCATTTTAGGCTTCTCAGTCCCATCTCAAGCTAATTTCCCATCATAAACCAGAGACAGAAAGTCACAGTGGAGAGGGATGGGCACCAGCAAAATTAATGTGTGTGTGGGTGTCATTTGGGGAAGAAAAAGGCAATCAGGCTATGTCAGGAGAGCAGGACAAGCTGGGAACTGATCAGTCCCAGCTGGGTTGATGTGTCTTCCAGACTTCCCCATGCTTCATTCCCCTCCTTTTGCTCAAGGGTTAGTGAATTCCCTTTGGCTGAGCATTCAGATCCTGTATCCTTTCACACTAGGTACTGGAGCATCCTGGGAAATGTAGCTATGGAAAGAGGCACAAAACGCTTGCAGGTTGGAGGGAGAAATGCCTCCTGAAGCTTGAACCAGGACTGCCACCAACTGCTGGCAAAGCTGAGGTGAGGGCTCAGGGATTGGATAATGCAGTTGCACAGTATGTGATTAACTCGCCCTGTAGGAGAGTGATCCACAGGAGACAGAGTGAAACTGTGTATGAGGGACTGATGACATTCACAGAAAGGACAGGTGGAAGTCAAATTACCCAAAGGCTGCTTTCATTAGCCAGCATGAAAACATGTAAAAGATGGGATAGAATCACAGCAGCAAGCCCCATGAGCAGCCTGTCCCCAGTGCTCACAGCTGCCTGTGCCTTGACCAGACCCTGGGGACACCCAACAGTGTCCAAGTCCTCAGGCTGCAGGAGACTGAGCAGTGCTGCAGGTACACCAGGGATGGAGGGGGGATTCGGGATGTTCGCACCTGTAGCATGGAGAGAGAAAGCTGTCTGCAGACAGCAGGACATTTTTGGGATCTTGTCTCCTCCACTCCCTCCCTGGTCTCAGCTACTCCTCACTCCCTCCCACCACCCCTCAAACTCCTCCATGCCCCAACCTGCTTGGCACTGACCCTGCTCCCTGCAGCCTTCCAGCTCATCACTCTCTGCAAGCAACCTGTAAATAATCCTTGTACACATATCTCCCTTGGCCTTGGGGAGAGGGAATTTATCCCCCTAGCTCAGCTGTCAGAGACCTCCAGATGCCAGAAGTGATCAGCATGCTCTTAATTCATTACAAAGGGTGCAGGGCTCTGGTGAAGGCTCCCATGCCTGCTTCCCTGCCAAACCTTTGGGGCGTGCTTGCACCCCAGCCATGGAAACTTTCTAGGAAAATTGCCCAGCATGACTTAATTGCTGTGCTCCTGAATGGGGGCACAGGAACCTCAGGAAGCAGAGAGGCAGGAGGGGATTGTAAGCAGGACATGCAGCTTGGGGAGACACAGACATGCTCCGAGTGGTGTGTATCTACATGGTGGAGACTCTCCCAGATCCCTGGAGAGTCCTGAAGCATCCAGACCAACAGACAGCAGGCAGATGATTCAGGATTGCCCTAACCCTTGCCAGTCCTTCGTCAAGTCCATCACAGAAGCACAAGTAACACATCCAGATGCAAACATCTGGTTGTGCAGCCACTCTTGTCATTGACCTGAGGAAATTGTGCAGCCGAGGAGGCAGGAGGGAGAAACGTGCAAATGCCTGTAGGTCCCTTGCCCAGTACATGGATCCAGCAGGGATGGGCTCACATCTGGGTAAGCTGACTGGGAGCTGGCAGTAGTTCACTCGCTCACACCAGTCTGCTGATCTCTCTCCAAAGCCCCCCCAGAGTCTGGATCTCTGGTGTGAGATGAACACTAAGCAAATACCCCTGTTTTTCTGCCACAATTACCCTCTTTAACTTTTCAACTTATCACCTGCATAGAGGTTTATAAAATTTTAAAGCTAATGGCGTCTCCAGTAATGATACTGCAGATGTACAAGCTGCATCCTGGGATGAATAAATTATAGGAGGCCGAGTAAATTGCAATGGGAAGGACAGCAGCTGCAGGATGGAAACAGATGGCTTTGCCGTGCACCACAGCTTGGTCTCAGTGCGGGGTATGTTCCCAGGGCTGCCCCTTTCGTGGTGGCCCTGAAGAACACCTGGGCACACCTGAGGCTGCAGATCCCCAGAGCATCAGCAAATGCTGTAGCCAGCATGGGGATCTGTGCAGCTGGTTGAGTGCTGCTATGTGACTGGGGCTGCAGTGGCAGTCTGTGGGTCAGTAGTAGGAGAGTAGGAAACCTGTCTTCCTTCTGCTGCTCACTGGGTTTTCACGTAGGAGCTTCTCCACACAGGAGGAGCTCACAGCCCCCAGGAGCTGACAGGACACTTGGCAGCTTTCTTGAGGGGAGGTGGCTTGTGGTTTCATTTACTCCCAGAAAAGCCTTTTCTGCCTGTCTCCACCCCTGCACATGCACACAGACAGTTTGAAGAACAGGGTGGCTCATCCTATTCCTCTGCCCTTCAGCACAAGGCATGCAGATGTATGATGAGGATGCACATGGGATTGTGCATCAGGGTCATGTTTGTGTCCTGTTGATGTGACCAAAGGGACCACCACAGATCAGTGCTTGGCTCCTGCACCCGGAGGGGCAGCACTGCCCCAGTTGAAGTCCAACAGTGCCACATTTCCTGAGCTTGTGGTTCCAGCAGGGTGAGAGGACAGGGCTGTCTCTGTCCCAGACAAGGGACAGGTTAACAGAGCAGCTGTGATTCCCAGCTCAATTAAAGTTGCATATCCCCTGGCTACTTCAGTGTTTGCCTTCCCCTGTGTCCAGGTTCACATCCCAAACTCATCATGACACAGATGACTCCTGTCAGGGCATTTTCAGGGCCCCTCAAAAGCTGCTGCAATCATGGTCTCAGATATTAACAAGCCTGGGCTAACCCTCACTACAGGACTGGGGTCTCAGCTGCATATCTGCTGTCCCCTCTGATTTGTTGCTGGAAAAGCTCAGCCCCAGTGACATTGAAGGGATGCAAAGTAAGACACAGGTGGCAGAGGAGCCAGCTACATACAGACAGGCAGTCCCTAAGTTACCCTCTTCCCTGCTTCTCCTTGTGAGAACAGGGTCCTCTGGCCCAAAGCATACACTGGAGCTTACCTCTGTCATGGGGACCCCAGTGAGGCTGATTAAAAGTGGGGGCTTTGCTCCCAGAACTGTCAATGCCACCAGAGGTTCTCTGATAGAAACACAGATCTTCAGTATGCAACCAGCCAGCATGGCTCCATCTCTGAGGGATTGATTCACTGTTCATGCAAACCCACCCCCCACACACATGGGGTCCAACTAACCTCACCCCTCCTGCATGATGGCTGCACCACAATACTCCATCCCACTCCTCACAGGTGTCCCTGGTCCAGGCTGGGAATGTGCAGGAGGAATTCAGCCTCCTCTTGTCCCGATGCAGGAGTGGCAGGAATGCCAGAGGATCACAGTGCCATCCTAAAAGGCCTTTACAGGCTGGAGATAGGGGCCAGTGGAACATTATGACACTCAGCGAGGAAAAATGCAAAGTCCTGCACCTGGGGAGCAGCAGCACCATGCACTGATGGATGCTGGGGGCCACTCAGATGGAAAGAGCTGGAGATCCTGGTGGACACCAAGCTGAATATTGGCCAGCAGTATGCTCTTGCTGAAAAAGACTTATCCTGGGTTGGATTATAGAAAGTGCTGGCAAGTCAAGGGAGTAGATCCCTGTGCTCTACACAGCAGTGGTGAAGATAAAGCTGGAGCCCTGTATCCTGTTCTGGAACCTCAGTAGAAGGGAGATACAGACATACTGGAGAGTCCAACAAAGGGCCACAAGATGATGAAGGGGTTGGATCATCTCTCCTATGATGAAAAGATGGGAGAAGCTTGTCCAATGACAGGACAGGAGGCAGTGGGCACAAACCAGAATATAGGACACACTCTTTTATTGTCCAAGGACCAGCCACAGGAGCAGATTGACCAAGGAGACTGCAGATTACCATCTTTGGACATATTCAAAGGCTGCCTGGATGTGATTCTTGCCAACCAACTCTGGTGGGCCCTGGTTAAACAAAGTTTAGCTCTGGAGGTCCCTGCAAACATCTGCCATTCTGGGATTCTGTGAATAACTTTGCTGACATTACAATTTTTGCATTACATTACTAATTTTACATGCATTACAACTTTTGAACTGATTTTTTTTTGTGTGCCTGCAGGTTGGAGGCTGACAGGGCTACTCTTAAAATACCCAGCCAGGAGAAGTTGGGCACTTCTGGAGATACAGCCAAGCCTAAGCAGAAGAGAAAATACTTTCCCAAACCTGTTTACATCCATGGGTTAAACGAGCCCAGCAAGAGCAACATCTGGCACCTGCACTGGTGAGGTTCACTCCTTTGTCAGCAGCCCCAAATACCACCTAAGATCAGGGTCCTTAGAGCATCCCCAGAGCAGACCTAGGAGGGGACAGGGAAGCCTTCCTCTTTGTCTGGAGAAAGTTTTACTGCACTGGGTAACACCGTCTAACTCCATTTTCTTTCACGAATGCATGGCCTCATTTCAGAGCTGTTGAGCAGGCAAATGTGTCCAAAAGCAGATGGATCCGCTAAGCGGTTCTTTCTTGCACATTATCTCATACAGTTTGGGTGCAATAAAACTTCCAGGCAGAACAAATCTTCAAGCTTGTGCCGTGCCTTATTTTTAGCTGTGAAGTACGTCTGTTTTAGTACTCCTAATCCCTAGCTTGGTAGTAATTTATGGAGCAAGCTCTTGGCTCGCTTGGGCCAGAAGATTTGTAGTAAAACTTTTATAAGTTGTAGAGATAAATCCCATGGACTCTTGCAGTCTCGGGGGACTCTCCTCCAGAAGCGTGTTTTGCTGAACACTCCCTCAGCATGGGAGTATGTTCAAGAGAGAAAGCATCAGATGGCTGAGAATAAACTATCCTGGGTGTCATCATGATCTGCAAATCACCTGGAAGGGGAAATCAGGGGAAGTTATGGATTCCCCAATCTCAGACATGCAGACAGAATTCTGAGAGTACCTGCCCAGCAGGAGCTGTTTGCCCCACATTTAGGTCCTCTGAATAGTGACTGGCAAATCCTAGGGATGAGCAACAATATCAGGCTATGTCAGGCAGCGAGATGCCTGAGACAAGAGTAGTAGCTCTGGCCTTAATGGGGTAATTGATGTGATCAACTACTTGCATGAACATCACCTTGGAGCTTTTAGGATGGACAGGGTTGTGGCTTAAGAACAGGGGCAGTAGCAAAGGTCTATTTCTCCACTGCCTTGCACTCCCTCAGGGGAGGGTTTTGCAGGATGGAGCAATCCTTTATGCTGCAGTGGAGTAGAGGGATGAAAAAAGTCAAAGAGTAGAGAAGGGGAAAGGAATTGAGACATGGGACCCCAGAGCAGCCCCTTCCAGATTCCAGTGGAAACATGGGCCCATAGTTGTTTTCCCAGCTCACCCATCCAAAGGCTATGTGTAGCACCAGACCTGGTTTTCTGGAAGCCCAGGTGTTTTCTGGAGCTGGCAGCTCTCAGAGACGCCCTGTGCCTGAGCCCAACAGCTGGGGAAGGAACTGCTATGTAACAACCATGGCACATCACAGCAGGGAGGAAGGTGATTCACCATCTGTATGCTGTGCTGCAAAGGGCTGGTATTTGCTTTGCAGATGTTCTTAGATTCATGCAAACCCATATCCTCAAATACTTCATATTCCCAAGGGCACTTTTTTCTGAAGAGAGGGAATATTTCCAGAAACCATAAAGGAAGGAAGGCCAAATCCAGAGAGGAGCTGCTGCAATTCTACACAATTTTATAACCCAAGCAGGTACCAAGGTTAGCTGATGCTGATGGGTAGATGACCTACTGGTGTACTGGCTCCTCCAAAAATGGATGGGCCTTCTCTGTACTTGGAATAAAGATTATGGAATCATATCAGGTTGGAAGAGACCTTCAAGTGACTTCAAGCCCACTGCCATGGGTAGGGACATGTTCCACTAGAGCAGGTTACTCAAAGCCCTGTCCCATCTGGCCTTGAACTCTTCCAGGGAAGGAGCATCCACAACTTATCTGGGCTAGAATAGATTGAATAGAACAATCCTCTGGTGTTGTTGCCTGCTGTTATAGTGGGAAGAAGGGGTCTTTCTCAAAAGTTTCACAGTAACTGAGTCAGGGATAAAGCTATCCAATGCCCAAATTTAGTGCCTCTGTTTGGTGTTCTTTGGGAAATGTGGAGAGCAGAGTCAGTCCCATCACAATCTGTTGGGGCCTGATCAGTCTGGGCTGAGTGGGGGCATGGCCCTGAGAGGTATCCTCACACAATCCTGGCTCTTCTTCCAGAAATACAGTTAGTCCAGTTCCAGTGCCCACGTTTCCTGGGAGAAAAGTCATCCAGACACCGTCTGTAACTCAGAAACATTAGGAAACCCCTGTTCTGTGCTTTTCTGTCTCTAATGAACACTGTCTGCAATGAGGAATACCTGCCAGATTATCAGCAGGATCCTGGACAAACTTTTACCTTCTCACCCTCCTGATTGCTGCTGATCCCAAAAGACTGCTGCTCCCTCTGCAGCTCACAGCTCACATGCCTTCTGCCTTGTCACGCTCCCCAGCTCCAGCCTCTTTCCCCATCCCTGTAGGAGTAAAGTTGGCTTCCTGTCACACTGGAGAGGCTTCTGTCATCCTGGGCATCCTCTCCTCCCTCCACAGGGCTCTGAGGGGCCACTGGGCTGAGAAGATTCCCCCCTCCCAGAACCCACAAGGTTTTTGCCAGCATGAAACTGGCAAAAACTTCCAGTCCCTGTCCCCAGTGTCATGCAGAGACATGGCCTCGTGGTGCACAGGGCAAATTCTGAGTGATCAGGGCTCCCCATTCAGCTTCCAAAAAGCTGCCTTTGTTTTCTCATGTCTTTTCCCACTTTCAACCTGATTTCTCCAGTGAATGAGCAGGATTCACATGGCCTGAGGCAGATGACATACACCTGGAGCAATGTCCACCCAGCCAGGATGGTCACTGCATCTCATCCACCGCGGAGAAAGGAGATAACGTGTTTCCTGAGTCAGCAACAGGAATTGCAGCAGCTCCATTCAATCTGAACAAGCCCTGACCTGCTGTGGGGAGGGAGCACCGGGCAAGGTCCTAGAGGACCTGTGCAGAGAATTGTTGGCAAGCAGGTGTGCAGGGTCTGGTCTGCTTCTGCTGCGGCTCGTAGTCCTGCTCTTGGCGGTCTGTGCTGCCCTCGCACGGCTGTTCTGGGAACGCTGCAAGCATCCTCCAAATCGAGCAAATGCACCCACAGACCCAGGCTGCGGTGCTCGGTTACGGCCGAGCCTGTAGGACACCCGGAACAGACATGGATTTACTAACAATACCACCCTGCTGTGAGATGTCTGCAGGGACCCCCGCCTCGGTGGCACTCCCTGGCAGCTGCAGCAGGTCCTCTGCCCTAGCGGGGGGCTCATGCAGCCCCTCAGTGAGGGACAGACACATCCCCAAAGGAGAGATGTTTCCCCCTCTCCCATATCACCTTCTCAATCTGATTCCAAAAAGGAGGCCCAGACCAGCTTCCAGCAATGACCTATATTCCAGGGACTTACTTGGGACAGTGGGTTTAGTCATATTGCATAAATCCATCTTTTCTGTCCACAGACTTCTTCATCTGCCCTATTGCTCCCCTCCTCCCTGTGTACAGCCCTGCCATGCTGCTCCTGCCACTGCAAGTGCCACCCTCTGCTCCACAGTTGTCATTTCTCATGGGGAGCAGGTATGAACCCAGTGACACGCAGGGAAACATCAGGTTTTACTGGTGTCTCACATAAATCTCCAGCCCGCAGCCTCTCCCCCTGGTGCAGGGGTGGCTGCTGCTCCCTTTCTTGTATGGCTGGTCTGTTGTCCATTTAAACCTGTCCTTGCTCAAGGGATGCTTGCTGTTAAATATTAAAGTCCTCTTTTTTCCTGGTGCCTCTAACCTCAAGGCCCTTGTCTTCTCATGACCCTGTGCCATAGAGGCAGATGTTATGCTGTTACCCTCAGCTCCTTCTCTCCCAGGTGTCCCACTCTGCTTGGAGCCACATGGAGCAGCAATAGCAGCTTGAAACAAAATGGTCCAACTGGATGCTTTACCCTTTTTCAAGACTGGACAACTGTTGCCTGAAGGAACTTCTTGGAGGACATACCAGCAAAATTCAAAACCCTAGTGAAGTTTTGAATGAGGATAGCTTGGCCCCTCTCAGAAAATCTCTGTCTCATAGACATCCTCTCTGCTGCCTGCCTGTACCTGAACCCCAGCATGATAAGAATTACACCTGACACAGTCCACACAGCACCGCTGCCCTTTCCACCATAGTTTTCCTGATTTTTCACTTCCTTTGCTTTTCAGAAGGTGCTTGTTTGTTTGTTGCTCAGAATAAAAGAACTCCTAACAGATGTCCCCAAAGCTCTGACTGTTTCAGGGTTCCACTGCACTCCTGAGGACTGCTGGGCCCCTGAGCACCAGGGAACCAGGAAACCTGGGGCATGGACAACAGATGTACCTGTCACCTTCTGCAGAACCAGCCACCACAACATCACTGCTTAAAGGGAGCTTGGCTTGTAAAAAGAGGGAATTTTCACAAAGGCAGATAGTAATAGGGTAAGGGAGAATGATTTTAAACTAAAAGTGAGATTTATATTATATGTTACAAAGAAACCTTTTTGCTATGAGGGTGGTGAGGCACTGGCACAGGTTTCCTAGTGAAGTTGTGGATGTCCTGACCCTGTAAGTGTTCAAGGCCAGGTTGGATGAGCTTTGACCCCATGGCCTAGTGAAAGGCGACCTTGCCCAGGGCAGGGGGATGTTGCAATAAGGTCATCTTTAAAGTCCTTTTCACCCCAAACCATTCTGTGATTCTGTGGGATCCCTGGCATTAGGTATCCCAGCATTCTTTGTCACCAAGTGTAAGGAACAGCATTTGGTCCCTTGAAGCCTGTCCTCACTCCTGCCGTGACTTTCTCAACAGTAAAAGTGGGGTCACACAACGCCCGGGAAAGCTCCAGTTTGACCGGTCGGAGTTGCTGGGTGCTAATGGTCCTGTGGAGAGGGTAAAGAGGGCAGAGGGCTGCGAGCAGTCCGGGAGCCCAGAGGAGGCGGATACGGTCCGGGAAGTGAAGCTCAGCCCTGCTCGGCAGCCGGGAGAGGGCAGCCGCAGCCCGAGCAGCGCGGCCGGGAAGAACGCCTGCATTCCGGGCCCCGCCAGCGACTTGCCCCCGCCAGCTCCCTCTCCCCCCGCAGCCGCCCAGCCCCAGCTGAGAACGCCGTGCTCCAGCTCTGGAGCGGCTGATCCCGCCGGGATGGACACACCAGCCCCGTGTCCGTCCCCGAGGTAAACCTCCTTCAGCAAAATCACTATGTGATGGAGCCGGGGATGCAACAGGGCAGAGGGGTTTTACCACCAGGATCTCAGTCTCCCCATCTTATCCTTATTTCCCAACTCTGTTCCATGCTACAGCATAGCCCACATTCCAAATGTGTGGATCTGGGCTTGTGGGGATCAGAAGCAATGGGACTTTTCATATGAACATAAAGACCTTTCCCATTCCATGTGAGCCACAAACCAGGAACATCCTCCAGGAGAAATGCTTAAGGAGAGACCCCATCCTGCCCAGATTCATAGATGTCAGCAGGTACCAGGAATGGCTGCATCAGCAGGATCAGCAGCATCTCAGCTCTGCTGAGATTTGCTGGAGGGATGAAGAGTTATTCTGCCATGAGACTGAGGAGTAGGAATGTGACTGGTGTACCCCTGGGTCTGAACAACCAAGAGACAGTCTGCAGAGAAACACTAACAGCTTTGGGAAGCAGCCAACCCTTGCCCATGGGCAGGATCTCCTTGCATAGTGCCCAGCAGCTGGCTCCATGGGCAGCATCCAGATGCTGAGGGCTGGCACCAGGGAGATGCTGCCCAGAGCCAGGAGTGAAATCCACCCTGCAGAACATTCCCATTTTTCCTTTGTGAATAAATTCTCATGTTCCACATCTCTGGGTTGGTTTTGGTTGGTTAGTTGGTTTTTGCTTGCTAACTCACCCTATAAATTTAATGCCTACAAAAAGCCATACTCAAATATTGCCATGGCCCTTCAGTCAATGTCTGTCTGGACTTTATTTTGGTGAAAAACAGAGGAATTCAAGATGCCTAACTACAACTAAACTAATATCATGCTCTTAAAATCCTCCTTAAAAGGCAAATCTTTCTCTCCCTGCATAGATTTAACTCTCTGTGACTCAAAACACAGTGTCAATGATTTCAGACCAAGTGTTGAGTCCTGCTTAGTAGGCTCCACCACCTGGCTTTCTGTTCTGGGAGGAGGGCTGCCAAGTTGTCCATGGTTTCAGGAGCTGGCTCACTTCCCCCTGTTTATCAGCTCACTAGCACTTTCTCCCTTTAATAGCAATGCAATCCAGTAAGCCATGTGACCCTATGAGGACCAGGAGCCCTCTGAGGGCCGGGAGGTTTTGTTTCATGTCCCCAGGTTGCTGGCTGGTGGTTTTGGACTGCACTCCCTAAACGCCAGCCCAGCTCTTGCTGCTGCCAGTCAGGTCCTGGCAGGAGGGCAGTTCCTATAAACAGCCATGTGCATAAGTTGCCTCTCTCTGCTTCTCTCTTCAGCTGTGAGTTTGCCCATGTCTCTCAGCATGCAGTGCCTCACTTGGTGTCTCCCAGGTGCTTGCAGTACACAGTGGTGGGAGCAGCTGGGATGGCTCAAGTCCCTACACAGGCACATGTCCCCAGCCCCACATGGAGGGATTCCCAGTCCTCAGCAGCCTCCAAACCTTAAACTCCACCCTTAAAGCAGCTAGAGTCACCACTGCAGTGTCCTCTCCAGGGTGAGGACCTGCCATGGCACCACGGATGGAACAGGCTATGTGAAGCTGATGGCCACGGGCAACAAAAAGCTGAGGTCCAAAGAGTGAGCCCAGGCTCTGCACATTTCAGTGGCAGCTGGGCAGTGTTCCCCACACCTCCTTTCTGGGTGAGATGGATGAAAATCCCTGGAGCAAGAGCTGTGCCAACCTGGGGCAATGCTCACCACTGTTTTGCAGAGCAGAAGTGAAGAGCCAGGGAAGATGTAACCAGGCTGGGACATCCAGGTGTTAGCACAGGTAATGACTGTGATGTGACATTGGTTTGGGCATTTGCCAGCAATTTCTCCTGGCATAGTGTGGCTGTAGGGAAAAGCCACCCTACTCTCAGACAGGATGATCTTTGCACAGCACCAAGCATCCTGCCATCCTGCTCCAGGACAGGATTGCTCCCAGTTCCAGGACAGCAGTGTGAATCAGAGCAGAACAGGGCTGGCAAGGCAGGAATTGTGCTGCAGTGCTTGGGGTTTTTGCTACCTTCATTTCATAGTGTGGGCAGCCCAAGCTGTGACCATAATAAATAAAGCGACAGCCAGGGAGCAGAGCTCTCTGGTTTCCTGTACACCTCAGGCTGGCCAGGGTAAACACACAACAAGCCTGCACTTCAGACGGGGCCATGCCCACAGCACGTCAGCCAGAACCTGGACACATGCCAAGCCAGCCAGAGCAAAGCCGCTGAGCAGGAGGCTTCACAGGGCAAGTCCCACACAAGGCAAACACGCTAGTGCTAAAGGGCACAGCCCTATTGCCCCAAGATGCCCTGCATCCAGCAAGCACCTGCACCTCTGAAATGATCACCTGTGTCTCTGGGATGTCAGGGACAGTCACTGGGGTTGGCTTCCAGGGCATGTGTGTGCCCTATCCTTGCTCAAGCTGCAGGGTTGTAGAGCATCCTCAGACAGGCAGCTCTGAAATGGGCACTGGGACAGGCTTCACACCATCAGCCAGGCCTGCTCATGAGGACACACACCCTGTGGCAGTCCCCTCTGCACAGAAACCATGAGAGGACAACACAGATTCCAGATGCACTCATCTCATCTCCAGTCCCCATAGTCCTCTTCCATCCATCCATCTGCTCCCCTCACATCATACAGGCAGAAATCCAGCAAGTGCTAACTCAGCCAGCACGGCTGAGGACCAGCGTCCCCGTCCCTCAGCACATCATCATGAGAGGGCACCTGCACATCAGCATGACACATCTCACTTCAAGTCTGGCCCAGCTCCAGGACTCAAGCTCGTGATCTCAAACCTCTCAATCTCTTCACCTAGCCCAGCACATGGGAGCCCAGTTCACAGATGTGACTGCTTCCTTCTGGCAAAAGATTTCAGGACATCTTTGAGCACATAGAAGGAGTGAGTCAGGCCAAGCTGCAGACCGGGAGGGAGGGCACCACACGACTCTTATGGCCCAGTTCAGCTTGTCCTGTGTGGGTTTGTGGTAGTGTAATTCAACCCCCAGACATCTGCCCACATGTCCAAGCCTTGATCTGCCTGTACAAGAGCTGTCAGGTTCCTCTCTGCTCAAGAGGAAAGGGACCCTATAGTCCCTAAATTCAGTCCTTTTGGGCTGCTGAGAGGGAGACCAGTTGTTGGACAGGATGCTGCACACAGCCTGAACATGTCCTTTTGCCATAGCAGAAAGGAGGAGCCAGGAGGTGTGTGGAGCTCATGATTCTCATCTGAGCCTGAGAATGGAGCAGAGGAAGAGCTGCAATGTCAGATCTGCCCTGTGCCAGGGACCTCCCACCCCAAGGACCTCCAGGTGCAGCCCCATCAAGTGCCCTGCTCATCCAGCAGACCCCACATCACTGTCAAACCTTCTCCTTCTTCACCCAACATTGCAGCTCTCTAGCTCTGCTCAAAGCTGGTGGCCCAGCATAGTCCAGATCCCCACTACATCCCTCTTCCCAGCACATGAGTGACCTGCTCCACCACTCTGCACAGACAACCTTCCAAATCAGGTTCTGCTCTCAGATTCCTACCCCCAAGGGTGGCCCCAGCCCTGCAGAGCTGGGGGATTCCCCAGATCCTTGGCTCAGCTCAGCTCTCCAGCACTGCAGTGGCGGAGAAAGCACCACGTGGCTCCCAGCCAGCACTGGCGCCAAGCAGCCCAGCTCCCGGTGCACTGTGAGCACCACGAGGCACTGAGGAAAGGTCAGGGTCTGCTCCCAGGGGAGGACCCAGGGCCAAATGTGTGCTGGAGCCCGTACAACTCTGCTCCTTCCAAAGGAGCTCGCCGATCCTGGAAGATGCTCGGTGTCCCTCAGCTCACACAGGCTGTAGAGACCAGAGCAGTATCGGGAGGCAGGAAGGGGAAAGTTCAGAGCTGGATGGAGGAAACCTCCCTCTACCCAGGACCAGCCCCTCCTACATCTCCAGGCTCCCAAAATCCACATGAGCCACTAGCTGAGGGAAGATGTGAGCAGGCTGGTGGAACCAGACCCCTCCTGCAAAGCACCTGAAAGGCCACAGGAGATGACTCAAGGAGGGACATCCCCAGCCTTGGCAGCTTGACAGCTTTTGTAGAGCAGGTGGGATGGATGTGTGGCTGGTGTGTGATGTGTAGCCTCAGCCACAAGCAGATGTGCCACATTGGGGCCATTCCTTGGGCAATGTGAGCACCAAGCCTCAACCATGCCTGAGCTCAAAACTCACAGTGCAGCCAGGTGCCAGTACAGGAACTGCTCACCCCACACACAGCCTCCACTTGTCCCCAAAGTCTGATATGGTGGGATTGCATGGAAGAGCTGGGATGAAGGAAAGCACTAACTTATTATCATATGGATACACAGGAGGTGGGATAACTCATGGGTGTGTTTTTGTGGTGTTGAAGAGAGAGGATGGGACAACCACAGGTAGTCTTTTGTTATCCCTGGGGTTCAGGGATTTGCCTGGATATGGCAAGGATCAGTTTGTCACTGTAGGGTTGCAGAAAAAGTCTGTTACCCTGTTCACTCCTGCCATCCTAGAGAGCCTTCTCTTTTTGCAGGGGAACTGCTGCATGGGTGCTGCACACGCCTGAAAGATGTGGCAATTATCTCTGCACAGGCATCTAGTCTTGTGGGGAGGGAAACACTGGGTCCATCCCAGGGCTCCAGCAGTGCCAGCCTTGATGGCATCACATGGGGAAACCCCAAACCAGACCTGGCCTCAGGTGTCATCTGAGAGGAAAGCTCCCAGTGGGTCTTCCCCAGTTGGTTTCTCTTTGCACACTTCCAACAAATCTTTTTTCTCTTGAGAATTTTCACTGTGCTAAAATGGCAAACCAAACACATTTCCGAGGGAAAGCAGCTTGGGTGGTGGATGTGTCCTGCAAAAGAGGAATGCAAACACACACAAGCTGTAAGGAGGAACGAGCCTTTTCTTAACTCAGGGACACAAGCCCCGCGGCCAGATTTCACCCCGCACGTCCCCCATCAAATAAACTACCACAATAATAAACCCCAAAGAAATGTCCTGCCCAGGGGCAAGGGAAACTGAGTCACAGGCAGGACCTGCCTGCCTCCACTCCTCCAGGATGCAGGGACGGGGGCAGGCACGGTTGGTGAATGCAGAAAGTGCTGACTCCGAGGGCACCGGGGAGGGCTGTGCACTCTCGGGGGTTTCCTGAGCCTCGAGGAGACCCGCGCTCCGGAGGGCATCGCACGTCACTGCCCCATGGCGGGATCCCTATCCCAGCGCTCCGGCCGGAGTGGGACGGGGAGCCCCGGGGGGGACCACGAATCTCGGGCAAGCGGTGGGCAGCGGGCTCGGATCCCTCCCGGTCCCGGGGGGCGGCTCACAGGCAGGAAGCGTCCCGGGGTGGTGGCGGCAGATTGGCAGAGCCCTGCTCCAATGGAGCGGCGGCGGCAGCCCCGGCGGCTTCGCACCGCCTGCGCTACCGG
>JANPWX010019582.1:985237-1070893 GCA_024734555.1 Trochalopteron elliotii
CTACCGCCTGCGCTACCGGCCCCAGCCAGCCCGGTGCGGGCGCCCCGCTCCCGGCCCCGCTCCCGCTCCGGTAGCGCCATGGACACATAGCCGCGGTACCACGCAGGAAGGTAGGAACAGTCCCCCGGTCCCCAGCCCGCGAGGGGAACGAGTCGCCGCCGCCCCGACTTCGTGGTGGGGGACGCGCGGCTGCGGTCAGACAGCTCCCGGAGTTGTTTGCTGCCCGCTGGAGAAAGTTGTGCGGGTGTGTGTGGATGTCTGGGTGTCTGTGTCCCCTCGCAAGGCAGCTGCCAGGACTTGCCCTCCCGGTCCCTCCCGGCTGCTTGTGGGTACCCCGTGCTGCTCCCCCTTCTCCACCCTCCGCGCCTCCGCCTTGCCCGGAGATGCTCGGGGGATTGATGTTCCTGGGATGGGATGTTTGAGCCCCTTCGGCAGCCTCGACAGACCACCCCCTACCATTCCCTATTTGGACACCACTACTAGCTCTGAAGGAGGTTTTCTGGAGAAAGACTGGAGTGCCAGGCAAAGCGCCCCCCTGGCAAGGCCCCCTCTTCTCCTGGGGGGTCCAGGGAAAAGCTGCTCCTAATTAGGAGAAGCGCTGAGAGAGGCGCTTTCCCATGCGCGGGCGCTGGCAGGGCTCTGCCTGCCTTGTCCCTCCTTGCCCCGGGATGCTGTCTCAATCCCAGCTTCTCTGTCTTGTGCCAGCCGTGATGAGTGGCCAGCCCTGGGCTGTGCCCACCACCACCCTCACAGGCTAGCTGTGTCACCCACTAGGTCCACTCCAAGCTCTGCCTCTGGGCTGCTGAAGGCCATCAGAGGTGTCCACGTGGCTCAGCTTGGCTTGGACATCACTGTCAGCAACTGTGACCCCACTGTGATGGGGCGTGAGGGTGCCTTGTGCTTGGTCCCCATGGATGGGAAGAAATCCAGCGCTGCAGCAGCTCACAGATGTGCTGCCATGCACACAATATGGTGTTGGACTGACTGGCATACCAGTCATGTTGGTGGCATAGCCAGAGTTGAGACTTGTGGGGCTGCCCAAGGGCCTTGTGTGCCAGGAGGTGACTGCCCCATGTCTGGATGTTGTGTTTGCAGGAGGAGGTGGTGTGTTTGCACTCTACCTATTTACAGGAGGGCAGGTCGCAGCGAGGTTATGTGTGTGATGACATGAGGCACACAGCATCTCAGCCTGGCACAGGGAGAGAAGCTTCACTGGGAGCTGGTGGAAGCCCTCCTGTGGTAGGGACAAGGATGAGATACGGCCACAGTGCCCCTTCATCACCCATACACCCTCTGCCCCACGAACCTGGTACTTTTGGGGCAGAAATTAAAGGGCAATATGTGCTCTCCAGAAAGCTGCAAACTGACCTTGCCAGCCAAAGTGGGACTTGAGGTGAGGGACAGGGTCTAACTGGTGACAGCAGGGTTGTGCTCAGGGCTGGATGTCACCAGTGGTGGGTGAACAGGGTATGTGAGGTTCAGTGGAGTGGTGGGGAGGGTTCCCTGAGGGTGCAGCTAATGGCCGAGCCTGCAGGAAGGTGGAAGAAAAGCAGCTCTGGTCTTGTGCTTCCTATTCCAGGAAGAGGAACCTCACAGGGAGGGGAAAACTTGACTTGATTATATCTAATAAGCCACTTTTTCCCTGTCCCAGCAAGCTGTCCCAGCAGCGGGGGGAGGAGGATGCTTGGCCCTGTTTGTGAAGGATGAATGAATGACTCACTGCACCGCGAGTTTCCCTGCCGTTTTCATCGTGGCAGCAGCAGCAGTTCCCCTTTGCAGCTGCTGGGTTTATCAGAAGCTGTCATGCTGGGTGGGCTCCCAGGCAGCCCACACCTGCAGCCCACACATGAAGGTGTCCTGCCTCCCTTGCCTTTCTCACACAGCCCACCTGGACCGTCCTGACTGGGGAAACCCTCATGGATGGCAACAATGCGTGGCATCCTCACCTGCCGTGAACTAGCTGAGCACTCAGTTCAAACCCTTTCTTTCCACTCTGCTCTTGTTCAAAGGCAACTCCAGGCTCTTCCTGCTCACACAGGCCTCAACCTCCCTCCGGTTTCCTGCTGAATGCGTTCCTGGAGAGCTTATTCCCCTGTGGGTTTGTGCCAATATTGTGCTTTTAGTTCAAGACCTCTTCTCCCTCTCTGGTGTTTACCCTGCTGTATTTATAGCTTCCTCATTAGGTTAAGCAAGCCAAAGGATTCTTGCCTCCTCTTCTCGCATGGGTTTGGCTCTGGAGGAAAACCCCTTTGTGAGATGCTTCCCGCTGGAGGGGGCAGGTGCCAGCTTGTGTCTCTGATTTTCTCCCTTTGGAAAATTTTGGCATCTCTCACAGCTTGTTTCCCCTCCTCTTGTTTAGGCATGAAAGAGGGTGGCTCTGCCCCTGCCCAATATATAGCCAAGGGCAGAGTTTGGATGATAGGAGAGCTCATCCCTATAGGCAGCACACTGTGGCTTCAGCAACATTTGGGATGCTGATACAATGCCAGCATAAGGGATTAGCTCTGGGATGTCTGAGTTGGCTTGCTGGGATGTTTAGAGAATTTTTGGTTTTCATAAGTGTTCCTGTGGTTACAACAGCATCGCATGTGTGAAAATCACCAAATCTCTCTGGACAGGGATGCCATGACCTTATGATCCGAGTTTCCACCAGCAAACCTCTCTGCACCTCCCTGTGCAGTGGTTTTCTTCTTCCATCCAGGTTATGGAGGTGGAGAAGGGCACAGATGCCTTGCAGTTGGGGTTGAGTCTGCTCCAACCACCAGATTCCCATGGACCATTTCCATGGAAAAAGGAAACTTCCTCTGGAGATTAGTAGCAGGTTTGCAGCTCAGGAATCAGTATGTAAATAGGAATTATCTCTCAATCTTGGCTGCTTCCCAGGTCTCTGAGTCACCCTGGCATGGCAGTGGGATAGGGTGAGCTTTGATATCTTTTGAAAGGTCAAAGCACCTGCAGATGCCCCTGGAGTATCTGCCAAGTTCTCCATGTGGATGGCTGGGCTGGAAGGTGCAATTTCTTCTCTCTAGTGGTACAAGTCTGGGATGTGGCAAAAAAGTGCTCCTCCTGCCCTGGTGTTTCTATCCAGGAAAAGAGGGACGAGGAATCTGTCAAGACCTGATTTGCCTCCGTCTTACCAGGACTGCTCACTGTGGTCATGTTGGTCATATCTGATCAGCATGGCTTGGGCTTGCTGCAGCAGGCATTGGTCGCTGCTGAAAAGGCTTTTGAGGAATTTTGGAAGAGTCTGGGGAGGAGAAGATCATGTCCACCTGCATTTTTCCTAAATGCATTTTCCTAAATGTCCACCTAAATTTTTCCATATTTCCTAAAGATGCTTTTGGAGAGGACAAGGAGGCTGGAGGGACCTCAGGAGATCTGACATTGTCAGACATGGGGCTGTCTCATGCAGGTGGCGATGGCCTGCATGCAGGCAAGACTGCATTGACCAGGAGAAGGGGGGATGCTGAAAGCACTTTGGCAATCAGCCTGGGGCTCCCCAGAGGCTGCTCAGCTCGGGTCCATTCCTCTTCAGTATGGAGACAGCCAAAATAGAAACTGCCTAATGAAAATTATGGAACTGTGGAGATTGTCGTATAGGGAGAGGTGGAAAAGTTCAGGGCTCCATCATCTAATGAAATCCTTATGGTGGAAAGAAAATCATTTGAGCATCTTCTGGTTTGTTTCATCTCCCAAAGTGAAAACAAGGCATACCAACTCTTGTTGAGAAGTCAATGTTGACAACTGACTGAGAGAACAAATAGAAGGAAGAAGCTTCCAGCTTTGGTGGACCATTATCTCTGTGGCTATTTGGGGAGGGTCTTCTGACCCACTTGCTTTGAGGAGTGTTGTGCTCAGCTGTAGTTAAGCGTTGTCCCACCTTGGGGAGCTCCAGACAGGGCTTGGGGCTGCTGCCTGCCATCCTGCTGTCAGCCTAAGGGGTTGATGTCCTCACAGAAGGGCACGTCGGAGGCAGTAGGGCTGGCACAGCATCCCTGGAGCCCTGGGGCTGGCGTGGCTGTGTCTGTCCAGCTGTTTCCTTTGCCTTCCTGTGCTTTCACCATCCCCTTCCTTTGGGACAGAACGCTTTCATCCTGGCCAGACCAATAGTCCCATAGGCACATCACAGTCCCTTTTTGATGAAGGTTGGCATAGGCATCAGTGCCTTTTGAATTCAGTAACATCATGAAAGGCACAGTTCAGCCCTTACCTTCCTGCAAAAATATATAGGGAAAACCAGAAAGGGCTGTCATGAAGGGTCTTCATTGTGGTCCATTCCACTGCCGTGCCAGTGTTGCAACAAGAGCTCACAACAGCTGTGCTGCAGCAGCCCTGCAAAGGTCTCCAGGGATGGCCTGGTCGCAGTGGCCCGGCTTGGTTTTGCGAAAGCCGCTGTCACGCAGGGTGCCCAGGCCAGCTGGCACCTCCCCAGACTTCCTTACAGGGCCAGAGCCAGCCCCCAGCTGCTCAGGAGGTCTGCAGGAGTCTTTGCTTTCCATGAGTTTTGCCTGAGGCCTCAAGACTTAAGAGGAGCTGGTGGACCCAACCAGATATTGCTCCATCCTTGTCTTGCAAGGGCCAACACGCAACCCCGGGGGTTCCTCGGTGCTTTGGCTGCTTTTGATTTTTTTAGCTCCTGCAAGGCTCCCGCTGTCTTGTTTCATGGCTCCCTTGAGGCTGCTCCACCCCATCCTGGCTTTGAGTTTTGCAGCTTCATGGCTGGAGCATGGCTGTGCCAGGGGAGGCATCTGATTTCTTTGGCCTCCCTGATCCTGTGGCCAGCTCCATTTCCCCTCACCAGCTGGGATTGTGCCCATAGTCCTTGCACTCCAGCATCCAAAAAACAGTGTACATAACGAGGAAGATGAGTACCTCCATTTCTTGTGCTGGTCCAGGGAGCAGTCATTGTGAGGGACTGGTCTCTCAGAGTATCTCGTAGACACAGCTCTTGATCTGATACACATCCACATTCCTCTTTCTGAACTGGAGTTTGCAGATATGCACTGGGTTCTCTGGCAGCTCCTGAAGCTGGGTGTTTATCCTGGAGATGACTTGGAGACCTCTTCTCAGGAAGGCACTGAGGCTTGGGCTTGGAGTGGTCTCAGGGGATGGTGAGATGCCCAAGCTCAGATGGAGCAGCAGTAGTGCTTATGCTGTGTTTGGGGTGCATGGATGGATGGATGAAGGACTTGAGTAAGGTAAAGTCTGTGGGGAAGCACCCCTGGGGTGCTGCTGTAAGAATGGGATGGTGCTGGTGCAGTGTGTCCTCCTGCATCCGCGAACTATATCCCCATGAGGGTGTTTGCTCCAGTAGGGTGCTTGATGGTGAGCCATGCATGGAGAACTTTGTTCCTCCAGTGCCTGGAAAGGTCTCTGAGACCTTTTTTCACCTATTTTCCCCACTATCAAGGGCAGAGGGACTGTGCAGCAGCATTTAACCCTCTTAGGGTATGTGAGGAACCTAACATTGCTGCTGCCACAGCAGTGGTATTTCAGGGATGGCAGCAAACGCCTCTCTATCTTCCCTCACCACAACCAGAGGAGGGTGAAGCAGAGCCAGAGGCAGCATTTGCGGCCAGCTCTATGAATTCCCAATTACCAGCTTGCCTTGCCACTGTATGAGAGGTTCCTGCACCTAATTTTTGGTGAAACGATCCATTTTTCTCAGTAATTTAATAGCGTGGGCAGGCTGCTTGCTGTCGGAGAGCCAACAGCCAGCACGGAGGAGCCTGTGTGCCGGGCTGCCGGGCCGTAACCACCTTCCCTGGGCGACGCAAGAATGCTGACCTAATAGAAAAGACATTTAAAGAGGAGTTTTGGAGAGCAGCTCGGCTCACATTCAGCTCATGCGCATGGCTGCTGATTGTAACAGGGCCTCTCCACACTCCAGCAGGTCCTGGGGACCAGCATGGGCAGTGGGGACATCCCTGATGGGAGCTGGGCACCAGGACACAAGCCATGACAGCTATCAATTGGCACAGTAGTTGCTTTATTTTCTGGGAAAAAAAAAGTTGCTTTGGGGGGGGGCTGTCGCAAGTTGTGAAGCGAGGCTGGGTTCAGCGCCCGGCTGCGGTTCTCCCAGGCTGGAAAAGCCACGGCGTTTTGCTCTTGACATTTTCCAAATGAGATGTTTTGATTTATTCTTTTTTTTTTTCAAATTTATTTTATTCCCTGCCCCAAGGTAATGTTTGGAAGACAAATTTAGCTCGATTTAACTCAAACCTTTTTTAAAAAGTAAAACCACTGAAAACTAAACAAGGCCTATCATTTAGAACAAAATGTTTCAGTTTTCATTTTCCTTTTGGCATGAAAAACACAAACTTCTTTTTTTTTCATTTTCCTCTTGACCTACAAACAATTTTACTATTTTCTTTTCTCCTCCTTGTTAATTCCCAAGACCACATTGCACATTGTTGCCAAGGAACAGGCAAGCCCTGGTGCTGTTCCCAGTGGGATGGGGGTCCCAGGGTGGGTGCTTCCCTGTGGAGACCAGAGGAATCTTGCAAAATCAAGTGGGAGCTGCTCTCCCTGCTGCCAACACTGACTCAGCTGGGAGCTCCTTGTGGATAAGGGAGGTCCCTGGTTGTGGGTCTGTTCCAGCTCTCTTAGAGGGATGTGAACCCCTGGGCAGGGCAGAGCTGTGCTGCGGGTGCTGTGCTCTGCTGCCGGGCATCCCTACTGAGAAGGGCGAGCTCTGGCATTGCCTTCTCTCCTTGTTTATTCAGGTTTAAAATTAATCTGACCTTCCCCTGCTCAGACTTGTGCAAACACGGCACGTCCGTGGGCAGGGAGCTCCTGCCGGCCTGAGGGGAGCCCTCTGTGTACCCAGCTTGGGGCGTTACTGTCCCCTCTGGATCATGTCCCCACGAGGATCTGTGTACTGGGGGATGGTGGGGCTTCCTCCTGGCACAGGCAGCTCTGGCCGTCAATCAGCGCACGGGTAATCCTCCAGTACGAGCTGCCAGAAGACTGAGTGCCCGGATCTGGCGTCTCTGAGCTGGGTGAGGGGTGGCTGCAATGCTTCCATCCCAGGCAGGAGTCCATGTGCCAGAGCCAGGGATTGTTTCCCCAGCTTTGACCCCCCCCTCCACTACCGGCCAACCCAACCCTTCGTCTTCCGCCTTCTGCCAAATCCCAGCTCACCGGGCTGTCAGCTGGGCAGGGAGCAGAGAAGCGGTGATGGGGAGCAGCACCGTCGCCAGACCTGCTGCAGAAGCAAGCACTCGACTCATCCACCACCTGATTTTGTTTTATTCCCCTCTCAGTGCCTCGCTGCATACCACAGCCGTGCTTTTTATAGCCCCCAGCTGCAGCCTCGGCGTGCTCCCAGCCAGCTCCCTGCCGCAGCCCTGCTCGCTCCATGCCAGCAGCCCCAGCCAGGGGGGGATGGACGACATTCCCGGGGTCCCTGTGGCGGTTCTGGGAGCGGAGAGCATGGGCTGCGGAGGCAGGCAGATAATTAAACCCTAACCCGGAGCCGCGCTCCCATGCCGGCGGGGGCGTTTGAAGAGCCGCGCTGGTCACCCCCCGTCGGAGCCGGCACGTGCTGCGTGCCAGGTCGAGGCCGAGTGCTGGTGGCCCGTCCCTCGCTGTCCCCTCTGCTGCTGCCAGGGCTGGTTCCAGACAGCCCAAGCCACTGGCTCCTTCCATGAGCCAGCTTGCTCTGCTGTGTCAGCAAGAGGGGTACCCCTTCCAACCCCTCCCCCAGCAATTGCCCCCCGGCCTCTGGCGGGTTTACAGAAGTTAGAGGAAGATTAGAGGTTCCTGCCCACTCCCCAGGAGCACGTTTACGAGCATCTGGGGCTCGCTGCTGCGTTTCCACATCTCACAGCCACTTCCACAGCTGGGATGCTGCTATGGGATCTGGAGCGAGGAGGAGGAGGAGATGAGGTATGAGGCTCCACTGCAGGCTGCATGCCTGGAGCACCCCTTCGCTGGGATGTAGGGTTTGCGGAGCGGGGGCGGTCGGCCAGCAGGCAGGGAGTGAGCATCCTCTCTGGGAAGCAGCGGGGGGGCCCCCGGCGCCTCACTCCCCGGGCTTTCTCCAGACGTGATTTCACCACTGCGGGGAGGGAGCGCGGCCAAGGGACAGGCCCTGCTCGCCCCGACGGCACCGGTTGGCTTGTCAGGAGTTAGTCATTTGGGCCATGGCTGGGCATGGGATGTGCCTCGGGTCCGTGTGGGGCAGGGGGACGGGGGCTTGGAGAGCCTGTACAGGGCAAAAGAAGAGGGATGGGGGCGGGGGTAGATGGATGGGGTGGGGAGGGCTTCCAGGTTCGCAGCCCAAAGTCCCGTCCATACTAAGCTGGGAAGGGGGGCACAAGGCAGTGGTGGAGCCAGGTGTGTGCTGGTTATCTCAAGCTGAGCAGCTGGGCCAGGATGGAGCCACCCTTGCTGAGCTGATGCCTGCAACTGCTTCCCAGCCTCCTGCTGTGACTTTCCTGAGCCGGACATGGCAGCAAGGAGACAGAAGTGATGCTGTGGAGAGGCACCATCCTGCTTCCTGGATGGATTTGGGGAAATATCCCAAGGAGAGGGCTTGTCCAGAGGTTTGTGGGGTCCCTGGGAATTGGATGAGCCCCATGGGACCCTGCCATGTGCCCCTTACTTTGCATGGGTGCAGAGTGTTAGGTGCCTGTGAATAATTTTAAGCCTTGACCAAAAGACCATCCAGTTTATTTTATTTCCAGCAGAGGCAGGAAGAGGACAACCAGTGGAGCACTGGTGGTGTTGCCATGTAGCTGCTTCCAAATAGCTGAGGCCAGGCAGCTTTGGCTCCATGCAGGCAGGGCAGTGGACAAGGGAAAGCAGAGAGCTGTGGGGGTGACAAGGAAGGGACGTGCAGAGGTAGGTTTTACAGATGCACAGCTGTAATGTTGACCCAATATGGGTAACTGTAGAGGTGGACCCTCCCAAATCTGCTCCCTCCTGGAGGCAATGAGTTTCAGTCCATGAGGGATGGGGTCTCTCTGACAGCACCTCAGCCCTTGAGTGAGGTGGGGGGGGTGGGGGGGGGGGGTGTGGGAGGGGGGAGCTGCTCGTGCTGCCGGCCAGGTGCCGAGCATGACGGGAGAGGGGAAAGCCTCAGAGACTCATTCTGAAACAAGGCTGCCCTTTTCTTCTACTTTACGACTGCATTTTAATATCCACAAACATCCCGCCCTCCCCGGGCTGCTGCCAGCAGAGCCTGCATCGCCTGCGCTTGGCCTGCCGAGAAACCCCGGCCAAACCCTGGGCCCCAGCACAGGGGAGAGGATTATTTTTCCCCCCTCGTTTTTTTGTAAGATATGTTTTCTATAGCTCTAATTGGACGGGCTTGAGCCCCGGCCAAGGCAAACACACCTGGGGGAGCCTCACTTTACAGACCCCATCTGCTGTGTCGGGGGCTCTGCTCCCCACACAGCCGCTGCCTGGCCCCTTTATAGGGGAGGGGGCTGCCGGGGCTGGGGGGGTAGGACCGCTCCCACGCCAAACTCTGAGCAACCTCCGTGGAGGAGGAGAACCCAGCAAGGCGGCGCAGGGAGATGGTGCAGAGGCAGCGGGGGCACCCGGCAGAGCCCCATCCCACAGCAAGATTCCAGCCCGGCGTGGAGCTGAGGTATCTCCCCCTGCCAGTGCTGCTGTGGTGGCACAGGGCTCTGGGCTCACCAGGGTGGGATGCTGTGGGTGGGAGATGCAGCAGGTACCAGCAATGTTTTGCCTTCCTGGGGTGACAACATGTTCATCAAGGGGTTGCAGTCCCCAAAATCTGCGTGTGCCCAGGGAGGGAAGATGTGGAGGCTCCCAGCATGTTCGGTTGTGTTTCGGGCTACAGGACCACCTACCTGGTGAAACCTGTTCATAGGCTGTTCTGGATAGCGGACAAGGGGCATCAGCATGCCAAGCCACTCCAATGGCTTGCATAAACATCCAAATCCACTCTGGGCTAAGGTTTAGGTACTTCTTCCTGCAACTGTTGGCGTTTTGTGGAGCTTTTTAGCTGTGCTCTTCCCCTTCCAGTTGTTTCAGGATCTACCTGCAGTGCCCCCATTACCAGTGCATGGACCACTGCTGGCCCCTTTGTGCCAGGGTTTCATGAGTTTCACCTCATATCTGTACTTAGCCAAAGCCAAGAGAGCTGTTGGGGGTCTCTGCTTGGTCTCACTGGGGTCCCACCTCTTCTGGGACCTGGGTGCATACCCTGACAGCACCGTGTGCACCAAGGAGCAGCAGCACACTTAGGTGGCACCCACCACTTGGCACATCCTGGAGTACATTTTGTCCTCCCTTCCACACACCATCTTCCAGGGGTGTGCAGGGCACAGTGCCCTCACTCCATCCTGGAGCATGTATGCAGCACACCATCCCTTCCTTGTCCGCCTGCCCGTGCGATGACCCAGCAGCCCCAAAGAGGCATCACCGCAGCAAAAAGCGTTTCTGGTGCTCAAGGTGCCACTGACTGCTCCCAGGAGGAGCTCTGGCACCCACTGCACCCTCTCCCCTTCTGCCTGGTGCTAGAGAGATGCTGCCTGCAAAGGGAAATACTGTGTTTTCTTGGGGTGCATTGCCACGCATAGCCCCCAGTGCACCCAACTACTTTGCACCAGCACTGCTGACTTGCAGCAATAAGAACTGAAGTGGCAGCTTAAAATAGAAAGGTAGGATCCAGCCTCTCCAAGGCCTGCTGTCTCACTTCAGGTGAATGGGATGAGCTGTGGGGAAGGCTGGAATGTGCCTCTGTTCCCCTCTGGCCAGGCCAGAGGATCTCCCTGTGCATGGGGGGAGCTTTGGGACACAGCCGGAGCTGTGGCAGTGCACAGGGCAGCTCAAGCTTTTAGTGAAGAATTTTGGAACTGGCTTGGCCTCCAGTCAGAGCAGGCTGCAACGGGAACATTTCGAAATTCTTTTGGATGAGGAAAATTCCATGGGCAGCCCCCCTCCAGAGAAAGTTTGGGATGGCTGAAATGTTTGGAGTTAGAGGCTGCTTGCTTTGTTTACTCTGAACTATAACATTGGAGGGGGGGGAATCCAAATGAAAAGAGACAATAGAATCCTGTAAACAGAGCTGGCCCTGAGTGGGGCTGGGGCTTCTCTCCAGCACTGGGGAAGGAGATGTGTCAGCACACTCACTGCATGGCCCTGCTTTCCCCCTCTTGGATACAATCACACTTAATCTTTCAGAACTTGGCTGTGTTTTTTTCCCCTAGCAAAAAAATGAGCTGGACTGTGTTTTTCCAACCTTCTCAACTTAGGCAGGGCTCAGCCCCCATCCTCTGGCCCTGTATTACAGCCCCCATGTTTTCCCCTTCTTTCCACTTTTTGCCCTGTTTCCATCTCCTTTTGGCTAGGTGACTGCCATCTGATTGGCTTGGCAAGAAGTGTGGTGTGGGGGCATGGATGCTGCCCCCAGTGAGGTGTTCTCCCAGCCTCTGTTCCTGCCATGTGCCTCAGAACCAACTGCCTCCCCTAAGCTGCCTCCACATAGCAAATTTGATGATCTTAGAGGTCTGTTCCAACCTTAATTGTTTAATGATTCTATGAAAGCAGGTAGGGTTGACTGCAAGCTTGGAGAAGACAGGTCATGGTTATCCCACCAGGTGAAGGAGACTGGCATCGTTATCCCCAAATCACACATTGTTGGGGGCCTGCAGTTTTCATCCCCTCGCCCATCTCCCGCAGGTCCACTGCTGGTGGTGTACAAAAGGTTGATGGGACACCCTTTGCTGGTGGCTTTATTTGGGCAACCCCTTGGTGTTGGCTTTATTTGGCTGCTCAGGTGGTCCTTAATGACTCCTGAAATCCCTCTCTTGCCCAAAAGGGATTTTGTTTTGCAAAAGGAGTGACAGCAAATTGCTAGCTGGGGGAGCATTTGTGTAAGGTGAGCTGTTTATTTTGGCCCTGCTGTGTTTTGGCTGACCCATGCGCCTTCGTGCCTCAGGGATGAAGCTGAGCCTGATGGGTCTTGGGCTCTGGCCAGCTTTGGAGCAGGGGGAGGGAAGGGGGAGCATCGTGTATGGGGGATGCTGTGGGGCCCCACTCCTGATCAGAGTTCTCAGCCCCAGGCTGGAGTTCATCAGGAGCATCGGAGCTGGGTGTGCCTGGGGCATTCACAGGTATGTACATGTATGTCTGTCCCCTACTTTTATGGATGTGTGCACTCTTGTGTCAGCTCCAGGGCCACCTTCTGGGGGAACTTTGTTCTGGGAGATGCAGATGTTCCTGGGGGGGCAGGCTACAGGCTGGGACCTGGTTGCTCTGCCACACTGTGAGCTGCGTGGTCACTTAATTCTCTGCCAGCCTGGGCTGAGCCCAGCAGCAGAAAAATGTCCCAAATCCCAAAATGTTCCTGGGACAGGAAAAGCCTTTCCCACCCTGCTGTAATCACAGGGTGGCCCCGCTCTCTGCTGGCAGGTCCCACCCGTGTCCCCAGATCCAGCACTGTGCCCATCCCTGTCCTGTGACCATGTGCCAAGGACAGTGGGGATGCAGCACCCCCTCCCACCAACTTCCATGCCTCCACCCTAAAAATAATCTCCAAGCTGTAAAGAAACCCTCCAGCACTACAGCTACAGCACTGGTAGGTTTCTTTAAGCCGGGAGATTATTTTTAGGAATGTCTTTGGCACGTGGCTTCGAAGAGAAGAGTGTGGGGATGGGGATGGAGAGGGGGGCGCCCCTTCTCTCCCCCCTCGGAATGCAAATGCTGCCAGCTGGCAGAGTGTCAGTGCTGCTGGCTGCTAACAGAGCCCTCGCTGTTTTGGCCCTTGCTGATGCCTCCAGTTACAACCAGGAGCCAGAGACTTCTTCCTGCAGGATGGAACAGAGGAGAGCGGAAATCAGGGCGTTGGGGTGAGATTTTCCCAGCTGGAGTAAGAGCAGAGCCTGACCTCCATGGTGCTGCTGGCATGCTGAGGTGTGTAGGGGCCCCCTGGCACCAAGCACCAGGAGCTGCTGGCAGCTGCCAGCTCCACAGAGGAAAGAGGTGACCCTCGGGTTATGGCGGGGTTTGGGCTTCGCTTTGGACACTGGTGGGACTATCGTCAGCTGGGTATCATTAGTGGACGTTGGAGGGGTTTGGTCTAGTTTGGATGGAGATGGGTATTGTATCTGGCTGTGGAGGTAACTGGCTCCCTGGATGATGCTGGGGTTATCAGTGTGTTTGGGCTGAGCTGGGGTTAATCCCACGCCGAGGCTGCATTTGGTTTAGCCCCACATTTGAACTGTGTAACCCCATGACTGGGCTATGCTGAGGTTTACCCTGTGTTTGAACTGAGCTGTGGGTTAACCCCACTCTTGAGGTGTGCCAAGTTTAACCCCACATTAGCATGGCATAACCACATGTTTGACCTGTGCTAGGTCCAGCCTCACATTTTGGCTGAGCTGGGTTTAGCCCCAGTCCTGGGCTGGGATGAGTTTAACAACACATGTAGACTGCTCTGGATTTAATTCTCTTGGGCTGGGTGGAATTTAATCCTCTTTTTGGGCTGTGGGGTATAATCCAATATTTGGGTTCTCCTGAGTTGAGCCCCACATCGGGACTGTGTTGGGTTTAGTCCTATGTTCAGACTGTGAACAGGTCCTACTGGACTGCACTGGCCTCACAGGGAAAGACTCCAGCTGGTTTTACTGGTTTAACTGGGGTAATTCTATAGTGTGCTGGGATTGCACTGGCTGCAGCTATGCATGTGTGTTTTTTGGCACAGCATGGCATGGTACCCCCCTCCCCAGCAGGCATGGGGTCCCATGCACCCCACAGAAGTGGTGCAGATGAAAACAGCCCCTTTTGGTGTTCCTAAGGCACTGGGGGGACCTGGGGACAGTGCTCAGACCATCACCCCTGAAGTGCCCAAGGTGGGCAAGGCAGTGCCTCAGGTGCTGTTGGTAGTCCTGGAGACTGTGCATGGCCCTGGTGGCGGTGGGGGACATGCTTTCCTCCAGCACCCACTGCTGTGCTTTCTCTGGACACCCAGGGAGGGTTCCAGCAGCATTTAGGGGACAGGGGTGACTGTTGCAGGGGATCATCCAGCAGTGGAGGTGATGCACCCCTCACAGGCACACGTTCATGCAGTGATGATGAAAGTCAACAGTGCTGCAGGGCCTGGGCAGCTCAGCAGCCACAGGGACATACTCAGACCATGCCATGGCTCCTCAGAGTAAGGCATGGCGCTTCTGCAGGCCTGTCAGATGCAGAGGGATTAGTAAGGCACTGCTCCCAAGGCAGATTTCCCCACAGGGAAAAAAGGAGAGGAGAATTCCTGCAGCATTCCACATTTAGCATAGGACATTTTTCCTGTGGCAGTCACTGGCAGAGAGGAGCGTTTGTAGCACAAGGCCAGAGTTGCTCCCCCAGCTCAAGGGATGCTCAGAGTGGTGCCATCTCTGGGGCATTAGAGCCAGCTTTGGGCCTTTTGCAGGTTTGTGACTCCATCAGGACCTGGTACAGGATAGGCAGAGCTGCCAAGTGCTCTTGGGTTATTTGCCATATCTCTGTTCCAGCAATGCTGCCCTCGACCACCCTAGGAAGAGGTTAAGAGGCACTCCAGCTTTCTGTGCTCAGTGGGGAGCATCACATGTCTCCATGGTGCCATCTGCAGCCTTGAGGCACAGTGTCATCTGCTTCTCTCCCTGTCCCCCGCCCCCAGCTCTGTGTGCAGACCAGTTGCTTTGAAGAGCAACTTCAAATGAAGTAAAACAACAAAATAAAAACCCACTAAGAAAACAAAACCCAATGTCTTTGAAAGCCCCGAGCACAATGGAAAGTTGGCTTCCCCGAGGAATCTGTGCTGGGCTTTGCCAGGCCATGGCATGACACAGAGCAGCTGTGCCGCGGGAACTGTCACACCCGACGTGGACATTGGTGCTGGTGCACATGGCCGTGATTTTGAGGGAAGTTTTGGCTTACAGGACTTCAGTTTGCATGCAGGAAGGGGCTTATGTCAGTATTTCTCCCCACCACTGCCCAAAAGCTTTTGCATGAGTGCTGTTCACATGGTACCCTGCACAACAGCAGGATCAGGGAGGGGTGGAGAGTGACACCTCGCATTTCTGGCTTACATCCACAGGGGCCAGAGGCTGCCTGGTCACGCTGGCCTTGCCCGTGACAGGAGTATCCCATGTGGAGGGAGCAGGGTCCAGCACTGCTGCCCTTCCCACCAGGTCCAAACCACATCCCAGGCTGAGCCAGGTCCCTCTGCCCTGGCTGTAGCAACGGGATGTCACCCAGCCTCGGGCTGGCGGCAGGCGTCTCTCTGGCCAGAATTAGCATGAAGGGAGGAAGAAAAGCTCTGATTGTTCCCTCTGTCCCGGCTCAGCTCCAGGACCACTGTGCCGGGACTCTGTGTCCCCAGAATGTGTCACTGCTGGTGCAAGCATCAGGGGATGTTTTCTTTGCCTGTGTGCCCATCTGTGGGGTGTGGAGCCACCAAGGAAGGTAGGCCTGGCTGCTCACACACTTGTGATCATTTGCACGCCTGTTTTTCCCTTGGCCAGAAAGTTTGGTGGCAGAAAATAAAGGGATCCTTTCTGGGCAGGCTTTCATGTAGCACTTGGCCCCCTGCCCTGCTTCTGCGCCTGGGACAGAGGAGGGCTCTGGGTCTTTGTCTCTGTGGCTCTTTCCCCTTTTGTTTGTGGCCTTTGGGCAGGCAAGGAAGGACTTGCCCTGCTGCTTCTCTCTGCAGTGATGCTCTGTCCCCAGGGATCGTTTCTGGCAGTGCTCATGTGGGTCATTTACTGAGTCAGTGTGTGTATCTGGAGGGGCTCAGTGCTGCCTGCTCGCACTGTGCCAGCAGGGGTGCCCCTCTGAGGCAGGGGAGCTCATGGGGTGCTGGGGTGAGGATGGGGAGCTTTGGGAGAACCTTGAGACAAAGGGTGATGGAGGGTGGAAGATGTGGACTGGCTGTCAGGATGAGCAGTGTTAGGGTTAGAGTTAGGGACCACTAGGGTTAGGGTCTAGGTTAGTGGTCCCTAACTAAACTTAACCACTGGAATCATTATGGAGACAAGCTGAATACCCCCTTCAGTGTTTGAATGAAAAACCAGGGTGGTCAGGAGAAGAAATTGTTTTATTTTATTTTAAAGCTATTTTTCTCTCTGTATATTAAAATGCTCTCCCTTCTTCCTGACATACACACATACACCCACTCCCCTTCCCCCTCCCCCTAGAACTATTCCTTCACTCTAGCCCACGTGGTTTGTGGAGTTATTTTTGGTTGCTGCTTTTAAGACAAAGTACACTCCTTTTTGTCTTCTTTTTTTTTCTTATTCCATCACCAAAATATCTTACTTTCAGGCCAAATGTTCCTAGTTACTTACCAGCATAGTTTTGGCAGAGACCTTTTGACTGATATTTCTTGGGAACATTTCTAGGGTGGTTTGGTAGGAAAAGCTTATGACAGTCTCATGAAATTATTTACATTTGGGGCTTGTGTTTGAGGCTGCCTGGCATGCTCAGAGCAGGGTTGATGTGGGGTGCCACACACCTCCCCCCTGCAGCACATTGCCTTGTAGCTCTTGTTTCCTTTGCCAGGCGGTTTGGTCTGTGGCCATGGGCAGTTGGCCACAGGAGGGGAGCAGGCTGCTGCTCTGGGGTGCCTTTGCCGGGCTGGAGCATCCCTCCCTCCAGTCTCTCAGATGTTGAACCCAGGGGGACACAGATTTTTGCCTACAGATTTATGCCTGCTCTTGGGGCTGGCAGGGACCTCACTGCGTTATGTGCCCTCAGCCCTTGCCTGCAGTTGGGAGCAGAGCCCAACAGTGTGGATGTAAAAATACAGGCCTGTCCAGTTGCGAGGGGGGTCTTCTAGGGAGAAATCATTAATTTCTGACTGACAGAGACCATGTGGCATGCGTGGTAGGGATAATGTGATGCTGGCCAAGATGGATGCCCTGGGGTGATGCTTGCTGGCACAGAGAGAGTGGTGGGGCTGGGATGGACAGGGTGGCAGTGACTGATACGTCTTGCTGATGCAGGACTCTGCAGGTGGGTCCAGAATATTTAAGATCATGCTGGCTGGCACAGAAAGGGTGCTGGCTGGGGTGAATATCATAGAACACTGCTGGCTGTGATGTACAGGGTGATGGTGATAGGACCAGGCAATGCTGGCTGTGTTGGCCAAGGTGACACTGGCTGATGTGCTCACAGTGGTGTAGGTTGGGATGGAAAAGGTGACGCTGGCAGGGAGACTCCAGTCTGTGGCAGGGGTTGACCCATGAAAAGCTGGGTGCACATCCATCACTGGCCCTCTGCTCCTCTCACTGGTGATCACTGAGTGGGAGGAAGGGATTTCAGCACCATTCTCCCACAAATGGAGACTTACCTGGAGCAGCCTCACAGTGGATGCAGGCATGGGCAGTTGATGTGAGACTTGGTACAACCTGAGCTATCACAGCCCTGCTCTCCCTGACTGTGTGAGTCTGTCAAGATCTGATTGCTGCCATCTGCCATGTAAATACAGGCCAGAATTTCTCTTTGGTCCCTTCCCACCACAGCTGTATGTGCACAGGTCTCTGGACCACCCTGCTGGGAGCCAACCAAGGATCCTACCACAGGACTGCAATGGCAAAGAACCTTTAATCCCACACAGCTCCAAGCTCCTGGTCAATGTTTGCCCCCTGCATCCCTGCTCCAGGCATGGGAACTGCTCAGCAGCCAGGAATCTCTTGTGACTGTGGCATGGACACTGCCAGATGTCCCAGCTGGGGTCCCAGGATTCAGTTCTTATTCTGTCCCCAGCAGGATGCGATGAGATGAGAGGGAGATGCAAGATCCATGGCCCTGCAGGAATGCTGTGGCTGTGGACCGTATCAGCTGCCCCACTGCAGGGAATAATACTCTCTCCTCCCCTTCTCTGCCTCCTCCAGATGCACAGTTCCATCCCAGGCCTGGGCAGGGTGATGGTGTTCCTTGCAGCAGCCCTGGCATCAGCCTCCTTTGCAATCCCTGAAGACTGGGGAGAAGAAGGTGAGACCCTCACCAAGTGCCCCCATGCAGCACCTCCCCACCACATCCCAGGCATGAGGACCCTGAGGGCACCCCATTTCCCCCAGACAGGAACAGACCTACCAGGGCTACAGGAAACACAGCCCTACATGCTGCAGTGATGGCCAGCCTGTTTCTGCTCATTGCCCAGCCCCGACTGGGATGAGTCCTTACTAGTCCCCTGTGGTGGTACCTGCATGAAGCAAGACCCCATAGCCAGTGCCCACTGTGGAGTATAACCCCAGGGGCTCCCCACCTGCATCCCCAGCCCTGGTGTGGGGTGGCATGGAGTCCTAACACCCATATGGGGATGTGTGTCCCTCCAGGTGTGCAGTATGGACAGCTGGGGACAGATGTGATCCTGTCATGCCCTGGTGTCCGTGCCAGGTAAGTCTTTTCCGTGCACATCAAGGAATCTATCCAGTGGGATGGTTTACGGAGTGGGCCTGGGTATCCCTGTCCTCTAACGCAGCCTGCCTGGTCTCTCCTCCTCAGCTCACCAGTGCAATGGAGACGAGCAGGTGCCACAGCACTGCCAGAGGGCTCAGCCATCCAGCAGGGATCCCTGGTGCTGCCAAGTGCCAGCTTGGCCCTCATGGGGACATACAGCTGCCACGGCGAGGACGGTGGCCTCCTGCACACTGTGTCCCTGCGCCTGGGGCGTGAGTAGCTTGTCTGTCAGCTGGGCTTTTCTAGGGGGAGTGTGGTGCCTGCACCCCTGCCAGGGGCTTGCCAAAAGGGAGCTTGGTGTTGACATAGGGATCCCTGTGTGCTGGATGGGCTGCAGGATGGGGGACTCCTCACTGACTGCTGTTTCCCCTGGACCCCAGACCTGCCTGGAGTCCCCTTTGTTTCCTGCAGAGCTCCTGACTATGAGAATTTCTCTTGCTCCTGGACTTCCAGTGTGGAGACTTTTCTCCCCACCAGATACATCACCACATACAGGTGAAGTATCCCCACAAGGCATGGATTGGGCTTGTTATGGTGTGAGCTCTGGGTTACAGCCAAGGATAACCACCAAATCCATCTGGCCATCCCACACATGCCCTGGGTTCACTTCGTGCCCCAAGGACCGTGCTGCACCCCAGAGCAGGTCCTGTCTTGGGGTGAGCAGAGCACCAAGCATTTGCTTCCTCTCAGCGGGGGTCTCAGCAGCACTGGGGGGGCGGCACAGGCAGGCCCCTTCCCTGCTGACAGCTCTGCCAGCACCAGAGGGACAAATAAAAGAGAAGCAGGTCATCTGCAAGCCTCCACACTCCTCTCCGGCATGCTTTGAGATGAAAGGAGCCCTGACAGCATTGGTGCTTCTAATTATCCCTGCAAGCCAAATTAGCAGGCAGCTTTGAAGTCCAATGGAGCTCATAAAGCACAGCCCTGCGGAAAGCTGCAGGAGCCGGGGGCTTGGTGGGGGGCGGGGCTGAGTGGAGCATCACGGGCTCCACAGGGAGGGGGAGTGAAAGCATGGGATTTGGTGGGCATTAGGGGGAGGGTGAAGCCAGGCTCTGGGGAGCTGCTTTTATCAGTGTCTCTGTGTCTTTGCTGCTGAGTGATGAAATCCCAGGCAGGAAAGGGTGTCCCATTTCTTTTCCCTGGGATGCCCAGCTCCTGCTACCAGGCTGTTCGCTAGAAGAGCTGGACATGGTTTTAGCTCTGTCCCCCATGCCGTCACATGTGTATGTATGTCAGCATGGAAGTGTGGGGCTGCTTTGCAATGTGGACTCCTGTCCCTCCTCTGGGTCATGGTGAAGTTCACTTTGTGCTGCCCCCTCATACTAATCATCTGCTTTTCCATCTGTCTCCATGGCAGGAAGAAATCCCTGACAGGCGAAGAAAAGCGGAGGTAGGACTGACTCCCACCCTGCTCCTGCTCCCTAGGGACTCGCCCTCATCCCAAAGGTTCTGCTGCTGTCGTCAGCAGGGACCCCAAAGCAAGAGCTGGGGGTCCCCATCAGGGAGCCAGCTACTTCCCAGCTACCCTGGGAGTCTGGGAGAAGGGTTTGCCTCAGGGAGAAGGGTTTGCCTCAGGGAGAGACCTTCTTAGGCAGAGTGTGGAGCTAGGATGGCAGTCCCTTCTGTCATGCTCAGAGGGATGTGCCAGACTCTGGAAGGCTCAGTGCAGCTGAGCCAGAGGGGCCGCCTCCTCCACCAGGGTCTTGGCATGGAGGTCTCCCATAGCACCTCCTGGCAGCATTTGGAAACTGTGCATAGTGGGTGGGTAGGATGTCACCACCCTCCCTCCCTGTCTGCAGGAACAAGAACGGGCACGTGGGGCTGTGCCTGCAGGATCCATCCCGCCCTGGCACCTGCACCGTTCACAGGTCAGAGTTCTGGAGTTCCTACCGCCTGAACATCACCGAGGTGAACCCCTTGGGCTTCAGCTACCGCCTTCTTGATGTCACCATGCAGGCCATCAGTGAGTCCCCATCCATCCATCCGTCTGTCCCACTGTTTGTCCATCCCTGGGCAGTTACCTGTGGGTGACAATGGGGAACCCTACACCCCTGTGCACGGCAGTGTGGGGTGACAAGGGCTTCCTGTCCTTTCCCACACAGTTAAGCCAGACCCTCCAGAGGGCTTGGTGGTGGAGCCCATCCCTCTGGCCCCACGGCGACTCCATGTGAGCTGGAAATACCCTTCCTCCTGGCCAAAGGAACCCCACTTCCAGCTAAGGTTTCGGCTCCAGTACCGACCTGTCATCCACCGCTCCTGGTCCGTGGTAAGTGTGCAAGGAAAGGCAGGGCCAGCATAGGAGCAGGGTGTGCATGGGGCCAGGAAGGGTAGTGAGGGATGCCCCTGCCTGCCCCACAGCTGCCCTCTGCCTGGCACAGGTAGAAACGGTGAATCTGTCTGAGGTTATCACGGATGCCTTCGTCGGGCTGGAGCACGTGGTCCAAGTCAGTGCCAAGGATTTCCTGGATGCGGGGAATTGGAGTGAGTGGAGTGCTGAGGCCCGGGCAACACCAGTCAGAGGTGAGAGGGGGACAGGCTGCAGCCCCCAGCAGCCTATCACTTTGTGCTGTCCCTCCCCAAAGTCTCTCCAGAACCCTGAACTGCCCCTCTTCAGTCCCTTCCCCATGGCACTCATTCTCCCAAATATCAACCAGAGTGAGTCTCAGTTCCAGGGCCACTTAAGATTGGGAGGCAGAGCTGCAGGAGGACAATCATCTCCCAGCCCATGTCAGCCTGTAGCTGTGCTGATGCCATTTGGCAATTGCCCCCCACAGGCCTGGGACAGAGTGGGCCTTCCAAAGCACCATTAGCACCTTGGTGGCACCCTTGGGCTCGTGGAACTGCTGGAGCACAAAGATACCCTTCCACACTCCTCCCTCTGGGTCTCTGAGGTGCTGCATATGCTTTTGGTCAGTGTTCCCATCCCTTCTGTCATTCCAGACCTGGCCTCCACAGCAAGTGAAGAAACCACTACAGATGCCAGACTGGAGAGCCTGGCTGAGGAGCCCTCCAAGGCTCCCAACCCTGAGCCCATCAGTGAGTCAAGCTAGGGGTGGTGGGCAGGAGTGCTGTGTATGTGTCTGAGACTAATGGGAAGGGTCTCTTGCCCTAAGCCCATGTGTGGCTGGACTGCTGGAGTGTCCAGGAACTTGCCACAGGGCTCCCCAGGTGCTGGGGACTGTCACAGCCCTTGGCTGTGACAGTCTCTCTATTGCAGATCACAGTGACCCCTTGGAGAAGATGGCCGTCCTGGTGTCCCTTGGGGTCTTTGCCTTCTTTATCCTGGCTGCTGTTCTTGTCATCGCCATCCTCATCTGGTAGGCTGGGTTTTGAGAAGGAGGAGTTGTACGATAGCTGTCCCCCATCCCATCCTGAACCCTCAGCATGGAGTGCCCTGTGATCCTCCAGCCCTACCCTGGGATCCCTGCCAAAACACACTTGGTGCCCCATAGAGTGGTTCATGCTCCCCTTGCCCCTGTGCCACACCTGTGCCTCTTCCCAGCACACCCATTACTGCCCAGCCTGCCTGGGCTCCTTCTAACGATCCCAGATACAAGGGACCTTTCTCTGAATCCCCTCAAGATGCTGCTCCTTATAATACCCTCCCAAAGGCTCCTGCTGGGGAATCTTATGCTCCAGAGTCAGCACAGACATCCATCCATGTGCCTTTGCTCCCTGGGAATCCTCTCCCTGGGTCCTCTCTCATCCTACCACCATGGGATCTCCCTGCCGTGCTCTGGCTCTGCTCTCAGTCCCTGTTCCCATCCCAATCCTGTTCTATCTGCTGACCAGTTCCTACTGGAGCTGACCCACTGGAGAGGTTAAGCTGAGCTGGGCACAGTTGGGCACAGCTGGATGGAAGCACAGCAGAATCACTGGGAACGTGGGCAATCCCACCACTCAGGGAAGCTGCTTGGCGTATTCAGCCACCATTGCTCTCATCCCCAGGCTCCGAGTGAGGAAACATGGCAAGGACAAGACCAAACCAAACTTTTTGGTTGCTGCCACCCACTTGAAGGCACTACCAAGTGAGTTGGGGTGCAGGATGGGGAATGGGAGGAAGTGTGGGGCAGGGAATGTGGACCATGGGGCAGGTCAGTGTCTCCAGTGTCCCACTTGACCCCCTGTCCTCTCTCTCAGCAGAAGCTCAGATCCTGTAGTGAGCCCTGGCCGATCCCTGCTCCCTGCACCCGCTTGCCCATGCGTGGGACTTGATGCCACTGCTGGCCCCCAAGGACCCCACGCCTCCTGGGTCACCCCACAGCTGTGGACATTGCCGGAGCCCCCAACACCCCGGGGTTGCAGGATGGATCCTAAGGAGAGAGGCTCTGCTCTCAGGAGCGTTGGACTGCCTGAGCCTGCCAGGAGCCAGCTGGAGTCACTTCAGGCTCAGGGTGACAGGCCAGCTCCACCTCCGAGCGCTGCTAAACAAATGGGGATAAGATACTGAGCCAGCCCCACTTCACTGCCTAGTGTTGAGGGGGACCATGGGTGTAGGCTCCAGGGGGTGCTGGGCATCAGTGCCAGACCAAAGGGTGCTGATCCCTGCCTGTCACCCCCCACCAGCCACCAGCAGGTGGAAAAGAACACCCCCTGCCCCTTCCCTCTGCCCCAACCCCTTGTGCTGTGGCTGGACGGAGCAGCAATGCCAATAAAGGGGATATGCCAATGCTATCATTGGCACTGTCCAGGCAAAACCCCCTTGCAGTTGATGCTGGGCCAAGGGAAGGGTGAGTGCCAACTTGGGAATGGTCTTTGCATGGGGTGCATAGACAGCAGGGCTGCCTCCCAAGTGGTTCAGCCCCAGCTGCCTGGAGGGGCTGAGAGAGACCCATGCCGAGGCTAAGGGCCAAGAAGAGGATGCAGACAGGCAGCTGTGTGAGACATCTGCCCTGCCCTCACCAGCATGACAGCTGAGAGAGGAGACCCTCTGCACAGCCCCCCTTGCTCTGCATGTGGCCCCCTTGCCACACCTCGATCCAGCCCCTCTAATGGCTTCCATGTGTTGGCACCTCCCAACCCTGGTGCTCAGTGCCAGCAGCCCAACAAGATCCAGATGGTGATGGGTGGAAATTCATACTGTGGCAACGCATGGAGCATGGGGAGCAGAGCCAGTGCAGAGTGGGGACCCACCTGGGTCTTGGGGTTGCCCATGAACCCACGATGCAGAGGGAGCCTGGACTGGGGCACCCACAGAAGGGTCCTTGTGTGGACTGAGTTGGAGAGAGCTAGGGCAGGCTGTGCATTTTGCAATGTGTTGTGTGTCCACAGGCTCCCTGCTGCTCTCACTGGATGCCCTGGTTGTGGGGTCATGGGGGCTCTCCATGCTTGGCTCTGTGTGGTTGCAGCCCCTCACTGTCCCTCATGAGCACAGACATGCTGAATGAGAGAGCTGGGGGTCAGCCCTCTATCTGCAGTGTGCTACTGGCATGGCACTATCCCTGGACCAGAAGAGAGTTCTCCACAGGGCAGGTAAGGCAGGTAACCAAGCTGGGGAGGTGTAAGGAGCCAGATCTTGCCTGGACTTCCAGGCTCAGCAGCCAGATCACCTCTCTCAGGTGTATCCTATAGCTTTACAGCTCCAGCTATATCACACTGTCATCACCTGCTGGGCTCTGGTCCCCAGCATCCAACCCTACCAGCACACATTCTGATGTGTCACACAGTCACCCTTGTCTTCCCATGGTCACCCCTTGCCTCTTCTCAGTCCCCAGCATGGCATGGCAACCTTTACCATTGGAAATCTCCTCTTACTACCACCAGATCCCATTCCTCTGCTGCTGTGGAAGGGATCAAGGCAGTGGTTGTCCAGAGATGCTGTGGAACACAGGTGATGTACATCCCATAGCTGTGGCTCCAGTGTTTGCAAACAACTCAGTAATTTCCCAGCGTCTGGTGCTGGTTTAGAGACTGATGCCTGCTTAAGATGTAGCAGCATAGCAGCCAGAAAATGGGAGACAGCAGCTCTGGCCCCTGTGTTCTGCCTGCTTTCAAACTCCAGACGGTCCAGGCATGCTCCAAATAGAAATTTGTTGCTACTTGCTGGGGAGCCCATAGATCTGTTGTCCTCTTGTGCCAAGCCCTGTGTCACCTTCCTTAGCTGGGACTTGCCTGGCCAGGCAGCTTGAGGGCAGGAGAGGCACATCTGGTCCTCATCACTTGTATCCTGCTGCCCATGGCCCTGGAGAGTAACCCCTTTCCTCTCTGATGGAAGGAGTCATGACCTGCCATCCATTTGGCAGCTGGAGATACCAAGAGCAGGCAGGGGTCTGCATGGCACCACAAAGCAGCTTCCTGCTGGGATGCCCATTGCTCAGCTCCCTGGCCCAGCAGCCTGTAAATGTGACACCCAGCCCTTGGGGACCCAAAGAAAACAGCAAATTCTGTGCTTTGGGGAATAGAGATACCTGGTGCTGGGTACAGCTCTCCCCATTGCCAAAGGGGAGGATGCACTGGTGCTGGACGTGGGTAAACAGGGCTTTCCAGTGGACTGAGAAGATGCAAAGGGAGGGCTGGGGTAAGCAGCAATCTGGAATAAAGGAGAGGGATCCAGATGCCAAAATCAACTTTGTCTTCAAGCTGTGGTGAAGAAAAACAGGAAGGGACCATGAGACCAGTCCCAGTGCCGGCACCTCCCTGTCCCGCTGTGGGGCCAGGGCACTTCCTCCAGGCTTGGGCTCTCTGGTGGTTTGTGCAGCCACTGAGTGAGCAGGAGGCTTCCTGCTGCAGGCTGGAGCCCTGCCTGGACGCACCCTGCCCCAAGTAGGCAGAGGCACATCCAAACTTGCCTTTGCTGCCATATCCCACCCTCCCTAGGGTGGATGATGTGCCAAGATCACCAGGGGAGCTGTTAGGAGCCAGGCCTGGAGATGCTGAGAATGTGCCAGGTCAAAGCAGCCCATAGACTGCATCCACATGAGGCAGGGATGGGTCCGGCTTCCTGGCACATAACAGGGACCAGCCCAAGCCCAGCAGGAAAAAAGTGCAGGAGAACATGGCCTGGGATATACTTGGTTTAAAAAATTTTCATCGGCCAATGCTATACACCAGGGAAGGTCCCCAGCACTGAGACACAGAGACATCCATATCCATTGTCTCCATCTAGCACAGGGTGGCCAGATTGTGTCTCAGGCAGAAGCTTGTTTGGGAAATCTATAGCTTTGGCAAAAGCCTTTGCAGCAGGGCACTGGTTGTGGGCGGTTGTGCAGCACTGCCTGGGCTGTTTGACTGCCACCAACCCTGCCAAATTTGTGAGCTAGCCCTCAGGACTAGCCTCCTCCTCTCCCCGCCTCACTGCCAGGATCAGCCCGCATTTTGCAGGGGAGGAGGCAAGTTGCACAGGACTGTGAAGCAAAACAGTCTCAACTTACCTCTCATGGCTGCTTCTGCTTCCTTCTGTGCCAAATCCTGAGCCAAGGAAAGAAATAAAAGCAGCTTCAGCAGAATAGCAATGAAACGTACATGTATATGTGTCATGAGACGATGTAGAGAGCAAAGGGTACATACACAGTCAGTGATTCAGCAGGGAGGGAAGGATGCATGGATTGAGGGAAGGAGACATGCAGATGTATATATGGGTGCGTGGATCAGTTGTCACAGGGAGGAAGGGATAGATGAACGTATAGATTAATGTATGGGTAGGTAGTTTGGACACTCAGTTACATCCTAAGCATCAAAGATGCTCACTCATCAGGGGTTGCCTTATGAACAAGGATGAGAGGCCACGGACAGAGAGCAAGGACTGTGTTTGGGAACAAGACTTGGGTGTGACCTATGCAGCCAGTGCTCATATAAATGGCATCACAGCTGACATGAGGAGACATCTGTTACCAGCACAGGTCCTGAGAGTACTGGGGAGAATGTGGGCCATCTCCAGAGGGATTGCATCTCCCTCAGGAGCCACTTCCACCTCACACTGCCCAGACACTAAGAGAGTAGGAACAGCAGGGACTATGCCCAGAGACACAGTGAGTCCAAACATGAATGCTTGAAGAATATAATGCTGAGCATTCGGCCTGAGCATGGCTTTCATCTCACCTGCATGTGGATACCTCTGCCTGGGAACTTGCTAGAGATCCAAGCACTCAACCCATTAGAGACCCACACAGTGCAACCCATTTGCAATCCCTTATACTCCCTCTTCTTCATCTGCCTCCCTTTCTAGCTGCCACAGGCCTGAAAATTCCTTGCTCTTTTTTCCTGAAACTGAAGAAGAGACATCACCTGCCAGGCTAGATGCAGAGAAGGGAGAGACCTGAGACATCTCTTGCTGCTGCATTGTTAGCTTCTCCCTCTGGAAATGGGTTGTTTCTTTCTTTGCTTGCTGGGGCTGGCCCCCTCCCTGCCCCTAACATGCTTTTGGTCTTTCACTGATGGGAAATGCCAAGCACCTGGCCACAGAGATGCTGGGAGGCAAGAGCCGGCAACACAGCTCTGGCCAAGCACTGCTGCTTGTGATTTCTTGGGAAATGGCTGCTCCCTGCTCCAGGCAGCAGCAGCAGCCCACAATTTTCCTGCTAGCTTTTTTCTTTTTTTTTTCTTTTTCTTTTTCTTTTTCTTTTTCTTTTTCTTTTTCTTTTTCTTTTTCTCTTTTTCTCTTTTTCTCTTTTTCTTTTTCTCTTTTTCTTTTTCTCTTTTTCTTTTTCTGTTCAGCACTGGAAACAGTCCTGTTGCCCAAGCAAGAGTTCCCAGTGTTTTTTGTTCGGGCCCTGGAGTGTGGTGGCACTAGGGGACACATGCTGTGTGCTCACCATGCATACATTCCTGCTGTGCAACATAAGGACTACACCTCATGGAGAAGATCTTCTCCCTTCCTCATGGGAGGTACTCCATCTTCTCCACCTGCTGGGACTAAAACAGAGCAGAACACGCTTTGGGAGCTTCCCTGGGCAGCCTCTCTCCCTGCTCTCCTCCCACCAGCTGCACCTTTTCCTCCCCTTCATTCACTGCCACATCAGCTGCTTTGTCAGCATGGGCAGAATAAGCAAGTAGAGGTTATGGAGAGCATGGCCCAGCCCTATGCAGGAACTTCCGAACCAACTGGTTCACTCCAGTGCTCCCCATGTTTCCAGGATTCCGTGGAGCAGGCACTGGGCAGGCAGAGCTCTGTACAGCTGTGTCTTTGTCTGCATCCTGAATATGATGGACCCAAGTTAAATGTATCTCTGGGAGCCTCGTGTGGTCTTTGCAGGGTCACATCACATCTAAGCAACTTCCAGCCTTTTTTCTTCACTGGGAGATCCACCAGAGGTGGGAGCAGCTGAGGTCCACATGAATTCTAGGCATCAGCACCATCATAGTCACCTCTGTGCTGATGGATCTGGAGGTTGTAAGGTGCCAAAAGTGTCAGATCTGTCCGAGATCCCCTCCTGGGATGATGACTGATCTCCAGGATGATCTGCAGGTCTCTTAAAGGCACTGATTCCCAGGGGAAAGCTAACCTGGAAAGTACTCATCACTAGAAATATGCTGACCTGGAAGGCAGTGATGCCAGAGAGGATGCTGACTTGCAAGGTGCTGATTGCCAGTGGAGTGCTGGAGATGTCAGCCTGGAGGGCACTGATCCCCAGGACGATACTAACCTGGAGGAGAGATGCCTGGGAGGATGCCAGTCAGTCTGGAAGGCACCAATCCCCAGGGGTTTGCTGACCTGAAAGGCACCATTTATCCAGAACATGGAGCTTTTTTCCCTACTACAGAGCCCTTGTTTCAACTCCTCACTTACACTGGGCAGCAGCTCAGCCGGGGTCCTCTCCAAGGGCTTGGGCTAGGGATCCACACTCAGGCAGGCATCTGTGGCTGGCAGCAAAGAGCCTGGCGAGCTGTCTGAAGGAAGCTGAACCAGCACCACCTATTCCAATTTCCCTCCCCAGAACTCGCAGCTGGGAGCTGCTGCCCAGCTAAGGGCAAGGGGGTGTGGGGCTCCCAGCTACTGCCAAGACAAACACGAGCCGCATTCTTCTGCAGGCAAGATACACAGACTCTGTTTTCCCACTAGATGGCAAGCATTGCCTTCAAAAACAGCCTTTGGAGAAATTGTGTCCATCCCTGTGAGAGGAGGCTGAGAAAACGCTCAGGGAAAAGCCCTGAGGGCCTGAGGCTTCTTCATCGTGGGCCTGGGGATGGCAGGGATCCCGGCATGCTCCTCATCTTGCTTTTTCTGTCATTTCTGAAATGGTTTTCCTTTCCCACCTGTCTGGTTTCTCCCTGGTTGTAGGAGACCCATCCCTTGCCCTATGCTGGTGAGTTTGGGCACCCTGGGAGTGCAGGGGAAGCATCTGGTTTACCCTGGGTAGCACCTTGAACTTCCACAGCCACAGAGTGAAGCCCAGAAGCTTTTCTGGGAATTAATTACACGGTGGTTTGTGAACCAAACGAGTGTTCATTCCTCTTTGCAAGTGTGCAGGTCCGCAGGCAAGCCGTTATGCTGTGTGTAAATAAAGGAGGCAGGTATGAAGGCTGTGCGCGGGGACATGCACACTTGTCTAAGGTCTTCTACCAGCTCAGAAGTATCTCCAGTCTTGTTTAAGTTTGAAGACCCAGATTTTTTCATGGTCTCTGTATTATCCGTTTGCAGAAGTTTCCTGAGTGTTTGCTGCTGGCCCTGGCATTGATGCAATATTGCTGTGTGGCTAAACATGATGTGTCATAGCTAATGAAGGAGCTAACTGTGGATGGTAAATGTTTAATATGGACAAATCAAGCCAATTAGGGAATGTCAAGAAAAGTGTGTCATCTCAGCTGTGTCTGTCCTGTGTGGAGGAGAGGTTCTGTGGAAAGGTAAAAGCCCTGCCACTGCAGGGTCAGCAGCTCCTAACACCCGCCAAGGGTAAAGATGCTGGGTGCAGATCTTCGTGCAGACCTCCAGTCCACCCTGTAGGTACCTTCACCTGGGGATGAGGACAGCTTTTTCAGAACAAGATTTTGTTTCTGGAATGCAGAGCTCCGGGTGGCTGGAGGGGATGGCAGCCATCTCCAGTGCCGAGCTGGCAAATGAGAGCTAGTAAATAATCTCACTTAAAACACTCCTTGTAGACCCCCAGCAGGACTCTTGGCAGTTCACAGCATGCTGCCTGGTTTTGTGGCAAGCCTGTGGCCTAGTTTTGTGGCAAGCCTGTAGCTCAGCATGGCTCAGACAGTAGCACCATGGATCCCCAACAATGGCAGCTCCTCACCAACCATTAATTAACTAATGCCACAGCTGTAGTCCCTCCACAAAGCACTCTGGGGCTGTGCTCCTCACAGATTCTTCTGTCCTCACTGCCTCTATTTCCTCCTGGGCACATTCTTTGGTATCATTTACCCTTGGGTTACAAGGATCCTTTATGTGTCCTGGCCACTTCCTTCAGGAAGAGATTATTGCCTCTTCTTCCACAAGGGCTGGCGAGTCCCTCACAAAGCTATTTATAGTGACAGAGAAAACTCTGGAAAATGAAAGGAAGAATGAGACTAGGAAATAGAAACTGAGGGAGCTGTTGGGAGCTGGTCTGTAGCCTGTGGCTCAGGGCAGCAAGCCAGTGATGGATCGTGATGAGCCAAGCAGGTAGAAGGTCCTTCTGGCCCTTTCCAGCTGGGCTCCCTGCCAACCCTTGTGTTGGTATGTGCTGACGCCCGGGGGCAACAGGGACAGCAGTGGCAACATGGATGATGTGGACTCTGGTGCAGCACCCCTGTGGCTTGAGGCTTCCTCATCCCTTGGTGAAACTCACAGCCTCTGCAGGCACCAGAGCAGAAGTTAAGCACAAAGGTGACTGCTTCACTCCTGAAGCTGAGATTTACCAGTCCAGGAGGGATTGACCTCTTGACCTGTGGACACCAAGAAATGGACAAATCCCCATGTCTGGGGCTGTCATATCTTTGCCTTGATGTGTGTCTGATTCCAGCATCCCAGTCCATGTCCTGGATGGGGTTCTGTCCTTAGCTGTAGGCACAGGGTTCTGGGGGTGGTTTCCACCAAACAAATGTTTCCTGCCTCTGCATGGCATCACTAATTGGTCACAGGCTGTCATGGCCAGCAGCCACCCTCCCACCCCCCAGTCTTCCTTTAAGCCCCGTCTCAGATCCCTGGAGGCTGGGCCCTGTCAGGAGTGGTCTCAAGATAACTGGCAAACCAGGGGCTGAAGCAAACTGGGAGCCATGTTCTCTCCCATCTTCACCAGGGTGACACCCTCCACATCCCTCAGCTCCTGCTGCCTGGTGAGAAAGTCCTCTTAGCATGAAGCTGACAATGCTTCAGAAATGCTGGTAGGTAAGGACCTGCACCTCTCTCCCAGTGGCCTTGCCCGGGGTTTTGGCATGATGTGGGGCACTGGTGGCAAACTCAAAGAGGCTGTGGGGGTCTGTGGGGCTGGGCATCCCCTTTGTGCTTGTTCAGATGTCCCAGCAGGAAATGGCAAGAGGCATGGGCAGACAAGGTAGCTGAAGGAGCTGGAGAAATGCTTTTGCTGTGTGCAGAGCTGAGGGATGAGCCTCTCCAGACCCATGTGGCAGGGCAACCATGGCACTCCAAGAGCCCCAGCAGAAGGATTGTGCAGAAACCAACACCCAGGCCTGCACAGAGAGGAGCAAGGATGCTCCAGCTACATTTGCACTAAGAAATCAGCTCTGCCAAGGGCTTTCTGGTAGGGAATGTTGCCTGCCTTTCAGGTTAGTCTAGCTGACCTGGGCCAAAACCTACTGGAAATCATGCTCAGAGTGTTCCAGCACAAGGGGACATTTGCTTCAGTTGCTGTCACCTGTGCAGCCCTGATGGCCTGCAGTGGGCAACCACTCTGTCTTCAGGGGCACTGGGACAGTCAAAAAGGTCAGACTCCTGCCTGTAGCCTGCGTAAAGAGAACTGCTGCCTTCAGGGGCCCACTGGCAGGGCAGATGGAAGGAAGCACAGTACAATTTTTGTGCCACCATTGCTGGGAGGGCAGCCTGCTGCTGCTCAGCAGGAGGGGAACCCAGCAGAAACTGAAGCCTTAGCTGGAGGAAAGAGGAAGAAGTCAGCCCTGTTGGTGGCTCAGATCCTGCAGTGGATTAGTGGCCTCCCCTTCCTGCGGAATTTTTGCTGCTTGCTTTTTCTTATTACATAAGCATAGGAGCTTGGCTCTGCTCCAGGGCCCGGTTCTTCAGAAAATAACCTCTTTTCCTTTTTGCACCACAATCCTTTAAAAGCAGCAGTTCCTAGGCTGAGGCCTGAGGATCCCTGGTGAAGACCTGACAGGTGATCTACAGATCTGCTTCACCTCTACAGTGCTCCTTGCTCTGTGGGGCTGGAAACATACAAAAGTGTTAGAACTGGGATCTGGAGACCAGAGGAAGTATACTGATGCCTGAAAGGTCATGTTTTCATTTCTTCAGGAAGGCAGTCACTTCAAAGATAAGAAACAAAAAGGATCTGCCATCTTCACTAGAACATCAGCTGCAAAGGGAAGCTCAGGTTTGCTTTGCACAGGCTCCAGCACAGCCCATGGTAATTGTTACTGTTATTCCCCTGGCATAATAATTCTGATACCCTTCCTTAAAGCACAGCTGAGATACAGAGAGTAAGAAAACACAAAAAATAAACAAGGAGGCTGCCAGGGTGATGGGCAGCAGCTGAAACCTCACAAGGTGCAAGAACGGAGTACTGCCCACCCAGCTGTGGGGCCTTGCTCCTGTCACACCAAGGGAAGCCCACCCTCTTGGTATCTCTGGGATCTAGGCTGTGATGTTTCATATCTCTCCTGTGCTCCTCATGTTTGCCAAGAACGGCGAAGAGACAACACAGCTCCCCACTGCTCCTCTACTCATGGCTTGGGCCAGGAGTGACAAAGTAACTCTCCAAGCCACACAATCCAACAGCAGCAAAGGACAAATTACCATTGGCAGTGCAAAAAGGGAGAGGATAAGACCAAGGTGTGGAGCTTGCAAGTGTTTCTGCAAGGAAATGAACCTTCATTGTAGCACTGTGAGTATTTACTGAAATGTACACAGGGCTGTGTAATCAGTAAACCTGAGCAGACTGTAAAAAGGGGGATAAGGTGCCAAGTCCTCCCTTTATCATTTAGATGTACCTTCACTTCTTTTTTCCTCGAAGACAGTTACCAGGCTAAATTTTTGTATCTTGTACCCAATAAAGATATTGAAAGCCCTTTAATCTACTCCTGTGTAATCAGCAGCTTGTTTCACTGCAGAGGGAAATGACACTGGTGTGAGACATTAGTTGTGCATGGCTTGGAGCTCTCTAGAAAACATCCTTGATTAGCTGGGAAGTATCCACTGGCATGCACCTGGGGCAGGCTAAGCAAGCTAGCCTTACCCCATCCATGGCTGCAAACCTGGTGGCTTTCAGTGTCCTCACACAGGCACAGGGGGCCATGCACAGCCTCATGACACCATCCAAGTTCACCAGGAGGGTGCCAGAAGGGATAAATCCAGCAAATGACAGCGTGGAATGTGTCTGGGACTCTGATGTGATGTCAGCTCTGAACTGACACTTACATGTACCAGCATGGGAACCTTGAGAAAGGGTAGCAGAGATACACAAGGATGGAGATTTTGGCTTCCTTCTGTGTTCACTGTGTCCTGTGCAAGCTCTTTCACCATAAGCCATGGGCATATGTGGCTGTCACCTGTGCCCAGCTCCAACTGTCTGCCTGCAGCCACTGCTGGTGCTGGTGGGAGTTTGGCAGATGCCTTCTCCTTGCTCTGTGTCTGTGTGAGAAGGGAGCTGTGGGAGGCAAGGCTTGTGGACCCATATCCCAGCATATCACAGACTCTTTGAGATGGTGTCTCCAATAAAGACAAGCATTACATAACCAAAGCTCCCCTGACCTTGAGGATTGTAACAGTGTCTTCCTGTGATGTTAGGACAGTAGGGAGGTGAAGAGAATGCCAAAGCATTTCCCATGGCTCATGCCAGCACTCTGCACTGTGGCTTCAGTTCCTACACACCTAAAGGAGCATCAGCACTCAAGTGCAGGATGTGCCAGCCATGTGTGCCTCTATCAAGGAACTGTTACTCTTACAAGTGCTGTCCAGAGACTCAGACCTGCACTAGACCCTAAAGCCCTCACAGTCTTATCTAAATAGACCAGGCATACAATGAATGCAAGAGTTATCTGCCACTCCTGTACTCAGGGAAGGAGGAGGATGCTGAGTGATGCGCAGAGACCGTGGCAGGGGTAGAGTTAAAGAATGAGCCTACTGTCACTGTGGAGCAGAGCTCAGCACTGTCATTCTCCCACAACCCAGGTGCTCCTGGGCTCAGAGCTGCATCTGTATTTGTCTAATAAGCTCTCTGATATAGGCAGGGAGCAATCTCTTCTGTTGGGGCTCCTCCTCCACCTTGGGGCATGCTGGTGACAAGGGGCATCTTCCCACTGCATGACCACCAACCCTCTTGTCCCTTCAGTAATGATGTTTGGAATGCAATAACAGCAGCTGCAAGAAATTTAGAGGAAGGGTAGGCATCTGTCAGACCAGCCTCTTACTTTGTGCCCATATTTGGGTCCTGTTATGTTCACCCCAAGCACCCCTGTCCACAGAAATCACTCTCTTGTTGAATAAAAGAAACCAAACCAACCAACCAAGCAACTGAATGAAACCCACAAACAGAAACCAAACCACAAAATACTTGAAATTGTGTTGGAGCATTTTTCAGTCAATAGTCAGCACAGATGTGGTCCAGGGTGCTATTTCTCTACTGCAAGGAACTGGATGTACCCATTGGTGCCATTTGTGAGTTCACATAAAACTCAACCCAACCTCATGCATTATGTCCTGAGCCCTGCACCACCCCTGGATGCCCTCAGACAAAGTTCTCTCCAGCTGTTTTATCTCTGCTGCTAGTTTCTGTAGGTCTCCAGGATGTGCTGCCACACACCCACAGCCTGGAATGGCTCTGTGTGACAGCTAGCCTTGGACTTTGCCTGCCTGAACAAAGACAAGAAGAGACCCGGTGGTGCCTTCCTTCTTCCCAGCGGGTGGCTGCGTTTTTCTGCTGCCCGGGATTTTTCAGGGAGTCAGGGACATTGGGTTAAGCTTTGCTAGAGCAGGGCAGAGAGCCAGGAGAGTTCTTGTTCCCGTAGCACAGGAGGTCAAAGGACCAGCACGCTCCCTCCCGGACAGCACTCACAGCTCCTCTGTCTGCAGCTACTTCCTCAGGATGTGAGAAATGCTGGGTAGGTAAAGATCTCTTGGGGATGAAGGCCAGGGAAGAACCTCTGCTGGTACCCCTCATCCCAGCCCTCTGTAGGGTGAGGGGTGCCTCAGTAAGCAGGATGCCTGGGAAGAGCAGCTGCCCCAGTACCCTGTGGGGCTCATCAAAGGACACCAACAAGGAAGGTGAGAACAGGTTAATGAGCCTCTTTGATCATTCAGAAGAGCAGCAGTATATACCTCTTATAGGAATAAAGGGATGTGAAAGGCATCACACAAAATTTCACAGTGCAAAGGGTGAAGGAAACAGCCCAAGAGCCTCAGTGCTGGATCAGAGGCTCTTTCATTCTCTCTCTCTTCAGCTGAGATCACTAGTAGGTACATAAGAGAAACCAGCAGACAGAGAGGAATCCAGAGCCATCTTTCCCTGCCAGCACCCAGGAATCATCAGTGCAGGAGCTTCCCCAGGTGCAGCTTGTGTGAGAATCACATGCACCTACCTGTGGTGGGTTTGTCCAGCCCCTGGCTGTGCCCTACCAGCACCCTGTGCTGAGAGTTCAATGGATTATCAACAGAGAATGTGAAAAGAGCACTGCTGTTGTTTTTAAACTTCGACCTGAGCACTTCAGGGATGCACATGGAGCCTTTGGGTTGACCCTGAGTGCTGCAGTGGGCTGTGCAGAGGATGTTTCTAACCAAATTGGACCCAGGGTCCTGGGTCAGCCTCCCTGAAGAAAGAGGCTTTAAAGGACCTCTAAGGTTTCCAGGGGATCAGTGCACTTCTGATGCTGCAGGGGTGGCTTTATGAGAAGGGAGAGGAACTCAGGGGCTCAGTAGCTTTCAGTGCTGCCCAGTTTCTGATAGTTCCTTTCCTGCAGTTTAGGGGTCTGACTAACACAATGGGTATGTTTGGAGTGAGATGCATTTTCTTTTCCCATCCTTCTGACTGTTATCTTGGTGACTCTCCCTTCTGTTTCCAGTAAGAAAGGATGCACAAGGAAGTCCTTCCTTACCAGGGCATGGAGCCAGTCTGCCTTATCAGGCACAGAAGAGCCAGCCAGGGACTTCCCATTCCTTGCTGCTGTGCCCCTTTAGGAATACCAGCCTAGTACATCTTACATGCTTCAGAGACTTCCCTAGCTCCTCCTGTGCACTCTTGGCAGTTCTGTCCCAGAAGACTTTTGCTTGACTTTTCTTTGATGGCTTTTCCTGTTCCTGATAAGCCCCTGCTTGGAAATCTTTGAATAGGGTTATCCCACAGGAAAACTAGGAAGGATGATGCTGTTCTGGAACAGTACAACCTCTTTACTCCACAGGGAAGTCCTCAAAATCCCAGCCGCTGTGGCCTTCTGCAGGTCCCTTTGCAAGCAGCTGAGAAAAAGTCTCACTTTGGAATTTTGATGTTTTGCTCTTTGCCTGTGCTGTCCCTGATGGCCCATGAAGGCAGGGCATGGAGCTGCAGACTCTCTTCACAATAGAGCTGTGTCAGGACTTGATCTCCTGCCTGTCAAAAAATCCCATTGTAGCAGCTCTGTATCAAATCCCTACAGAACTAGCTGCCCTCCACGTTCACACACACTGTCCAGAAGAGGAGAGCAGAAAGGAAGGAGAAATGCTGAGCAGATTGAGGCTGTGCAGACTGGAAAGTACTGACCCAGAAGGCTTTTGTGCAAGTACAACCAGACACAATCAATGAGGGGCAAGACATGGACCAGGAGGAATTTCTTCCCAGAGTACACTGAAGCAGTTCTGGAAACAGAGAGGGCAATGACCCTCCTAAAGACCAGCCAGAGTCCTTGTGAAAAAGCACCTCACGGTCACATTCAGTGGAGTGAATACCCTGTTGAAAGAAGTTGTTCTCTACCTTTGCCTGCATGCAGCACAAGAAAGGCTGCAGCCTCAAAACTAGTGCTGCAAGTGAGGCAGAGCCCTCTGGAAAGCTGGAAGGTTCTGCTCATCATGGACTTGTCCCAACTGCCAGCACAGCCCATGATGAACGGCCCCAGCATGTTCCAGCACACCACAGCCCCCCAGCATTTACTTTAGACAGCTGCAGCACAAGGAAGACAAATGAAATCCAGAGAAACCCAACCTTCTGTAGGCCCCCTCCGTCTCTATTTACATGTCTGTTTTTCACTCCAAGGCCATGCATCTCCTTTGTTTAGGAGAGTGTCTGGCTTCTGATCTTGTTCCAGATGTTTTTTTGCTTGAGTCCTTCTTTATTCTGCTAGAGCACTGAGCACAGACACTTGAAGGCCTGTTTTGATTAGAACTCCCTTGACTCCAATGCTTCAGACCGTGCACCAACCCAAAATCATGGCCTCTGCTTGGCACTACTCTGGGGGCCAGCCAGTGCTTATCTCCTGCCAGCCAAACGTTCACAGCTGCCTCCCACTCCAAATATTGGAAACATCACAAGGGTGTAGATATACCATGAAGTGGAATCGTCTCCATCTCTCTGAGCTCTCCAGAGACATAAAGGACCCTGTAAGGGCTTCCCCCTCAAGATGAGCCTGAGCCATGCCCTCCCTCCAAGCAGGGGCTGAGCATCAGGATGCTGGTGATGCACCCATCCACTCCACCAGAGCGTGCAGCAGCATGAGAGCTCTGCAGGGAACCCAGCCCTGCAAGGACAGGTGGTCTGGGAAGTGTTTGGCAAGATGGGAACAGTGTGTGCTGCCAGCTAGCTCTCCAGCTTCAAACCAGCCTTTATTTATCCCTGAGCAAGGCTGCACAGCTGCTTTCAAAAGGCGTTTGATGCTAAACTCCTTGGCTTCACGTTCACCCTGAAGAGCTCATTTCTGTTATCTTTTTGGGTTGCTTTCTTTTCTCCCTCATGCCCAAACTCAAATTATGCTGGTGAAACAGAGCCAAGCCTGCCAAGGCCCTCATCAGGAGCACCCTAGCACGTGGCCCAGATGGTGACAATAAGAATGCTGGTTTTCAGCGCTGATGGTTCACACTCTGCTATTAGCACCACACAGCCTGCTCCACTTCAAAGGTACTTCTAATGGAAGACACACAAGATCTGTTTCTTTCAGTCTGCCTTGGCAAGCTCTCCCTATGCTCCCAAGGCACCTTCATCATTTGGGCACTAGGTCACCACCTGGATTTGCATCCAGGAGCAAGGGTTTCTTGTGACCACAAGCAGCTCACGTCAAGCACCCAACGAGTAAATGGGGGCTTCAGAGTTTAGCTCCATCCTCCCTTCTCCATCTTTTAGAGAGATTCCCAAGGTCATAGGAAGTGAAGGACTTCATGTAGCCCCCAGAAGTATAGCATAAGTCAGAGAAAGTCCATCTCACCCACTAGGAACCTGGTAGGATAGTATGACAGAGAGGGAAAAGTATCAGGAAGGACTGGCTGGGGTCATCTAACTCATCCTGTGCTGAGCCAGACCCAGCACTCCTTCCAGCTTTCTGACAAGCTCTGGTCTCTCTGTAAAACTTTCTCGCCATGGACATGCAGCATTTCTTCATCTGCTTCTTCCTGCTAAATGGAATTTCCCCCAAAGTCTGACCCCTGTGGTTTCTTTACTTATCAGAATTAAACTCAGTACTTCTTTTCACTTTCTCTTCACTACATCCCTCTGTGCACTTGGAAACAATGTTATCCATTCCTGGAAGCAAGATTAAATCAAGTTCCTTCAGCCTGTTGTTTGAGGCCACATCATTCACACCTCTGATCAAACTCACCACTGTCCTCCACAACCCTCCCAAGTGGGTGCACACCTGTCCAGAGTCCAGTTGTCCCATCTGGGACCACATCTCCCAATGAGAGTGATTTTTATAATTCGTGCACTACAGGACCACTCATGAGTGATGTCCAGATTCCTCACTAAAGAAATCTCGGAGATAAATCAAGCAGCCACCCCTGCTTAAAGTGAAGGGGAGAGACCCTGGATGCAGCAAGCTGCAGGACATGTACCCCTTTTTCCTCATCCCAACATAAGCCCCACTTCTCCTATTAGCACTGCACCAGCTACCAAGTTGGGCTGGAGACCTGAGTGCCTCTTGATGTGAGGCTGACTCACAAATAGTTCTTTGTGATGATTTTTTTGCTTCAGTCTACAGTAACTAAGTTTTAAACACCAGCTCTACAGCACACAGGCATGTCAGGAGATGCTATTTTTTGCAACAGACCACCTGTGTTGGATTTTCTGGCAGCAGGGCTAGTGAGTAGTTTAGCTGGAAACCAGATCAAGGTAGAGAGAGCATCCTTCCTATCATCCTCTGTCAAGCATAGTGGAAATATCCACTGCTCCAAGTGTCTGTACTGGGATAGGGGCAAAGCAGTGCAAACAGGACAGAGCCTGCCTACCTGAACTGAGAAGTGCTGAGCTGAGTGACAGCATCTCCGTGACCTGCTGCCCTCCTGAAGCCAGCTGAATCCCACAGGCTTAGAAAAGAGCCATTGCACAGTGCAGACACAGCCTTCAGAAACAGACGGGTTCCACACAGCAGATATCAGCCCTGCTTTCACCCCAGGCAAGCAGTGAAACCAGCAGCCCTGTTGGCTCTGACACTGGGAATTCCATGGGGTAGCTGTCCTTGGCAGGGTCAGAGGACAAAGCAGCGGCTGGGAAATGAAACCAAGCATTGTGAGAAGAGGCTGAATCTGTAGCTGTAGCGTATCCGGGACACTTCTGCTTTTGTTCTTTGCTGTCATCCATCACCATAAACGCTGACTGGTGCCTTTCCAAAAGCTGTGTCAGCTAAATAAAAAGGTGGGAAACTACACATTGCAGGTACTTTCAAGGAAAGCACTTGATTTATTTGCCAAAGACCACCTCAGCAGTCACATTTCTGGAGCATTGTCCCTCCCACAGAGAGCAGAAAGTCACAGCTTGATAATTTAAACAGGATTAAGGAGCATCCATGTAAACAGAGTTGTGGGTTTGCAGTGTGAGGACAGTCTGTGCACATCTCAGCAGAGGAGGGGCTTTCCCAGCCATAACATCTGCAAGAAAGAGAATGTTGCTTTCTGTGGGAAAGTGGGGAAGAATGAGATATGTTTGGAGCAAGGAACGACTAAAGGCTGCAGCAGGTGAACCTCCCAAGCCAGGAAGCTTGTGAAACACCACACCTTGCAAATCTGCATTGACACAGCACAGCTGCCAAATCCTCTGGACAGGCCCAGTAAACATACCAGTAAAATATATGTAGGGCAGAAGGATCCAAGGAAATTGGGCAGAAACTGGGCAGCACAGGGCCAAGCAGACAGAGTGAGACACCAGGATAAGAGGTTTGTGTTTGTTAGATCTAAAAAAAGACTCCAGGAAGAGCCCCTGGGTCTGCCTTATTACCAGCTATCTTCTGGCTTTCCCTTTTTACCATGGACAAGGAGAGATTTCTCATGCTTATGGTTATAATGCATCCCAGCCAGCCTCAGACTGCACACCAATTTCACAGATTCATGAGAAGGTCTAAAATCTTCCCGTCTTTGCTTGCCCCATGGCTGTCCCTCTTATCCCAAGCAGAACTAACAAGGTCTTTGCTAGCCTCCTCCAAGCCCCATCACTGCAGTCTGAGCTGGTGGTGACCCCTCACCTCAGTCTCTGACAGAAAGAGTTCTGTTTTGCCCTGTATCCAGACCATTTTGCTGTGCTTGCAGAGCAAAGAAGGCAGAATAGGTTTCCCCAGTCGTCTGTGGCTGGGCAGACAGTGTGGAGAGCAGAAAAAAACCTAGAGGCACAGCTAAGCAGGGAAACAGTGGGGAGAGGTGGGGAGGGCCATAGAAATGGCACTAAGCCTCCTGTTACTGCCCACTGCTTCTTCAGGTGGGACGGGTAAGGGGTACTTTCCAGAGTGTTCTCTCAGCAGGTTGAGTCTTCTCTTTGCTTTCTCTCCTGGTTTTGTCTTTATCTCCAGTTTTTAGTGCTTCTATGCACAGAGAGAACATGGGTGCATCTGAGGTTGGAGAGGATGGGTGCCCCCTCACTTTCCAAAGGGAGCCCTGGGACCTAGGCAGGGCTGTGCATGGCTTGTGGCTCAGCCCCCACTGCAATGAGCTGTAGTTTCTGCTAATTCTAGAAACACAAAGCTGAGTCAAGTCCTGTTTAGGCACAAGGGTCTCCATATAAGACAGCTTCTGGGTTCAATTTGACTCCAGGAGCTCAGGGCAGGAAAAACACCCTAGTCTCATGCTCCAGTCTGGGGGATCAGACCATGAAGCTGAAGGCTGAGCAATGCCACCAAGGAGAGTTCAGCTGCAGGAGGAGCATGGCAAGAATGGCACCAGCTCCTTCTTGGAACCACACAGCCTGGCTAAGAGTGCTGGCATCTTCCCACAGGACAAATCTCAGCAGAGAGTGTCTAGACAAGCAGCAGTGGTGATGATATGCCTGAAATGAGTGAGGAGCAAGCAGGGGCCTGAGGATGAGAGATGCCAGGTCTGGATCCTCTCCATCGTTCACACATGTTGTTTAGGCAACAGCAAACAGTACAATGGAACAAGACTAAAGGGGCTTTTCCTTACCTGGCTTCCCACCCTACCCAACCATCCACATGTCCCACCTCTTCACATAAACCCAGACAGGTCCCTGAGCCCCTGCCAGCTGGATCTGGCACTTGTGCCAAGGAAGAGCAACCCCTTGCCTTGGCACCCTGGGGTGGAGACCACCAGAATGGGGAACAACTGGCCCCTGCACTGGCAAATGTACCCAGGGCATGTCCACAACTCCTGTTGACTCTTGTGCACCAGAGAGTCATGTGAAGAAGCTGTATGAAGGTTGAAAGAGGGGGAACAGCTTTTAGCCCCGGTGGTGTTGCTCACCTTGCCTGCAGGTCCATGTGGGAAGGCTCCAGTCACTCCAGGAGCAGCATGTGAAACACATGGGGAATGCTGGTGACAGAAAAAGCCCCTGTACACCGTCCCTTTGGAAACAAGGGACAAAACCAGTTCCAGTAAATACCCTTCCTGGGAAGGTATTATGACACCAAGGGAGACCAACATAGCATTTTCCTTGATGCCTTGTTTGCAGAGGAGCAGATGGGTGTATTTGCCATGGAACCTTCAATCCTTCCTCCCAGCTCGGTATGTCTGTGCCAGGTCAGACCTTGAGACCGCAGCAGATTGTTCCTGCTGTGTCTGGTGCCCCTTGAACTCAGCCTGGGCAGCATCCAAGGCTGCTTTCACCATGCCAGGCAGACACACGAGTGCTGTCATGATCACAGCTATGAGGGCTGGCAGCCCGGGAGTGGCCCAATGCCTGCTCGGTTTGCTTGCATAGATGCAGCCTTGTCCTTTCTCTCCTGCCTTGTGCACAGTCACCAAGAGAGTGGCTGTTTTGTCAGCTCCTTGTGAAAGCTTTGTAGTTACAGCAGCTTCTTGCTCCACAGCATGTGAAATACAGGTCCCCAGGTTCGAATAAAGAGCTACAGGTGATACAATCAATGCTCAAGAGCCTAAGTGATCCTTGCATGTAACTCCTGAGCTACTGAGGGCATGTCTACATCATACTGCAATGGATTCTGGTCCTGCACCATCCACCCCTGAGGATGCAGGGAGGGTAGGAAAAGAGCAAGAAAAACATGTCTGGGGAGAAAAACAGCAGGAGGACGTTTTTACTGAAACTAGCTTTGGGCTGGGAACTGAGGATTTTGACATGGCAGTGGCTAGCTGCTTTCCCTAAGGAAAGTGGCTGCTTCCTTCTAAAGAGATCATTGACATTTTGAGTCAGAGAAACTCACTCCCTAGTTTACTAAGCACTGAAGCAGTCTGGTTTTTGAAAGATTTCCAAGAGAAGTTGGGCTCTGGAGGTGGGGGAGAGGCTCCTGCAGGGATGGAAGAGGGACAGGATCCAGGACCATGTACTGGTCCAGGACAGTATCTCTTCTTGTCCTTCCCTGGGTGGGGGGTAAGAGCAGCCTGCTGCCAGATCTGGGATCTGGATCGCCATCCACTTGAGAACCATGGCAGGCCAGGACCTAGCAGGGATCTGTGGTGTGCAACTGCACTGCTCTGGGGAGAGCACATCTACTGCTCCCAGGAGAGATGGGAACCCTGGGCTTTGCAACCATGCTCTTACAGGCTGGTTGGCTAAGACATCTCTGAAACTCATAGGGAAATGGATTAACCTGCTTCCAACATCCAAGAAATCAGTGCAAGCCCCTTCTCCCTCATTTTCCCTGTTCTTCTTGTCATGGTAGCCTGCAGCCAAGGATGAAACTGATCCACTCAAGGCTAAGCCCCTCTGGCAGTCCCTGCCCTGCACAGGGACCTGCTCCAGCTGCAGCAGCTCAGCCTCAGAGCAGATCTATGCCAGGCATCCTCCCCCTCCCCAGTCATGGCCCCCTCACAGGTCACTGACTGAGCAGCAGGAAGGTTTCTGTCCAAGCCAGCACCAGTTATCCTCATTTCCCACTCACACTGTTTGTCTTGGCTTCTCTTCCCATACCAGCCTTCCTTCTCTTCCTTCTGCTCAGGATTGAATTGCTGGCGCTGTCACTAGAGTTAATGATCCGGGACAGAACTGGTGCTCTGTGGGAGTCACTCTCAGAGACATCAGAGCCCAAGGCATTGCTTGTGCAGACACCAGGGAGGAGGACCCCAGAGGGGAGAATACCTGAAAGAGAAACAAGCCACAACTGAGTGATCCAAGCAACTAGGGGAGATGAAGGGACAAGATTAAGCTTGCATTCAAGAGGTGTCAGCAAAAGGCCATCAGGTACCTGGGCACTCCCAGGTACAGCCCAGCCACTGCACCACCATGGATGCCATCCCCTGAGGGCTGGTGGCCATGTTCCCCTTGCCTTCAAGAATAGTCCTGGGCCATTTCACTCCCAGCCTGTGCCCAGACATGCTGACAAATACCAAACCTGACTAATTTAATGATGCAGACAGTCACACAGCGGTGCTTGGGAGGAGAGGATGTGCCTGTCTGTTGGACACAAAAATGCTTCAGCTGGACAGAACACCTTTGTTCGAACATCACATGGCCTGATCAAAAGGGGGCATAACAACACTTTGAGACAGCAACACTTTGTTCAGAGTGCACAGCAGAACTGAGGCTCAGGAGGAAAATGGCCACAGACTCTCAGCTTACCATAGATGAGTGCAGGAGTTGGGGAGCACCATCTGTGCCTTATCCAAGGATGTGCCCAGAAGTAGGTGTCTTCAGCAGCCTTCCATTGCCCCAAAAGCTCATCGTCCTACTCACCTGCAACCCACTCTTCTACTCAACAGCTGCCAGCAAGTTCTGACCTGCCAGAGCAGCCAACTGCACTGTGCCTCAGTTTCCCTTTACTGCAAGGACGAACCTCCTGTTCCTGCAGTCCTTCTTCCCTATCCCCTGCTCCTGTAGAAGCTGAGAGCTGGGGAGCTCCAACCCAGCATCTGCACTTGCAGGACTGAAGTGTTTGGGGCTGGATGGTGCAATATTGGCATGCTCCCTTCTACCCCATCCCTGCACACCTTCCCACAGGGACCCACTCCTGTAGCCTCCCTGAGCAGTGCAGAGCAGGGTGCCTGTTTTGCCACAGTGCTGAGAGACTCCCAGAAGAGACCTGCAGCCCGGCTGCTGTGTCCTTCTTCCCTATAAACCCTCCTTCCTTATCCTCACACCCCAGAACAGCTCCCTTGCCACTGCAGCACAGTAGGCAGAGCTGTCTGCTCACCACACACTCCACACTGGCTTTCAGGCTCAAATATGAGGCATGACAATTACCTGCTAGCTTTTCTTTTTATTTAACAAAATCATAGCACAATTAAAAAAAAAAAAAAAAAAAAAAGCCAAAAAAAAACCCAAAAAAAAGAGAGAGAGTAAAGAAAAGGCATGCACGTGGAATTGTTGCAATGAACACATCTAGCAGCAAATAACCTGACAGCAGCATGAATTTCAGGTGTGGGCATGGGGCAGGGCTGGACAGTGGTATCAAACTGGGGGACTGAGAAAGGGTGCAATGTCCCAGAGGAGAGCAGGGACTAAGAGACACATCTCTGCCTGCTCCGCACTAGTGACTCTATTTCTACCCTTGCAAGGAAGAGTGTATGGCCACTGTGGAACATCTCCATCACTCCCCTCCATCCCCACAGTGTTCTACGCTGGCAGCCCTTCCCAGGGATGCAGAAGAGCTCTAGGTTGGGGCTGACAATGGAAAGCAAAGGGGTTGGACTAGAGCTGGAAGTCACAGCTGCTGTGCTGGTGGGAAGTCTGAGACTCCCCAGCTCACCTCGCAGATCAGTCCATCAAACAGCTTCCAGGCCACAAAGGTGATGGAGTCCAGCAGCCCCTGGCTCAGCCTAACACAGGCTGCTGGGTCACATTGGAGGCAGAGGGAAAAAGACAGAGCAGACAGGGCTCTGCCCAGCCCCACACACTGGCATGAATCTCAAGGAGGGTCAGCCCTGAGGCTGGACGTGGAAGCAAGTTGGCTCCATTAGCATCAGATTCACAGACGGCAGGTGGTCCTCTCCAGCTGCTGGGACCAGCCATGGCTTCTTCAGGACCTACTTGCCCTGGGGTTTGCACAGGGGAAGGGAAAAATCGAACTGGTATTAGTGTGCTCCTTAGGGTATGAGCTTCCCCAGGGTCTCTTCCTCTGCTTGACAAGCCACAGTAGTGAATGGACCTGTCAGGGCTTGTAAAGCACCCACCAAACTCATTACATCCCTCTCCATGAAGATGCACAAGCAGCAGACTCCAAGCTAGCGGGGCAGAATTGGGGAGGGATTTTGCTCCCAGTACCATTTGCCATGGCACACACCAGGCTCAGACAAGAGTGCACTGGGTTGACAAAAGTCCCAGGGCTGCATTTATTTGGGATGGAAGAGGGACTGCCAAGGAGGCAGACTGGTCCCAGTTGTAGGCAGGAGGGATGGAGACCAAGGCAAATTAACTATGCCTCAGTAGTTCATGCCCCTGCTCTTCCCAGCCTCCCAGTCACAATGGGAAAAGCTTATTTGGCAGAGGATAAACCCATCCCCTGGACTGATCTCTTGCCTGGCTGAGAACAGGGATGGTTCTTACTCTCTTGGCAGAGCTGGCATCCAGCCTCTCTTGGAGACGAATCACCCATGGGGAGTGGAGGGGTGCACAGAGGCGCTTGCCCTTCGTGGTGATGAATCTGCATGGCCCATGAGGGAAAAACACAAGATGTAGTGAGCAGACACCCCATGGATGCTCAAGAACAGCTCAAGCTCTCACCCACTCCCTCCCTCACTGCCCTCCCCCATCTCTACCTGTAGATGACTTTCTTCCCTGGCTTTTGTCCCATGCTCTCTCCTCTCAGCTTCTCCCACTCCCACTGAGCCTCTGGATCTCCAGGATCAGATCCCTTCTGTTCCTTCACCCTCAAATGCAGCTCCACCATCCTGCTCTACCTTCAACCCTGTCTCCATGCAAAGTCCATCCCTCGGCCATCACAAGGCCTTGTCCCATCACTGCCATCACTGCTTGGGCTCTTACACAGCAGCAGGGATGTCACAGCCATCCTGCACCAGCTGGAGCCGGTAATCCTGCACGATCCTCCGCGGGATGGGCATATCGCTCGTCCGCAGGCAGCAGTCGAGGACGTTGTTCCCACCATGCACTGGAGAAGGAACACATCACGCAGGCTGAGGTCAGCTGCACCTCTCTCAGCTTCCCCAGAGGGTGAAGGAGCTGCGGCAGGATGGTGCCGGCAGGAATGCTGTCACACAGTGTCCTGGCTTTATTGTGCTCACACCCCAGTGTGGGGAGCTTTTTGCCTCCTTCCAACAGAAAGCAAAGGAGGTGGGCAAGAGTAAACAGGCAGAAAGAAATCCTTCTGCATGACTGTGACCCTCCTGCACCCCAGCTAGCAAGGCAGGACACGATGGGTCTTTATTTAGCCTGCTTCAGGGTGCTGCAATACAAACACATATTTCCAAGGGGCTGGGGACGACTTCAACTTTATTTACTGAAGCAATCACAGGTTTGGCTGCTACCCCACCACCAGCCCACCCCACACAGATCATTCCTGTGACAGCTGAAGGACATAGCTGTCTGTGCTTCTCTGCAGGGAAGGAGATCCAGAGTCACCCTCTCAGCAAATGCTGTATTCACTGCTAATGCCTGACAAGGCTGGCAGCACCCATGGACGTCTGTACTCTCAGCAGCAAGGTGTGGTGCAACACCACAAGGTGTCTGTAACCCCCAGATCCCCACCACACGTACAAGTTCTGATGTCACCCACCCAGACAGCTGAGACCTGTGCAAACCCCACGTCCAACACCAACAGCCCCTCAAACATCAGCCCTGCCCTAACAAACATCTTCCCTCTGACACCAAGCCCTGCAACTTGCCTCCAGGCTGCCCTACACCACAGGAATGTTCCCTCGGTGTACTGGGGAGAGTGGGACCAAGAAAACCCCAGCCCAATGTGTGCAAGCTGGGCTAAGGCACTGGGAGGCAGGATTGCTCCATGGCCTTTCCCAAACACGCCTTCCCAGCCCCAAAACCCTGCAGGCTCCTGTGTGGACTTTGGGCAGGACAAAGTCCCTGTAGGACAGGTTACAAGAAGAGGATGCAAGAGGGCGGTGATGGAGCGGCACCCACATGTCGCTCTAAAAGTCTGCTGGAAATGCAAAAGAAAGAAGAAACAGAATCCTCTCACTTCCATAGGAAAGCCAGAGTGAGAGGTCCCCTCTTACCACTCAGGATATGTCCCAGCAACAGGAGACTGAAGCAGAGAAGATGCAGCCGCTGCATTTTGCTGCTGAGTCTGGCAGAGGATGGGCTGGAGGCGATGGAGCTCCAGGCAGGAGAGGTGAGGTCTGCACAGCTTCCCTGCACCCTACTGCTGCTGCCCACTGCTTATATATATCCTTCCAGCCCGTGGCTTTCACTTTCTTTCAGAGACTGGGAGGCTGTACAAGTCTTACAACAGGCTGGATTTTAATCTTTGAGCAGCTCCTGAATATCCCAGCAGCTGCTTTCCCTGCAGCCAGCTGGTCTGTGGTCCCATAGCCAAACACGCTCTTGCCCTCTCTGCCAGCACCCAGGCCATAGGTGTTGCTGGTCAGGACCAGACAACTCAAGGGTCCTTTACCTTGTGAAAGCACCCCAGGGTCCTGGGATGGCACTTGGGGGACTCTCACCCCACACATTTCCCAGTCTCCTCTCTGAGATGTCTCTGAGATATTCAAATTAAATATCTCATAGTCTCAACCCTCTGATTCTATGGAGGGGTAGAACTTGCCTCAACCCCATTTTTGGGGTATATGTTGGTACTGGGCTGATGTCTGTCTGCCCCAAAGAGTCTCCCTGGCTGGTTGCTGAAGCCTGGCTTTCTCTCCCTGACCTCTCCAGTGCCTGTGTGGGGGCACATCCAAAGCTGGCAGAGAGAGAAGAGCCCAGTCAGTATGCTCCACTCCAGGGCTAAGATCTCACAGGCCAGAAGACAACCTGATTTCCAGGTGTCCCAGAAAATGGGTTCTTGGCCAAGGCAACTACTGAGCTTCCTGTAAACAGGTTTTCTTCATGCAAGAGCAGAAATCCTGTGCACAGCACAGGGTGCCAGCAGCTCACCCGCTGCGTGGGCACTGCCAAGAGCAAGGACTGGTGCTCCTGCTTTGAGTCTTCACAGGAGCACAGGGACGGGGGTTGTTCCTCCTTGGTATGGTGACTCACCACCATGCCAGTGCCAGTGCCACCTGCAGTGATGTCCCTTAAACTAGGCTGCTTCAGTCCCTTGTAGGAAGAAGAGAGCACTGGGGTTGTGCAGCCCAGGGAAAGAATGATGGAAGGTTCACTGCTGTCAGCAGCTGCCTTGTAGAGAGTTGGAGATGCCAGTCAGGGTCTCCTTTGAGGGGCCCAGGGACAGACAAACGTAAAGGCATCAGATGCACTCAGATAAATTCCCACTGACAGTAGGAAAAATATTTTGCAGCAAGGATGAAAAAATGCTGGAGCAAAGTCTCTATGCCTGCACCTTTTCCCTTGCTCAAGCTTTGGACTTGTCCTTGCACCTCAGTGGAGAGCAGTGTACAGACCCCTTCCGTGTGGACAAATATCTACCCGGGCACAAGGCACACAGCTGGGACTTGGGGACCTCAGTGAGTCCCTCTGCGCCTCTCAACAGTAGGAGAGGCTCTGCCCCTTCTGCACTCCATGTTAAGAAGCAAGAGGAGACTCCAGCCATGCCACAAGACATAGTGCTGTATCCCTACAGTGGCACTGGTACTGTCACCAGCCTCATATGTGGGGGTGATCTCCTCCATCAGGAAAGCATTGCCTCTGGCTGCTCCTGTGCCCCGGGAAGCCAGTGCTATGGAGAAGGAATCAGGTGGGGGCTGGTGGGCAGCAGGAGTAGCACAAACAGGATGTGCCAGCTTAACTTCAGTCAGCACCTGCTGACACTCACAAGCCAGCTGAAAGAGAGTTTAGGTGGAGAAGGATTAGCGTCCCTCATCAGCACTGGGCTCCCTGCAGGTTTGAGGATGTAGGCTAGTTCTGCAACCTGGTCTCTACTTAATCTCCTCAGGACACTGCCAAAGAGATGTCACAGCAGGGAGGATGACAGCTTGTGGTTGCTGGTGGCCAGAACTGCTCCTAACCAAGCGTCAGCTCCTCACTGGGAGTTGGTCTGACAGTGTGGAGTCCTCTACAATGAGTGGGTCCCAAGAGCAGAGCTCTCGGCAAGGGGTACTGGGGGACCTGCCCAGCAACAAACCCTCACCTCCTTGCATGTTCAGGATGTTTGACAGACCTTGGAGCACAACCAAGGGCTGGCAAGGGGTGCTGGGAGTCCTGTGCTGTGGGACTCCCCCCCAGGCACTGCTGAGTTCTGCGCCCCTTGGCAAGCAGGGGTGTCCCCAGTCATCACTTCCCTGGCACAAGGTTGTCCTGCCTGCTGCTGGCTCCCAGCTGGCTCTACACCATGCTGGGTTGGGAATATATCCATGTGGGACTAAATCTCTTAGCCACTTCTGGCTGCAGGGGACCCCCACCCCTGAAGCTGCCCACAGGCCCTGCCAACAACGTGGGCAGGAAAGGAAAGGGAGTGTTCTTCCTCATGACAGTTGTCGGGGAGCCAAGTGGGTGAAAGCACAGTGGTGTCACACGCCTCTGCTCCCTAGGAAGAACACCAGAGTAAGAAAAGGGGCTTTCCACTTGCATTGTGAAAGGGGAATGTAGTGCGTTTCCCCCCTCTACTGGGGTCAATAGCATTTCTAAGAAAAGTGTGGTCATCTCTGAAGTGCATCCCTGTGGCATTCAGAAAGGTCACCCATCCCCCTCACAGAATGGAGCCTCAGGGACCAGAAGAAGTGCAGATGGGAAAGACAGGGATGCTTCAGGGTCCAGGGTCCCCAGAGGCATAAACAGGGGGATAAACAGGGCAGGGGATTTAGTGGGGATAAGGGAAGAGCATTCTTCAAACTGACTCATTTAAGGCTCTTCCTGAGCAATTAGGGAGCACTGGAGCTCCAGCCCCAGGGACACCACAGGATACAGCGTGAAGCATCCATGAGCACTCACTCCTGCAGAGACCTCGATAATGCAGTTGTTAATTAAAGTGGAAATCAGAAGTGACTAATGATCCCTGTGGGAAATCCAACCTATCAAAATGTAAATGGACCATGGGGGTATCACCTTCATCCCTGGGCTCTCCTCAGGGAGCACTGACCATTCTGCTGCCCTCCTGGAGACCTGACAGCCACAGGAGCCATCAGGACAGCTTCTCCCCAGTCTGTCTGGTGGCAGTCTGCCTTCCACCTCTGAGCTACAGAGCTGGAAAGGGCAAAGGGGGAATTTCAGCAAATTCCAGCTACAGCCAGTCCCTGGGACGGGATTTGGCCTGGCTGCATTCATTTCATTGGGAAATACTGGGAAAGCAGCTGCTTCAATTCCCCTTGCAACACCCAGCTCATGGCAGCCTCACACAGCTCCCATCACATTCTCAGTCCTGTTGTAGCACAAGGACTGAGGCCACAGCAGCCTATGGGGCTCAGGGCCCCAGTGGATCTCCTCTAGCTGAGTGAACACAGTCAATCTGATTTAAATGGAGATAAAGAGGGGCAAAATAGCAAGTCACGGCTTTTCCCAGAAGTAGCAAAGATGAACGTGAGGATCTGGTTCAGAAGGATTCAAAAGGTTCCAATTCCTGCTCTGTCTCTAACGTTGAGGTCACCATGAGTAATGAGCAGAAGATCCATCTTGTTGTACACTCCTAGGCAAGCAACCGTCTACCTGCAACACACGTGCCCCTCAGCATCACTGTTGGGCTGCAGTTTCCCAGCCAGATGCTTCCTGCAAATAGCACCGAGATGACAGTGGGCAGGTGGGATGCCCCCCACCTTGACTCCCTGCCATCATTCTGCCTGTGCTCTCTGCAACTGCTCCAGGGATTTCAGAGGGGATGGCTGGGGACAGCTTGAACACCTGTACAAAAAGCAGCCAATCAGCAATTTCCTTGACACGCCCTGCATGGCTTGGCAGAGAAGGATGCCCGGTGAGGCACACCCAGTTCACCTGTGGACAAATCTACAACCATATGGGACAGAACAAATCCTTGGGGGCTGCTCTCACTGCTCTGTTGGCTCTTTGACAATGGTCAGAGGAAACTGTGAAGTTTTTGGTTTGTTGCAACTCTGGGGCAAGGCTCTCATTGGCCCCAACACAGGATATCCTCAGAGTAGAGCAGGTGCTTTTCCACAGCCAAGGAGCAGATCTGCAAGGGGAGACAAGGATAGGAGACAAGCAGAGGGACCTTGGGTTCTGGGCAAATGGAAGGAGAAATAACAGCATGAGAGCCCCCAAAACCAATGGTCTTCAGATGGCAAAACAGAAGGTGGGGAAAGGAAGATGCTTGGGAGTTACAGGTAGGCAACAAAAGGGTTGAGAGGAAGCTCTGGGCTGTGTCCTCTAGGTCAGCATGAAAGCCATGGGATGGTCAGGACTGGGAAATATCTTGGGGCAGGAAGGGTGAGAACCCCTATTGCCCACCAGCCACTTTCCCACATCCTCTCTGCTCTCAAGACCATAGCAGACCTCAGGAGAGCAGTGTTGGTGGACAGAACACCAAAAAACACCTTGAAGCTTTGCTTGCAATCCAAACTCCATCTAGCACCCATGCAGCCCCAAAAGCAGCCCTTGGCCCCCACATGGCTGCTGCAGCACAGCCCACCCCTGCTGCTGGGCAAGAACCTGGGATGGAGGGATGGAGCTGGTGTGCTTATGTCCAGGTGAGCCTTGCTGGAGCTCCATCTGGCATCACAGCCCAGAGCACTCTGATGCTGGCACAACCCTGGAGCATCATCTGCACCAGCTAATGATGTGAGCTAATCGTTTGGCCCGGGCTCAAGACTTCCTTGGCTGCATTCTGTTTTCTGTCTTGCCCGGCTGCTCTCTGCTGTCACTAAAGCCTTTCTGCTCCAGGGTGGCTGAGCTTTCCTAACTCTTTGCTTGGCTTGACATTGTAGTAACTTTCCTTCCTTCTCTGCAGACTAATTCTGTCTAGGTGGGCTTTTATATAGCCCTTGCCCACCTACTACCCCAGCACATACTTCATCAACACTGCCTCATCTTTGCACATAGTATCAGGTTTGCCCTACCCAAATGTGTGAATTCCTTTCTGCTGTTTCACTGCTGCACTGCCTTAGACCTTCTTCACATCTCTCATCCCAGCTGGGGTCCATGGATTCAGCTCCTTTGTGAAGAAGAAATTCTGAAGCCTGCTGAGTGCTGCAGGTCACAGCTCATCACTTCTCACAGGGAGTCTCCTCAGAGGTGTTTCCCTGGTGCCATTTCACTGTAGCAGCACTGTGACCAGCTGATTCACACTTGCCTCGAGAGGCTCCCAGTAACCCTGCCACCGTGTTTGCCTGGAAAGAAGCGTTCAGCAATAAATCTGGAAGAGGAGTGCAAACACCTGTGCGTGTGCAGGCACAGGCACATGTGAGGTTACATTTGTGCATCTGGGTCCATGCTCATCTGTGCCTTCCTGAGCACGGAACAAACTCCAGTGTGCTTCCAGACCCTGTTTTTTGGGTAAATTTTAGGGCAAATGAGAACACCACCACTGGCTTGTCTTTTTAACCTGTTTTCAGCCTAATGCCCTTCTTGCATTTAAAGGGAAAAAGCCTTCCTGTGTGGTGTTTTCTTCCACAGCCACAGAGACACCAGCACACATTTCACATCCTGGCTTGCTCCTGCCATCTTCTCAGGCTTAGTTGTTTGTGGTTGCAGACGTATTCGCCTGGACTCATTTCTAGGGAATTTCTGTGACCATTTCACAATCCCCTGACATCACAACCAGCATAAGCAGTTCAGAGGCAGGGCCACTGGATGCAGTGTGTCCCATCAAACACAGGGCTGCCTCTAGCCCTTCTACAGCACATCCACCTGACTCCCTGTGTGCAGGTGTCAGCCAGGCTCCCAGCAAAGCCCAGTCCAGAGCACAGCCTCATTAATAACCTGTTTTATTGCTGTTATCCCAAAGCAGCAAGGAGAACAGAGCCCCTGCTTTGAACAAGGAGTGCACATCCAGGATGAGTTGGAGTTAGAGGGACAGGCTCAGCCTTGAAAAAACGTGCTTTGTCCAAACCAGTGTTGTGCCCATGTTCACTGGCACCTCAGAACCCCTCACTGGGCACAGATGAGAACCAGGATGTCTCCACCTGGGCAACACAGCTACAAGAGAGAGGACTTGCACTGCTCCCCTGTACCTCCAGGTCTCAGCCAGAGCACCCCAGGGATGCATCACAGAGGAGCACAGCAAAAGCCTGGACCTGGGAGATGATGGTGAGTGGGGCAGGAGAGCACCCCAGCATTCAGTCCTTCCCACCCCATCAAAGCCCATCAAAACAGCCAGAACAAGTGAGTTTGGTTATAGAGAATACATTTTATTGCCAACATCCTGTCCAAAAGCCAGTCTGGCAGACGGCCACGTGTTCAGGGTGGAGGAGGCAGCAGCAAAGAGACAGCTCAGCGCCTGTCCCATGCTCAGGGCCAGTATCTTGGACTTCACAGTTACTTTACACAGCCTTAAAATGATAGACCTAAATGCCTTCTTAATAAAGCAGTTAAGCCAGATAAGTATTTGGTAGAAACACTCAGCTACAAGCTTTACTCCAACAAACACACGGCCCATGCTGATACTGTTAAGTTCTGCAAATCCTATTATTGCATTTATATGGCTTAATAGACCTTTACTGACCAAAGTCCACATTCAAAATCTCTGCAAGCAGATAGCAGTGATGCTCTAGTACAGCTGTTTAATTTGCTTTTTCTCAGCATGCCAGAGAGAACAGGTTGCAAGCACAGGGAGATGCCATTTTCCCCCCAGCCCTGTCCCAGTGGTCTGTCCCACCTCCACTTGCAGTGTCACCTAAAGGTGTCCTATACTTAGTGACTGGGATAGAGCTGCTCCCAAATGGCTGCAGGATGTCTACAATGAATTTTACAAAATCTTCTATTCCCCCACCTTCACAGCTTCACATGTGTTTTTGACCATGTGGGCTCCTCAGATTTGGTAAATAAGTATAAAAGAGCTGCTGGTGCTTTTTTTTTTCCCCAGAAAACAAAGCATTTGTCTTAATAGTGTCTGAATTCCTGACACAAGCAAAGCCACGGGAAAGAAAAGGGTAAAATTCCACTAAACCGAACAATTTGTTCTGATTTCATTGCAATTTTGTAGCCAGGGGAGCTAAAAGGGTATAATTCAACTAAATTGAACAATTAGTTCTGATTTCATGGAAATATTGTACCTAAAAAAGAAAAAAAATCAAAAAACAAAGGGCAAAATTGTGGCTACCTTTATCCAAACTACAGTGCAACAGTGCACTCTAAAACCTGAAAGATTAGAACAGTCCAGACACAGAGCCACACTGCTACCACTGTTACCCCAAAACTCTCCATCTCAGCTGCTATTAATCACTCTGCAAAGAAGCACCCAGCAAGCAGCTCAAGTAGGACCACAGGACTTGGGACAAGCCTAGCTCCCCATGGCTTTGCAAGCCAAGAAGGAGCAAAGAGATGAGAGGAAAATAAAACGCAGACATTGTTTATTTGGTAGAAAAATAAGAGAAATTTTCCAAAAAATCTAGCCTGCAGCATAAAGACTACTTTGTGAAGCACAAGGAGACAGAAGTAAAGCCTTTCAGGAAGACTGAATGAAAGCACAAGACTGAATGAAATTTTCACATATAAATACAAATGTATAATATCCCCCAAAAAAAGTCATAGAAAAAGTGTCCATCCTGCTAGGCTAAATAATTCCCCTTCAGTGGGAAGCCTGTCCACTTCCCTCTAGAGGCCATGGCTCAGCTCCCACGTTCAGGTCCCCACTTATTTGGCCGTGGGACAAGTGAAGACGTGGGTGCCTGCTTTGCTGAGAGCACCCGGGCACTGCAGGTGCTGGGGGATCTCTGTGTCAGGCATAGCAGCAACAAAGAGGTTGTGGGGCAGAGGGAATCCTCCCTAGCCTGCCCCATCCCCGCCCGGGACTGGCGGGTGGGTGGGTGTGTGGTTTGTGTGTGTCCATTGCCATTGCCGGGCCATAGGTCAGTCACCAGAGGGAAGGCATCCGTCCTAACAAAGGCAAGGAGGAGGGGGTGAGATGGAGAGGGTCTCTGTGAGATCTCCACCCCAGCTGGGGGCCATTCCCTTGTGTGACCTGCCCATCCCCAAGCACTGCCTTATCCCAGCAGCTCCAGAAAAAAAATTAATTTCAAGGCAAGCACAAATCAAGAGAGAGTTGTTCCCTAAGTGCCTCTGTGCTCCAGCCATGGCTCTGAAGCTCTCCCAGGCTTTGCACCAGAAGCTGAATGCCCACCCTCCCACAGAGAAGGGTCTAGACTGGGGTGCAGCACCCTCACTCTACAGATCCTCCTCACCTACCTCTTCAGGCCTGACTTAGACCCGCTGCCGCCTCTGCTTCTTGGGTCTGCCCCTGGGACGCTGGGTCTGCACATTCTTGTTCTTGCCTTCCTTGGCCTTCTTGTCCAGGACCTTCATGAACTTCTTGACAGCATCGTCATCGGGAGAGGCACAGATGCTCCTGTTCTTCCTGGTGGTGAACCTGGGGGAACAGCAGAAAGATTTTCGGGGGGGTAGCAGCAGGAGGACAGGGGAGGGTTTGTCTGAAGCCAAACTGTTCCAAGTAGTCCTGGCCACCACAGGGTACTCACACAACAGCCTCAAGAACACATCCCGTCTTGGGTCCCTGGAGGCGGTAGGATGTCACCACGCCATAGGGGATGGTTCGCTGGCTGTGTTTCAGGCAGCAGTCTGAGGCCGAGCTTCCAATGCCTGCGAGCAAGGAGGGGATGTGGGACTTGGAATTGCCAGTGAGTCAGGACACCTTCAGCACAGAATGCCCACTGACAGCACAGGGCTTGCTTGGTGTCACAGGTGAGGGTGATCCTGGGCAGCACGTGGGGTTAGAAGCTCTCAACCCCAGTGCCCAGCTACAGGTCAGACCTGGCAGCAGGAATACGAGACACCACATCTGAGAGTGGTGGAAGGGAAACTGAGGCAGAGATGAGCTCCTTGAAAAGGGGTTGAACCTTGTTCTCCTCCTATTCTTTTCAGCTTGGGGTGCTGCTGCTCCACCAGCTACATGCTCACAGACCCACTCCCAAGCCGACCAAGCACTGCAAGGCAATGTCACAGGCACACGCGCGCACACACACACACACACACACGCAGCCCTACACACAGCCGCAAACCCCATATGCCAGTGCACTCCAAACACCACCCTCACCACCCGGCACCCTGTGCAGACCCTACTGAGTACCCACACACCCTGCCCCATCGAGCAGGAGCAGGCAGGAGGGCTCCTCACCCCTCACCTTGAACCTGGGTGATGAGGAGGGCGGCAGCCAGCAGCAGCAGCAGGAAGGGACGGAGAGCCATGGTGCTGCCACGGGTGCTGAGCAGGGCAAGGCTTGAGAGCAGGACAAGGCTTGGGAGCAGAACACGCACTGCTGCCCTGCGCTTAGGCTGCTCCTATTTATCTCTGGATTCCTTGCTTTCGTTTTCGGACAGCCTGGCAGCCCGCCCACCAGCCGGCCAAGGGCTGGGTGATGTAAAAGTAGAGGGTGGGGGATTCCTGTAAGCTGCAAGCCCCCCTTTACAGACACGTCCTGTCTTGTTTCCAGCTGCCCATCACAGCATGGGGTGCCAGGTGGGGGAGATACAGCTCCCATCACACAGCTAGATGAGTTTGTGGGCTCCAGTTTCCTACACAGTCTCACAACCTGCCACTACCTGCTCTCAGAGGGTCTGGTGTTTATTCCCAGGGAAGGATCCCAGAAGGTGGCCAAGCCTCCAAAGAAACCAACCTGTTTTGCTTCCCCACTTTGTGATTTGCTTCCAAGCCAAACCACCAACACAAATAATAGGTGAGAAGTGGCTCAGGGTGAGCCCACACCCCTTCCCCCTGAGCCCCTATCGGTGTCTGGCTGCCTTGGGGATGACCCCAGCTGAACAGAGCTGAATGCAGCTGTAGGGCTGGGATGTGGGAGGGCCAGACTGCAATGGGGCTGAGGAAGACAGCACAGCCCACCACATTTTGGTGCTGATATCAAATTTTGGGGAGCTGAGGGTGAGTGAGGACCTTGACTAGCTGAAGGAATGTGCTGACAAGGATGTGAAAACCCACATCAGCATGACATAACCCTGTGCAGCTGGACACAGCAGGACAGATGGGGACTATTTAGAAGTGGACCCAGAGAGCTGAACAGGACCTCACAGGAAATTCCTGTGGCAACAAAAGCCATCCAAAGAGATGGCCTTTGTTACCAGCCCAAGCCCTGAGCAGCTAGCGTGACACCATTCCTGCTGTGGGGACAGGACGGTCAGACATTTTTCAGGTAACTGCAGCAGCATGGTCTGGAAGAGACCAAGGATGGTGGTTTCACAACTTCTTTGAGCAACCTGTTCCAGAGCTTGATACATGCCCAAGTTGACAACATTTCCCCCACAGGAAATTTTAATTGGAATTTCCTGTGATGTGTCCGGTGTCACTGCTCACCCTGCTCCAGAGCACCTCTGAGAAGAGATGATGTCCCAGCATCCCTCCAGTCCCTCTGGAAAACCCCCACCAGCAAGAAGTCCCTCCCCCTTGCCATCATTCACCACCCACTGCTAACAACCCTTCTTCACTCACCCTGGCCTCCAGCTCCTTGGAACTGGATAGCTCCAAATAGCTCCAGTCCCAATACTCACGCCAGCTGTGCCCTGGGAGCCCCAGTGGAATGGGCAGCCCTCATGGGGTCTAACCAATAATAGTGGGGGGATCAAACCCCTTGGAGGCCCCTGCTGCCTGAGACCTGGGTTGTAACACCAGGACTTTCCACCAGTTCCAGATAATGACCCTGATAAATAATCATCAAGGACAATGAGTAACCAAGGAGAAGACCAAAGTCCCAGCTGCTGCAGAAAGCAGAGCTGTGTAAGGTGCCCACACTCTTGCTCCTCTCAGCAGGGAGAAGGCAATGCTGGAGTCATGGATCACCAACAATTGCCATGCAGCCCTCTCTTGGACCAGGAGACCAGCATTCCTGTGGGACTGCTTGGGGCAGTGTGCCAGGGCTGCACTCCTGGGGCTTCCTCCATCACTCATGCATGGAGATCCCATTCAGTGATCAGCACACAGACAGGGGGAGGCAGCTCCCCACGCACTTGTGCAACACAGAGGCTGCTGTGGAGTCAGGCAGAAGAACCTGGGGCAAGCAGCAGTCATGGGACACCTGCAGTAGCAGGCTGTCTGCAGGTGCATCTCCCCAGGGTACTTGGCAGCATGGGAAATCGGTCCCTGGAGGCATCCTGTGTGCTGTCACCCATCCTCCTAATCCCAAAGCACTGGTGCCATGAGGACAGGGCAGAAAAAGGAGAGCCATGCTGGTACTTAGTGCCTTTACAGCCCTTACTTGTGTAACCTTCCCAGATGGCAGCTCCTGGGTGCTCACAAAGGAGCCCAGGAGAGCTCTTCAGTCCCAGCACAGAGCCCAGATTCCTTCCTTTCCCAGTCTATGTCCTACTATGGCAGCAAGCTCCTGGAAAGTCCCTGGCTCTCTGAGTGTTTTGAAGACACCGCAGCAGTAACCTCTGGCCAGAGGCCAGCCCCCAAACACAGTCTGAGCTGCTGAGCATGGTCCGGGCACGTGTTTCCCTTCCCAAAGGCATCAGTCTTTGGCAGTTCCCTGTTGCTGTGACTTGCACCTCCAACAAAGCATCTGGATGAGCAGACTCCCACTCTTTCCAGGGAAGGTGTTTGGAGAGGTCCCAGGAGGGAAAGGGGTACTTGGCAATTGCAGAAGCATCTGCATGCTTGAACAGCAGGGCCCCTTGGAATACAGTCTGGGGGTCTGTGCCTTGTGTCCCCCTTCTGCCTCCTTTCCCTCAGAGCATCCCTTTCACTCCTTGCTCTTGATGTACCTTACTCTGTCACCTGCTCCCCCAGCCCAAAGAGAAAGAAGGGAGCTTCTGGCAATAAGGGATGGGTGAGCATCCCTGTTCGCAGGGATGAACAAACTTTTGGGATACAGAGGAACTGACAGCGAGGGGGTAGAGAGAAGGCTTTTTAGGGGTATCAAACACCAGCAGCCTTCAGCAGCTGGCCAGGCACAATTTCTTGGACACAACCCATTCCTCACTGACCTGGGCTCCTGCAGTCACCACCTTTTTCCATAGCTCATAGGTGCAGGATGGAGGCAGACACAGGGAGGTATACACAGCCAGGCAGGACACCCTCTGAGGTGTCTCAGCTACGGGGAGTACCTCTCTGACTACAGGGTCAGACAGTGACACTGTGTCTGACACTGTACGGAGCCATTGCAACAGGGCTTTGTACAATGATGCCTCCAGCTACCCCCATGCTCAGGCAGCCCAGCTCCAGCGCTTTCCATCCCTGTGGTGGGGGAACCTCCACAGTGTATGAAGAGGAGAGGGTATCCTAGGCAGAGACACAGAGTGTACAGAAACAGTGGGACCGTAACAAAGGTCACTTCACTGCCTTGCTCATGATCCTTTCCCAGGCAGTAAATCCACCATGGCAGCTTGTGGGGGCTCTCTCAAGCCTCCATCCCAAATGCTTCCCAAGTTTCAACCCTGCACCAGAGCACCAGAGCTCCAGGGCCTGGAGTTCATCTGTGGATTACTTCCCTGGTTTCCAGCATCACAGTTTCCTAGCATCTCAACCCATATTGCCAGGAGATCCATTCTCTTGAGCACTCAGCCCTCTGCTCATCCACTCCTGGGGTGACCAGCAGCCCTGGAGAAGCCTCCAGCTCTGTCCAACTTAACCAGCAGGGTCTGCTTCCCAAGCAGCTCAGGGCTGGGAACAGAGGTTCCTCAAACTGAAGGCATCAAGAGGGGCCAACCAATCGGACTGGGAATTTCCTAATCCTTGTGGATGCTGCCTCCAAATTAAAGTCACTGCTGACAGGAACAGGGTCGAACAGCTCAGTTCAACCCTCTGACCAGCAAATTCCTTCCTGCAGAGGCCCCGATTCCCAGGACCCAGCACAGAGGTAGTTTGCAAAGCCTAGTGTGGAAAACCCCCGTGTCTGGGAAGGGGAGCAGGCTGCCAGGCACAACGTATAGAAATGTCAAACGGCGACACATCCCTTGGGACGCGGGAAAGAATTGCTGGGAGCCGGCGGCACACGAGGCGGGCCGGCTGCCTGCTGGCTGCGGCACCGTCCCGGCCTTCAGCGAGGCCGGTGGGAAGAGCAGGATAAGCACAACAGGCTGAGAAGGGCAAGGAAACAGCTCCTCGGAAGCGCACGGGTGCTGAAGCCAGCTGGGCTGCGAGAGGGTCTTCAGCCTTGAAAAGTTTGCCCCACACATGTTCTTCGTTTCCCCAGAGGAAAACTTGATTTCCCATCCTGGTACCGGTTAACCCTTTGGTTGCCAGCATGACTGCAGAGTGGCTCAGGTTTAAGGCTGAAAAGGACGCTGAAAATATTCAGGGGATAAGTGAACAGGATGAGAGGGGCCAGAGCAGATCTTGCATGCTGGAACAGTGCTCTCTTCCCACAGCATCCTCTGCAGGATGTGCAGTGCTGCACACAGTGCTTGCTCAGACCCAAAATCAAGGGAGTGGGAAAGTTTTGTGTCCACATGGAAAATACATGGTCGGTATTGCTCAGTTCTCAGCCCCCTGATCGAGGCATATGGGATCCTTTGGACTGTGGCTGTTGTGAGTGTGCACTATGCCATCAGAAAATATAGGGGAGATGGCTCAGAGCCTGTCTCTCTGTGGCATGGTGGAGACCTTCATGGGGTGGCCAAGAATTGTCTTGGAAAGGGGATGAGACAAAGAGTGGGAGACACTTCACGGAAGAGAGATTGTGATCATGCTGTTGTCTGCCTGATCCTCCAAAAACAGTGTCCCTCTCAGCTAGTCCTCATCCCTTCCACCAACCACAGGTTCAACCCTCTCTCTTCCATCAATACGGGAAGTACATCAATACATCCAGAAATCCCACAGGTCCTCATATGGAAGCATAAAACTCAGTGGAAATTACTGGCGTCAACCCAGCCTTCACTGAAAGTCGAGATGTAACGAGTCATAAATCCTCTCACAGCAAAGTGAGCAGCAGCTCCCAAAGCAGGGCATGGCATGTGCCAGCCAAGGTGGAGCTTTGGGCACTGGGAGATGGCTGGGTTGGACAGGCACTGTCCAGGATGGGATGCAGAGATGTGTGCACTTCGTGCGAAGGCATCGCTCCAGCATGTGAATTCACAGAGACTTGAGGAGCTGCTGGGGAAAAAAGCAGTCTGAGTGGTTTTGGACAGGAAGCTGCTCCTTCTCTCTCGGGATGTTGGACTTTGACACCAGGCAGAGCCTCGCTGCAGACACCCGGCAGCCTGCTCTGCCCCACGCTTCTGGCACGAGCTCACCTCCTTGGGAGCTTGAACCAGAGGAAACAGCAGCTGACACATTCACTGAGTTCATCAGTGGGGATGGCGGGGGGCCACATGTGGGGAGACAGAGGAATTAAAGACAGCCAAAGGGAATTAAAGCAAAACATCAAGAAGGCTCTGGAGATTTTGAAGAAGACATTACAGCAAGCCATAGGGACTAGATATGTTTCCACCAAGACTGGAAAACACCAGAGAAGGACTCTGCTCCTTGTGGTGGCTCAGCCAGACACCCCAGCCAAGGAAGCAGCTGCCAAATGCCCAGGCAGCAACAGAAAAGGCAAACAGCAGAGAGAAAGCAAAGAGAAAGGAGATGAAGCCCCACAGTGGGAGGAGGTGTCAGGCACCTCCCAGGCAGAGACCCACCATGTTGCTTGCCCGTTAGATGAGCATCAGGACTTGGCATCAAAGAGCACCAGTGCCAGGAGGGCACATGATTAGTCATTGGCCAAGTTGTTCCCAGCAGCATGCATGGAAAGGAAACAGCTGTTGGAAGAGAGGGAAGTGGATAGGGGGGCTCTGGGAACTCAGCTATGCAGCGGGCAATTCTCTTCCTGCACAGATATAGTTAAAAGATAAGAAAAAGTTACATACTCCAAGCTTAATTATAACTGGCCATGAACGGTGATTTGGAGCAGTAGGGCAGAACAACAGAGCCTTCAGAACAGCTGGCTCCACCACAAGGCCAGTGCTAAAAGACATGAGGAGTGACTTGAGGGTTATTTTGACACCAGCCAAACGTGATTTATGCAGAGGGGACACCCTGCACAACCCAGAAGACCTGCACGATGCAAAGCAACCTCCTCCCAGGCACACACAGAGCAGGGACTGACCCAGGCATACCAAGGACCTGGGAGTCAGGACTGGCCATGTGACCTGGCCATCATCAGATGGGTGTGTTCGAGACGAGGCAGAGGACACATGCCTAAACATAGGAAAAACGTTGTTTTTAGCTGAGACACTGCTCCAGATGCCGCAGCCAGCCAGCATCTGTGGTTCAGCGGGTGGCTGCAGGCAGTGTGTGAGGGGCTGGAATTGTGTGAGGGGCTGGAAATTCCCTTTGAGAATGGGGATCAAGCATCTGTTTACAGCAAGGGAAGGAAGAGCTGCGGGCCCAGAAGCCGTGACACCTCCTGGCAGCAGCCGCCTGCCAAGGGCCCACAGATCCTGCAATGGCAGCTCCAGAAAAGTCACCCAGACAGTTTGAGAGATTCTTTTTGATGGTATCTGGCTCAGGCCAGACAGCGTCAGGTCAAAGGGCAGACATACCATCATACCAACTGATGGGCTGCATCCCAGTGCCTTGGCAGCAGAGCAGACCATGCTTGCTGCAGAGAGCTGGAGGGGTTCATGACTGCCAAACTGAGAATAAGTGCAGGCCATGTTACATGTCCTCCAGAACTGGCTGACTGTGGTCACAGTCAAAAACAGGAAATTCCCTACCAAGAATACCATGAGGGCTGCAGCCCCAAATTCCAACTGTGGAGGACTCTGCTCAAAAACTGAAGACCCCTGTGATAGTTGCCAGCATTGTAAATCCCACATGGTGCCCTGAGGCAAGGTTATAAAGGCAATAAAGGGGTTTGTGAGACCAGTTGGTATGGTTAGCATTTATCAGTAGACAGGGAGAGCATCCTCAGGACAGGTTGCCCAGAAAAGTTGTGGATGCCCCATCCCTGGCAGTGTTCTAGGCCAGGTTGGATGGGGCTCTGAGCAACCTGGTGTAGTGGAAGGTGTTCCTGCCCATGTCAAAGGGGTTGGAATGAGATGATCCTAAGGGTCCTTTCCAACCCAAATTATTTTGTGATTGTATAATTCCAAGCTGCTCTCTCCATTGCCTGCAGCTACCTCCCATGGAATGGCAGATCACTTACACAAATACCACAGCCCCTGAAGCCCCTCAGGACAGTGCTCTGGCAGATGTGGCCTATCCCATTCCCTTTGCGTTTCTCTCTCCACTCAGTAGGGAGATGAGACCAGATTGAAATCTCCCCATGGGTTTTCATTGCTCTGCCTGTTCGCATCTCTTCCTGCTCTTAGGTTCAAGGAGGAGTTGGGCAGAGCATGTCCCACCAATAACTGGGGACAAGGGGAATGGCTTCAAATGGACAGAGAGAAGGTTTAGCTAAGACACTAGAAAAAAACATATTTACTATGAGGGTGGTGAGGCACTGACACAGGTTGCCCAGAGAAGTTGTGAATACCTCATCCCTGGAGGTGTTCAAGGCCAGTTTGCATGGGGGTCTGAGCAGCCTGGTCTAGTGGAAGTGGCCCGTGGCAAGGGGGTTGGAAAGAGGTGGTCTTTAAATTCCCCTCCCAACCCAAGCCATTCTGTGATTCTGTGAACTCACAGCAGTGGCCTCACCCTCCCACCACAGCCTTGGGGTAACACAGCCTTAACTTAAAATAGGCTGATGAGCTGTTGTGGGTTAACCCCAGTAAGCAGCTAAACATATGGCTCACTTACTCCCTGCCAAGTAGAGAGGAGGAGAGAATGAGAAGGGTAAAAGTCAGAAAACTCATGGCTTGAGATAAAAGAAGATTTAATAGGTAAAGAAAAAGCTGCAAGCACAAGAAAAACAATATAAGGAATTAATTCACTTCATCCCATCAGAAGGCAGGTGTTTACCACTTCCAGGAAAGTATTCATCATGTGGATGAATTAAATACTTCATCACATGTGGTGGCTGTTTGGAAAGACAAACGCTGTAGCTCTGAACACCCACCCCTCTTCTTTCTTTGCCCCACATTTTATTGCTGACCACAACACCACTGGTATGGGGTACACCTCTGATATATTGGGGTCAGCTGTCACAGCTGTGTCCACTCCCCACTCCTCATGCACTCCCACATTACAAGAAAGGCATTGAGACTATGCAAACACTATTCAGCAATAACAAAAACATCCCTCTGATATCAACACTGGTTTTGACCACAAATGTAAAACACAGCACCATATGAGTTATTATGAAGAAAATTTACTCTTTCCTGGACAAATCCAGTACTATCTTCACCCCTTATTTGTTATCATTTAGGTTATATTCACATCCCACACCAGCCAGTACCTCCTCATTAAACTGTCTTCTCTCCCCTTTCCCATCCTTTGAATTGTAACAGGCACTGAATTTTAGTCTATTGGCCATCCCTGTAAAACATCTACAAAATGACAATTGAATTCACTTAGTTCATGACTTTGGGCTCCATCTGCTATGGTGGTCACTGGGGCAGGAGGGGAGGTGTGCTGGATGGAGTTACTGGGCACCAAAACCAGCTCAGATGGGGTCACTGCTGCTCTGGCACCACTTCTTGTGAGGCTTGCTCTCACTGGCTCAGGGAGTTCCTGATACAGAAATTCTCACAACATGCATCTCAAATCCCAGGTTATCACAATGCAAGGTGACAATTCCCACTCCTGGTCTCTTGGGGTGTTACACTGTGATGAACCCCTCCCCTTGCCCATGCTCTGCTGTAGATTCATCCATGGGCCACAGTCCCTTTAGGGGAGAGCCCACTGTGACATACAGATATTTATGGCCCCAGAGGCTTAGAGGTGTTCCAGCATGACCTTATCCATGGCCACAGGTGTGTCACTGAGCACCTGCTGCAACATGGACTTACCCATGGCCACAGACACTTTGGGGCGCACCTCATCCACACTCCAGGCAGTCCATCTACAGGTCACAGTCCCTTTTCTAGGAGTTCACACTGGAGTAACAGTCTGCCCAGTGCAGCAGCACAGGTACAGCAGTGATGCCCTGGCCATGTTAGCCCAGGCCCATTGGCATGGATGTCACCAGAATGTTCCCAGGCACACCACTGGAAGGTGACAAGCTGCACAGCACTGCAGCAAATTGCTAAAGCAAAAAGCAGCCACTGAGAAGCACTAGGGTCCAGTATGTGTATATCTATCTAGATATAGATACATATATATATGTATATATGTCTATGTCTACATATATATATGTATATATGTCTATATATAGACATAGACATAGACATAGACATAGATATACATATACATACACATACACATATACATACACATACACATATACATATACATACACATATACATATACATATACATATACATATACATATACATATACATATACATATACATCCAGTATATGATATTCTAGTATCAGGCAAGCAAGCCCCATGGCAAGCACAGGAGCTCTACCCACTGACAGCTGAATAACAATACAGATATAAATTCAGTCTAACACACTCCAATCAAATCTGTTATTATCTCAAACACTTTGAGCACCACACTGGGTGCCAAAAAGGCCTTTATCCCAGACAAAACCAGTACATCTACCATAAGTTACATGAATACTTTTCCATTCCATGGTTAGTGCTTCACATTCCAACTATGCCCATGATGCTGTGGAAGCCTCAGATAAGCATGAACTGCAAGAGCCAACTTTCTTCTGCCACTGAGGTCCAGATACAACAGTCAGGGAGATTTAATTTGATAGACATGAAAGATGGGAGCAAGGATTCGGTTCAGCCTGTCCAACTGCAGGCCAGGAGCTATCATCAACACGATCAATCAAGTCCATTCCTCTTCTGTAAGCACAGCCTAGAGAGCCCTGCTGTCCATCAGTATGTTCACTATCAATAATTTCAGTAGTCAAAATAACCTGTACTTACAAAATGTGTGTCTGCCACAAACACTGGGGAATCACAAACAGGGCATTGGAGCTGACATGCCCTTCTGCACATGAGCATCAGGGGGACAGCTGACATTGCCCGGTTTTGGAGTCAACCTTTCAGGAAAAAAAGGGATAAGGCATTGAAAAAAGGATGAGGAGAGACACACCTCAAGGATGGGATGACATCCAGAAGGACTTGGACAAGCTCTAGAAGTGTACCCACTGGAACATCATGAAGATTAATAGGACCAAGTGCTGGTGCTGCACTTGGGTTGGGACAACCCCCAGTACCAGCACAGGCTGGGAATGAACAGACCCAGAGCAGCCCTGCCCAGAAGGACTTGGGGGTGCTGGTGGGTGAGAGGCTGGACATGCCCCGGCCATGGCACTCCCAGCCCAGAGAGCCAAACGTGTCCTGGGCTGCATCCAGAGCCCCGTGGGCAGCAGGGGAGGGAGGGGATTCTGCCCCTCTGCTCTGCTCTGGTGAGACCCTGGAGCTCTGCATCCAGAGCTGGGGTCCCAGCATGGGAAGGACAGGGACCTGTTGGAGTCCATAGGAGGCCACCAAGGTGATCAGAGGGATGGAGCACCTTTCTTATGAGGAAAGAGCTGGGATTTTTCATCCTGCAAAAGAAAGGTCTCCAAAGAATTGTGGCCTTCCAGTACCTGAAGACAGCCTACAAGGAAGATGGAGAGAGACAGTTTATAAGGGCATGTAGTGACAGAACAAGGGAGAATGGCTTCAAACTGAAAGAGAGTTTAGATTAGATATTAGGAAGAGGTTTATGTTAGATATTAGGAAGAGGGTGGTGAGGCACTGGCACAGATTGCTTAGAGAAGTTGTGGATGTCCCATCACTGGCAGTGTTCAAGGCCAGGTTGGATGGGGCTCTGAGAAACTTGGTCTAGTGGAAAGTGTCCCTGCCTGTGGGAGAGGACATTTGGCATGAGATGATCCTTAAGGTCCCTTCCAACCCAAATCATTCTGTGATTCTGTGCTGCTGGCTCATATACAAGCAAGAACCTCTGTTTATGGCACTGGGGAAGCTTTAATAGATGTCTCTATGGGGTAGGAGACTGGTGTCCTGCCTTCACAGGCACATAGTGTCCCACCAGATTTGCCCCATGACAATATTCATCAAGCCCATTTGCCATCTTGAAGCTGCAGGACCAGGCCAGAGAGCTGTAAGCAGTTCTCCCTCACTCTGGCCATGGCAAGCAGTCTGTTCACCACAGTAACTGTGATGATGAGCTCTCTCACAGGTACAACATCCAGTTTCCACCACCAACACTCCACAGAAGAAACATCAGGTACAACTTCTACCTAGAATATCACTAGGAAATCCTACAATGGGCAGCTAGGACTCACAGCTTCCCAGGGAAGGAGAGCTGGTGTCATCTGTGGAGAGGGGAGAATATTTCCAAATCCCCAGACAGCCCGAAGCCCGAACTTCAATTGGTGCCATCGGCCAGAGCTCAGGATGAACCAGACCCAAATGTCCATTGTACCCCTGTGCTCCCAAATCGTGAGCAACTTCTCACTCCACAGGACAAAGTTGCCCTGGGAAAAGGATCTTACCTGGAAAACAGTGAGGAAGTTGGCATCTCTTCTGAAGAAGAGCCCAAATCTTTCCTCTCTAAACTGGAAAGATGAAAAAGAAATCAGCTTTGGCCTATCTGGTATTTCCCATAGCCCAGAGCTGCTCTGTCCTGATGGACTGGTGTGTTCTGTCTCCGTCTTTGTCATGTGTCCAGAGCCTTGGCAGGCAGACACTGTCAGGAGGTCACCCAGCTTATGGCCCTACAGTTCTTCCCTTGCTGTGAACAGCCACTCGCATGATCCCCAGCCCCAAAGGGAATTTCCTTCCCCTCGCACTGCTCCTTGACCATCACACACTGCCAGCAGCCACCCACCAAACTGCAGAGCTCAGCTGCTGGCTGGCTCAGTGTTTTCCCTATGGGCTGGTGAGTGCCTCTTCTCTTCTGGCTCCCCTTAGCAAACAGTTCAGTGTGACACACGGGGCCCTTTGCCCTTTGCTGAGGGTGATGGAGGCAGTAAGGTGGTCACAACACTTCCAGGGCTGTTGTGGCATGTTTCCCTGTGACAGAGGGACATTCCTGGGACATTCCAAGCTGGTCTGTCTCTGGTGGCCCAGCTGATGGGTATCTCTGAACAAGCCCAAGGGGCCCCACACTCTGCACTGAAGGCCCAACTCCATATCTTAGGAACAAGGGTCCCATTCCTGCCTCCCCCTATGAGGCTTGCCCCGACACCTTGGTTGCAGAGCAGACCCTACAAGTTGCAAGAATCTGGAGGAGCTCAAGGTTACCAAGATGAGATTCAGACCAGATTATGCCCCATGTATCCCACCAGTAACTGATTGTGGTTGTAATCAGGATGGGAATTTTGTACTCCTAGAAAGATCACAAAGGCCATGGCCCAAATTCCCATCTGCACAGGGCTCTGCTCCAGTGCTGAAGGTCTCTGAGAGAATTGCCAGCATTGCAAAAGAGCCTCCCTGGAGGGAGAGCGGGAAGATGTACAAACTAGCAGCAGAGGACTCTGTGCCAGTGTGGTGTCGAAAGCTTTGGGGGTGTTCCCACTCTCTCTGAATTTACCCTGTGCTCCCACCTCTGGTAGCAGGACTGCCAAGGGGTCTGCAAGCCCAGAGCCCATTCCCCTTCTGAGCTGCATGACAGACGCCTACAATAAGGACATTTGCACTAAAGTCCTGGAGGAACCAAATTTGTCCTCGCTCCTCACTGCACAATGTAGCCTTCATGATGAATGTATCCCTTCATGATCCAACTGCCAAAGCTTTGTGAGATGGAAACTTAACGTTGGAGAGAAAATCCAGAGCAGAGGAGGCAAGGAGAAGAGTTCAGAACATCTGCTGCTGCTTCTGGATGGGCATGAACAGAGGGCATGGTTTTCCATGATGCTGGCAGTGTTGTGGGTTTAGAGCTCCAGATAAGGAGCTTCAAACCCCACACAGACACACACAGGCCCACCCACAAATTCATCTCATGCCTCTAGAATCAGGAAATGGCCCCACATGCTTTTTTGACAGCAGAATTTCCTTTGGAGCACTACCTGTATTTCCCCTTCCAAACAGGAGGATCCCAGCAGGGCCACATCTGCCCTTGCTAGAGGGGTGACAGCACTCAGGAGAAGGAAATGAGGAATGTAATCGTCAGCACGGCCACACCCCAGTCTGACAGGGTACCCTGAACACACCTGGCATGAGAGACTCCCTCCCCGCTGCTGCAGAATTGTGTGACCACCTCAGCTGCCTCACTCTGTGCCAGGACAGCATCGACATAGGTAAAGATCAGTCAGATTTGGGGAACAGGATTTGGAGCACAAATGCAAAGGTGCTTGAAAACACACAAACACTTCACTCTCAAAAGAGGGAGGCTGGTACAGAGAGATATACAGCCTCACACCTCTGCCTGTCTCCAGCTTCTCTTGAAAGTAAACTCTATTCAGGGGATCCAAACAGGACCCCAGTATGGCACCATCAGCCCCATGACACTAACGGAATCTCTGCCCAGTCTCTCATTAAGTGCCTTTTCACCTTCCATCCCCATGATGTTAGCTTCTCACTGCCTGGGATAATAGATCTTATTGGAAACTAATGAAATTTCCAAATGCCCACATATCACAGGGAACTAAAAAATTAAGTATTTCTTAGGGATAATGAGCCAGAGTGGAGTATCCAGCTGAGATCGCACACAGCCGCTTTGGCAAGAGCTCTTCAAAGATAAGGGTAATGCTCCAAACATCCAAGCGGCTCTTGGAGGTCAAGTTGTTCTCCCTTCCCACTTGATTTTATCTGCCTTGGGATCTGCTGGGTAACACAGAGACTTCCAGAAAAAAATCTGTCTTGTTTAAAAAGTTTTGATTTCCAGAGACATCCTGCAGCCTTGGGTGAGTGCTGGGGACTAAAGTGCCTCACCAGACACGTGCACCATCTTTCTCATCACCTCTGTACCCCTGTCAAATACTGGCACAACATTTTCTTCTAAATCTTCTGGAAATTCCCGCTGTCCTGAGACTTGGCTGATGCCTGTCCTCATCATGTTTAGCTGAAACAGACATTTTATATATGCTAAAGAAAGTGATGTGGGACATTAGAAGAGCTTTTCTCAGGTGAGTGCAGCCTGTCTCTGACATTGTACCCACAAACCTCTTTAAGGACCTCCCTGAAACACTGTGCTGGGTTCATCCACCTCCACCACAGTCCCTGGACTGTGAGACAGAGTGCTGTCACACCAGAGTGCTGGCCTTAGGCTTGCCAAGAAGACGTGGCTGCAGAAGGCTACAGCTGGTGGACCTGCAGCCCAGGCCCACCCCAAGCCCATTGGGGAATCAGTAGCTTCCCTTTTGGGTCTTCATGAAGGCAGCAACACCTCCTGCCTCAAAGCTATCTCAGTGGTCTGTGATCTGCACTGTGCAGGGCTAAGACTGAGGAACCCACTGGCCTTCTCCAGCTTTAAATATCAACCCATTTAAGCAGAAGCCCAGACAAACAAGAAACAAGGGGAGATGTGGTACCCACACTTTCTTCTGTCCTCACTTCCCAGCAAGGGTTCTCTTTCCCCTCCATGGATGCCAGAGCATCTGCTGGGCACACATACCACCTGCTCCCTTCTCCCACTCCAAGAATGCCCCCATAAAGAGCTGTCCTTCCAGTCCCTCGACACTAAACTTTACGCTGCAGTTTCTGGGAAGCTTTGGATCTCACATATGTTTGTCCCAGTTCCCCGGCTCGCCAGCTGCCCAGCTGTTCCTTTCCATTTGAGCTAATCACAGAGATTAAGGCAAAGACCCAGCCTGGAAGGTTTACAAACAGTTCCAGCCTGTTTCTGCAAGCAGCTTTTGCAGTCGCATTCGGGCACAAAAGCACATGGGCTAATAAACACTGTGGCATCTGTGAAGGGAATTCCCAGGAAGGGCTTGGTGCTAACAAAGGCAAGTTAGCCACCAGCCTGGGGGTACTGCAAACCATAGGGGTTTGCCAGGCATTCACAGGGGACGAAAAGGGGGACAGCAAGGCTGGGGGAAAGGTGCCCAGAGCTGTCAGAAAGGATTTAAGTCCATAACACATCTCACCAGAAGCCTGGGCCCCAGTGTCCCCTGTACCCCCAGGAACTCTGCCTAGCTGTCCCCTCCATCCTCCCGGGCACATTAACACACCCCTCAGGGAGAGGTTACCCCACCATCCTCCAGGGCTCTATGGAGCTGAGCAGTGAGCTCAGAACAGAGCAGAGCCTCCATCACAGTCCTTCCCACCAGATTCCCCTGTCCTTGTGCTGCCTTGTGCCTGGAGGCAGTAGATGCTGCCTGGAGTTGTTCATTATTTGATTTGACTCTGGATTTTGCAGCCTTCAAACCCTTGTGGCCCAGACACCCCAAGCCAACACCACAGAGAAGCCATCCTGCATCCATCCAGCTATATGCTGAGGCTTCTGCAGCCTCCCCTCAAGTCAAAGCCTTTGTCCCTGTCAAAGCAAACAGGCTGTCCTCTCTCCACTCACAAGCATAAGGGTTCACTCTGGACCCCAGACCATTTGTATGTTTGCCACTCCATAAAGCAAGCAGCTTGCAGCTTGCAGCTTGCAGCTGGCCTCGCTGTGATTACACGGAGAAAGAAGAGAGTGCAGCCATCTGGGGTTCCTGATGGACTGCAGTGTAGGATGAACAGTAGAGAAACATCACCCCTGAGCCCTGAGGAGAGTACACGAGGGTGAGCTGGGGAGGAAAGAGAAGACCGGTGCTCCCATAAGAGGGGCTTGTGGTCAAAATGTGATGTTTTCCCCCAGCATGGTGCAGAAGGTGCCTCAGTATTGCTGTTTTTGGGGTGAGGGAGACATTTCTTTGGGCAGCTTGCCTGTAAGACCATGACAGTGAGATAAACTGCACTGCCCTGGTGCCCATGTGCTTTGGGAACACAGAGTGGCTGATGTGCTGGCACCAGAGCAGGACCAGAGCTCACAGCCCATTTCCTGACAGCACAGGGACCCAAACAAGCCTGACAAGCTCCAGGCATGTTGAATTGGGAGGTCTGTCCTTCTCTCCTTCCTCTCCTTGCCACCAGCCCCCTCACTCTCCCCAAGGCCAGCACAACACAAGGCTGGGGGAATTTATATTTGGCCTTGATTGCAGTCATGCCAGGACCTCCCCTGCCTGCCCGTGGGTAGCTCTGAAGGTCAGCAACAGGCAGTGCTTGTGCTGTTGCCACACACGAAGCTCAGGCTAAGCACAGCCGGATTTTGGCAGGGCACAAGGTGACCAGAGATCTTGATGACCCAGATGCAAGGACCCTGAGTGCCCCATCTGTGGTGTCTCAGATACAGAAGATCCCATCCCCTTCTCAGCTTGTCCAGCTGCTCCCAGTGTGATGTCTTCCAGGCATGAGAACCCAAAGTTTTGCCGGTAACACAAACAGAACAACTTGGACTGAAAACCTGGTCAGTTCAACCAGAAACATAGCTCAGATTTAGAGGGGAGATTTTGAAACAAACAACTTAATTAATTAAACTGAGGAACACAATCAGAGGAAAAAAACATTAAAAGTACTTGCAATTGTTTTTCTATTTTTCTTATTTTCTTTGGTTTTTTTCTTAAACAAGAATGTTCCTGAAAGCCATATGGGTGAAAGTTGAAAAACATGGGTTTTCCAGTCAGGAAAGCTGCCAGAGGAACACTGAGGACCCCAAAATGGCCAGAGGACACTGAGAACCCACAGCACTGATGAATGCCTTCTCCTTGAGCCATGGCAAGATAGACGACAGTTTCTTGCTAGTTGGGAGGACAAAATCATCCCAGAGAATCACAGCGACATGACCAGATAGAATAGGTTTTTGGGTTACTAACTGTCCATGGATGAGGGGTAAGCAAGAATAAAAGTAGATAGAGGAGAGCACACAGACATAACTTCCCAATTTTGTGACCTTTGTGACTCTTGGGAAGTGATAAACTGCAGTGGCTTTTGTGTTTGTCCCTTATCCCCACTGGTTTCTCCAGAGCTGCAGCCGCTGGTCTTTCAGCCAAAAAACATAGGGATCACTTGTAGCTTCAGAAGACTCTCTTGCACTTGTTCCTTCTGTTTTATTACTGCAGAGTAATGGTGTTGTCCTGAAGTGATGTTCAGAGTGCAGTCGCACCACTGTAATATCCCTGCATGTGCTGACAAATTGTCTGCATGCTCTGTCGCAGGCCTCTGAGCCAGGCCAGCTAATGCCAAGCTAAGTGCACAGGAGTGAGCAGAGCCAGGGACCATCCTTGAGGAATGGGGGAATGCAGCGACTCCATCCAGGAATGAGAGAGCTCAGCCCAAGGTTCTCCCTGCCAGCTGGCCGCGGTGCCTGGTGGCTTTGTTGTGCATATTTAATCACCTCATCCAGACACTGCAGTTTCTTCATTAATCACTGATGAACATGGGTCCCACCAGATGCTGAGACAGCCCAGACATCTTCCTTGCCCTATGCACCCTACCATTCCCTGATTTACAGCCTCCTTCCTCTGAGGCGTAGGTGTAACCTCATGCCCTGCTCCATTCCTGATGCAGATGTCAGCATCCCACTGCTTTTTCCCCTAGAAGGTAGTTCTGGCCGCCAGCACCAGAGCAAGTCAGCCCCCAGCCCTGCTCAGGACCCCCGGCCTCACATCACTCTCAGAGCCTTGTCCCACAGCCCTCTGCATGAGGCCAAAGCATTTGCAAATGCTTTCCAAGCAGCTTCATTAATTCCCCCTCTCCCATCTCCTTTGGAGCTGGCAGAAGAGCATGCTGGACAAGTCCGAATCCAGAAGGATATGATAGAAATAGGCTTTATTTCTTATCCAACTTGTCTGACTCCTTATGCTTTTCTCCACCAGCTCCAAGAGTCTTGTGCTCCAAGCAGGTCCTTGCCAAGGCCAATTCTCCTCCAGTCTCAGACCAGGCACCAGGGACTGGTGGTCGAGCCGGCCTGAGGTAGAACAGGCTGTCCTCCCACCAGTATCCAGCCTTCCCCTACCCCTCCTTCAGGCTCACTCTGCACAAGACCACTTTCTGTTGCTGATGTCCCCAGTCTCCTTCCTACACCTTCACAGACTGACAAATCCACCTCAGAAACCTGTAGACCAAACAAGGTCTCTAATCCAACCTTCCATACAAAACGGGGGCAGCAGTGGGATTAGAGAATCACTTTGGTTGGATCAGGTTGTACAAGATGCCCACCTGCATCTTGACATAATCTAAGGCTGGATCCTTCCAGGTCTCCAAGCCCCTTTTCAAGCGTGTGACTGTGTCTATGGGGATAATTTTCCTGCTCTACAAGTTAGATCACTCTCTCTCATGGTCCCCACTGTGCACCTCCATTAAACACTTGGCTCCATCTTCTCAATAATCCACCTACAGACGTTGGGGAGATGCTCTTGGGTCTCCCCCAAACCATCCCTTTTCACAGGTGGACAAGCCCAGCTCCCCAGCTTCTCCTTTAAGGTGGGAGCTCCAGCCCAAGCCATTTTAGTGTCTTCTGCTGAACTCACTTCAGTTTCTCAATGTTTCTCCTGTACTGAGAAGAATGAAAACTTAACACATTACCGAGATGTGGCATAATGAGAGGTCAGCAAAGGACAGAAATCACTTCCTGAGATCAGCACAAAAGAGTTGAGTCCTTCTGCCTTTCAGAAGCTCAGTGGCGTTGCCAAAGCTATTGCTCTGGCAGCCTCAAAATGATCGTCAACCTTTGTGTGTTCAAAAACCTGTGAGTGATGCCCAGCATAGCTGCAGCCCCACATTTCTGTGTTGCCCCAAATTTCACAGGCCAAAGCAGTTGAGGAGGCCTTTGCAGACAACACATTCAGAAAAGAACCAGGTTTCCTGATGGTTCAGTCTACAGGAATGAAGCAGCTGCAGGCTGCATTCTCCTCAGTTTCAAAAAGCCTCCAGCCTGAGGGAGCCATCTGATGAGCTTCTCACAGCCCCATGTCTCACTGGTGGCTGTGTAGATGCCCAGTCCTTGCAATATTTTAGCTTCTTGCTTGTCTCCTTGTGCCTGCAGATTTAATCTACAATCTTTTAATATTAATTTCCTATCATGCTGAGCATCATCAGGCCCAGAGCTGGTCCTGGAGGAATACCCTGGCAGGTGTCACTTCCTCACAGATGACTACTGGTGCTTACTGTCCCAAGGCACCTCCTTGCTTCTCCTCAGCTCAGGGCAACCTGACATCTCCAAACTCTCACAGGGACTCCCACCTCCACTGCATTTTCTAGGGTATCTGGAATACATTTTATAGCACAGGAAATGACCAGAAATGGCTTGAAAAGCTGTGTAATTGACAAAACAAGTTGGAAGTTATTCTGGAGACCTGTTTTGTGATGCAGGTTGGCAAGAAGCAGCAACCAAGCACCATTAGGATGTTTTCTTCATAGGGGACAATTCTGCAGACTCGTGGTCAAACCCCCAAAGGGCGACAGAAAAGAGAAGCCTCATTAAAATCCAAGCACACCAAAAAGAGGTGCTGTCTCCCAGCTGCAAGACACAGGGCGTCCCCATGCTGAGGGAGAAGCAATCTCTCTCCACAAGCTTCTTATCACAAGAATGGAGGAGGCAAAAGTGGAGAGCTAGACAAAGGGGGCCCCTTCCCATGGGATGTGTTCCTATTACCCTTTAAAACCTCATGTGGGAATTGCATTTGAACAGCCTTTGAAAAAGCTGTTTGAAAAACAGCCTTGAAAAGCCTTTGCTTTACTCCGCTCGTGCTTTTCCCAGAAAGAGGAAGCAGCCAGTCTTCTCTCAGGATGCTTGAAGTGAGAGCAGTGTCATCTCTGTGGGCCTGACTCACACGAAGGATGTTCTGTGCTTCAGGGAATGTGGATGCCTGAGCAGAGAAATACCCAGCAGAGGTCTGTAAGCCCCAGCACCTCCTGGGAGCACCAGGGAAATTCCAGTTGTAAAAGAAATAAAGACAATTGCAGCTAAGATCCCTCAGCCCATTTTACAGGGCTCTTGGGTACAATTTATGCAGGCAGCTACTTTTGAAATATTTGCCCTTGGTGTACATCTTCTTCCCCTATATTGCCTGATAAACTGGAAAATATTTCACAGTCTTCCTTACTTCTTCCCAAACACTGAGTACGGACATTGCTTTCCTTTCTGCATCTTGCATAACAGCATTTTTTTTTCTTTTGGGAAATAGATTTAAAAGATGAGGATGTGTTTTTGCAGTACCTCCTCCTCATCATCACCATTGCTGTGGTCAGCCATGCATATTTCCCAGAAGCATTCACAGTTTTATACTTCTCAGATTCCTCTTTGCATCTGCTCATGCCAACCAGCTCCTTTCTGTCAGGTGCTCCCCATTTTGTTGCTGAACACACCAACTAATCCATGCCCCAGCACAGTCATGACCCACAACTACAGTTCCAGTCCCTCCAGTCCAGTGCCACATACACTATCCAGGCTCAAGGAGCTTTGTAGCTATGCAGAGATCCCAGGGAACAGGCATACCCCAGCTCTGCAGGGCCTTCTCTCCCAGGTCAAGTCTATGTTGCTCAGGCTGTCAAGGGAGTGAGGCTCAGCTGCACTCCATAGGAGTGGCCAAGGTGGGAAAACGAGCAGGACAAATTTTGGAGCAGTAAGAACAGAGGTGCCTGGTGCCCCAGGCTGAGGCAGCAGCCCCACTGAAGCCAGGGAAGCACTGCCATGACTGTCACCAGGCACTGGGTGAGCAAGGGAGGCAGTGCAAGGCATGAGTCAGCCTTGCAGAGATGCTGACATGTGACCTGCTCTGACTTAGCCAGGCACTTTGGACACAGGGACCAGTTACCACCTGCAGGAATTTGGGCAGCAGCCAGGGCAACCTCTCCATGAACCCCTGCACTGCTCCAGAAAGGTTCACATCTTCATTTCCAGACTTTTTCCTGCTCTGTGCTTGCTGCTTGTCTCCTGGCTCAGCTGCAGATCTGAGAGGACAACAGGCACAGCAGCATGAGACTGGCTCCTCAGCTGGGCATGAGCATGGTGTGGTGGGATTGGTCTGATGGTCATGTTCCTTGGGAAGGATCAAAGCTGGTCCTGCTTTAGGTTCTGCTGCCTTCCAGACTGCACTGAGAGGGGCTGGGAGGACCAGAGACAAACCAGGAGACCTAGGCAACTTCCCCTCCATCCAGGAGAAGTATCTCACACACCATGTTCCCCAGGGACAGCCACAGCTCTTCAATCTCCATTGCCTGGCTTGCAGCCTCAGATCTCTCAGTCCTGAAGGGCTTGTGGGCAGTCAGGACCTGCAGGCAACTGGCTATGCCTGGAGAGCCCAGCCAGCATCCTTGTGTCACTGCCAGCAAACTGGGAGGGAAGAGTCCAGGTCATGGGCACTCACAGAAAGGCCATCAGCCTTCTTCAGAAGGATCAAAGCTCATCCTCTTGCCAGTTCTGCTACCAGTCCTGCTGCCTTATTGGCCAGGCTGGGAAGAGCTGGGGGAGCCCATGGACAAAATGACAGTGCACAGGGCTTCTTCCTAGCGCCAAGGCAGATCCCATCTGGGCAAAGGAAGCTCTCACAAACAGTACTCCCCAGCACTGGTTCCTGGCTGTCACATGCAAAGCAGCCCTCCCAGGCAGGGGTCTTGCCTCCCCACAACCCCACAGAAGCAGTAGCCCCCCCTCCACAAACTGTGGCAGGGAACCTGCCAGCCATAGCAGATGGCACCTCTTCCCTTGCTAATGAGCTGGCAGAATTTAATCTCGACCTCCCATTAGCACTCATTAGAGTGTCACTTGGTCTTTCTTCTGTGTCTATCACATGTCTGCAGCTTCAGCTTCAAGACGTTAATTTAGGGCCACCTCTGGGGTGGCCATCATCATCCCAGCCACCCTCAGAAGGTTGCTGCCTCACTGGACCCCAAACCCTGCCTTAATTGGGTCTTAAGAGGAGGCAGGAACAGATCAGCGCACTGACACCCATGGTACAGATGAACAGATATGGTCTTAACCTGCAGACCAGCTCTGGACTCAGGGTTTCCCCGTGGTGTCCCCATCCTCTCCAAAATCCCACAGCCCCATTGAGGGCACAAAGTGTCAGGAATATGCAGCCAGACCTACCATAACTTGTTAGGGGACAGAAATAGGTTACTTTCTGCCAGGCATAGAAATGATGTGATGCATATTCATCAGTTACAGTTGTGCAAAGATTACAACAGTTGCATAAATTGCAGCTTTAGAGATCATCAGCTGCACTCCATGACTTTTTCAGGGCTTCCTCCCTTGAAAAAGAGATGGAAATTGAAGTCATCTCATGAAAAATAAAGGTCAGAGATTTAAGTGACATCTTAGAAAAATACTGTTTACTGTACATGTTTTGCATCCCTCGGGTGAACAATTCAATGATCATAAGCCTCATCTTATATTTAAAATTATATTTAACAGCTATAATCACTGTCAATACATTTTTATTCTCAAAAATCAATTTACCGAACTATTCACAGATATGATGGAAACAAAATTGAATTTGAAGCCCTGCCTCTCAGGATCGATGCTAAGCAGGTCGCTGCATCTGTTTACAAAGGGAAAATACTCTTTCATGCAGCTGCCTTTGAGCATAGTAAAGCCCGGGGAGCTTAAAAGCTTTGAAAAGTGGAGCGGATTTGAGGACTGATGCTCTGCAATCACCCGTGAAGGCACAAGGTTGGGGCAAAGCTGTCCCAGGCACCCACTACTGCCCTCGATTCCCTGTTGAAGGAGGCTTGCCACCTCCAGAGCCACTTGTCACAAGCCTGCCCATCCCACTGGCTTGAAAGTCTGCCCCAGCCACTTGTCACCAGCCCACCCATGTCACCATCCCTCTAGTGTATGCCTCCTTGCCAGCCTTGTCATGTGATGCTGGATCCCTCTGAAGTGTTGACAGTGTGGTAATGGCTGCACCCAGCAGTGAGACCACTCCCACAAAACACAACACCCAGTGCCAAGATACCTGTGATAATCCCCAAAATTATCTGGGTTCCTCTTGACCACAGGGTGTTAAGTTAACCCTGGGGGCAAATGTGCCTATCCATGACAGATGGGTCTCATCTGAAACACTGAATTTTGGGCACAGTCGGAAAGGAAAAAAGGACTGAGAAAACACTGATGTGAGCACTCTCTGTGCAACACAGACTATGGGCAGTCAGCCCCTGGCAAATACTGATTTCTGCTGCCTGCTTCCTCAAAGAGCTCCAGTATTGTCAGCTGCACGTAGCAATGGTCAGCCAAGCTGCTGACCACTCACTTTTTCACACTTTCAACTAGAGCTGAAGCAGTTTTTCATCCTGAAAACAGTACAGCAGATGAAGTATTACTGTCTTTCAGCTGGAGAGTGACTGCACAGCAACTCAGAGTGACTGCATCACAGTATTCCTGTTTTGGGGTATATGTTATCACAGAAAAAACCTCCAGGCTCTTCACAGCCAAATTTTTCATTAATTTTTCATCTAAAAGACAAGTTGATATCCTAGTGTAAAGATCCTTGTTTCCTCAAATGTGTCATTTGAACTATATAGGACTTAGGAAAGACTATGTATTTCCCAAGCAGGTGTTCCAAGTGCCTTGGGATAACACTACAGTTCCTTTATTGCTCCTGCAGTAATCCCTGTATCATTGTCTGTATTTTCACCTCCCGGTATCAACAGAGGAAGCTGGGGGAGAGCCCCTGTTAAGAGCAATTCAAGAATAGCTTCCATGATCTGTGCATCCCCTCCAGTGCCAAGGAGTGGGGATAATAACTTCCCTCAATCTGCTGGACACTCTCCTCCTAATGTAGTCCAGGATGTGGTTTCCCTTTTCCATGACAAGAGTGCTCTCTTGGCTCTCGTTCAGCCCAGTGTCCACAGGTCCTTCCCACCACTGCTGCTGCTCCGTGCTCTGCTCCCTGCCTGGGCTCATTGCACCTGCACTTTGCGTCTCCCTCGATGAATTTCCTGGCCTTGGTGTTCACATTTATATAATCCCTTTGCACTGAGGCTGTATCAGGTGTCAGACATCCTCGTCTAGTAGCACCTGAGGCTTGGCTGAAGATTCATTCCCTGTGGGTATCCCCGTTGCTGATGGAAAGCCCTGTGTCAGCCTCCAGGTGCTTCAGTCATTACTGGCCATCCACCAGCTGTCGAGCTGTTGGTGGTGACCCTTGGAGTCCAGCACAGCTTTCCCTTGGGAAATCCTTGCTTGCCCTTTGCATGCTGAGAAATGGTTTCTGAGATGTTGCCCCATACTGGGTCTTACACCAATTCCCACTTCCTGTACTGATCCTCACCAAGTCACATATCTCTCTCCCCCAGAGACTGCAGAGCCCTTTGACTCCTGCATGGATAATCCCCACTCCCCAGCCCTCCTCCTGAACCCATATTGCAACAGAAATCACAGAAAGTGGGGGTCAGAGATCACAGGATGTCTCTGTGCACCCTCTGCTCTGGCTGAGCCCAGGCAGTATGTTCCAGGCAGACAGCAACGCCCTGAAATCTCCTTCAGGATGATCCATTTCCAGAATAAAGATTTGGGTGATCCAGCTGCGATGTTTCCGCACAGGCTGGAGTTTTGCATCCCAAAAGCAGCCTCAGCTAGTTTTATACAAAGACGTTAACGAAATTCAGGATATCTTGGTTTTGAAAGCACTGCATAATTGCAAGCTGTTATTGTCTGAAACCGCATTTGCAAGATGCAGTCTCAACAGCCAGGCAGCTTGGGGAAAAGAAGCACTTGTTCAGTGTGGGAGAAGCTCCTGCAGAGGATACAATACCCTTGCCAAGCTTTCACAAGCCTTCAGCTGCCCAAGCACCACAATTTTCAAGCAGCAACTTGTGATGACATCCTACTCAAATTACCCCCAGCTCTTGCCCTAAGCTTAGGGGTTTTTCTGTTCCATTTCTCTGTATGTCATACAGAAGCCTTCATCATGCCCTCAACATCAGGTAGCAAAGCCAATGTTTTTTGCAAAGGGGCAGGACCACAAGGCCCCCACTCTGAGTCACAACACCCAGAAAGCTCTGGGAAAGCCTTCATGTACACATTTCAAACCCACCCATAGCACTGCTGAAGACTTAGCCCTTCCATGCAAGCACTCGTGACTTCTTCTTGACTCGTTTTCCTCGTCTGCCTTGAAAAGCAGAGACAAGACTAGGAAATACTGGGTTTGATGAGGTATTGGCAAAGCCACAAGAGTGAGCATTGCTTCAGGCATAGGATTTGGTGAGGGACTAGAGCACCCCAGGAGGAGTACAGCTGGGTTTTGTCTTTAGATTTGTTGCCACATTTCATCCAAAAAGCTCAGCTACTTTGGGCAGGATCCTGCATCTGCTCAAACTCTGATCAATGGCTCAGCAAGGGTTCAAGTGACAAGTTCAGTCTTTCCCTGCAGGACATCCTTCAGTCAGGAGAGGTGGCCTCATGCACTCCCCATCACTGTCCTGTCACCAATAGAAAATCCCTGCATATCCCTTCACTTGGTCTTGTCTTCACTCATGCCAAATCTAGAGGACTTGTTAGGTCATACAAGGCTTAGACTGTGCCTTCTTGGTATCACTTGATGTTGGGAGCCAGATTTTGCAGTGCATCCATTTTTTTGCGATGCATGGGACAGTCCTGTCTGAAATCCAGCCACAGACAGATGATCTGGTATTTGTGGACAAAGAGCCAGGAGCATCCATAGACTGACTTCAGTTTGGGGCATTCCTCCTATGGCCTGTAGGTGAGTGCAGGCAGGACTTCCTGGAGTGGGTGTCCCAGGACCTTCAGGATCCCTGAGGGATGAGGATAGCTCAGAGTCAGACAATATCCCTGCCAAATGATGCAGTGGATGCTGCAAGTCTGCTCGTGTTCAACAGAGATCAGGTTAGGGGGGAGAGACCCTCTGCGAAACACAGACAGCTGAAAACTCACACAGTGGTCAGCATCCCCTGCCCCTGGCTACCCCTAACCCTAGGGGAGGGTGTCTGGGCCGATGGCCAGGCACAGCTCTGCATGGCCTGGCAGCACCAGTGTTAACTGGGCTCTGCCCTGGCCTGCTGAGAGTGCATATTTGCCTGCAGAGCTGTGTTTCCAGAACACTCCTTGCAATTACATGCCCTGCCACAGTTATTAATATTTATTAGGCTCAATTATTCATGGCCTCTTTAGGATCCTGTTGTTTAAGTCCAGCTTGAGATCTCCAGGCTAGCAATCACAAAAGTTGCTTTCCAGAGGAATTACAGTAAATCAAGCTGTTGGAAAGGTTGCAAGCAGATGTAAAACTCACAGAAAGAGCTGTCCAGAAAAGAGCCTCATATCCAGCACTAAGAAGCCCATATGTGCTACATATGAGCTTCCTGGGGTGGGATGAATGGTCGTGGGACACTACATTCCTTCTCCGTGCCACCTGCACAGAGGTCACACTGACCATCTACTAAATCTGCAGGGGAGAACAGCCCAAGAATAATGGCTGTCAAAAGGACACAGGGTGAGTATGGAGAACAAATCATGATGTTTGTGACAAAGCAGGCAGCAGCTAGGAGGTTGCAGCCTGTCCTGGTGGCCATGGCACAGCTGTGGCCAGGGATGTCCTTGTCCCAGCTCCTGACTGGTGTTTGGGCCATAACAGGGAAGCTATGGGCAGGGTGCAGGATCCAAGAGGGATACACCAGGGTATTCTGCCCAGCAAGCATAACCAGTGGCACAGGACACCCCACTGAGACAGCCCAGACTGCTCCATCATGGAGCTAGCAGCAAACACACAGCCCCAAGAGGGAGCCTTCCTGGTGTGTTGATACCCAGATTTGCACTGTGGCAAGGTCTGGGTGAGTCCCAGAACCCAGCACTGAGCACACCAGCTCCTGAGGGCATGTGGGAGGAGGCAGGGGCGTCTGCCAATACAGCATCTCCAGCAGATGAGAGCTGCCAGGGCTGCATTGGCTGCACTCTGTCAGCAGAAAGCCATCTGGGCCACTCAGAGGTGCTCAGCAAGGCTGATAAGCTAACTGTGATGGCCGAGCTGTCTCAGGCTGCTTGCAAAGCCTGAGGCAGTGTGAGCAATCCCAGAGCTTGCCCTGAAAAGCCTGGGCTACACTCCTGCTGCTGACCTCTGCATTTGCTCCCAGCCTGAGGCTCACAGTAGCCATACCACAGACCACGGCCACTTCAGCAGCTCTTGTCACCATAGAAATAACAGATGGGACAGGGAACTCGGAGGGGATCCACAGGCCACAGGAAGGAGCTGTGTTGTGGGGCAGGGTCCCCCACACCCTTGGGCATGGTCCCTGAAACCCTTGTGACGAGTATGAGGAGACAGTTTCTGGTGGTACTGGCTGTTAGGGCATGTGAAGATTGCATAGATGCCTGGGAGAGGAAGGAGAGAGCTCATTCCAAAGAAACAGACTACTTCCAGCTCCTTCCCTCCACAAGCACTGGTCTCTGCAGAGCTGGGGCTCTGAGGAGCAAAGCATGGCAGGGAGGAGGTACATGGCCAGGAGGCAGCACAGTGCATGGAGTCTTCTCCAGAGACCAAAAAACTCCTGAGGAGCAGCCTTGCCCACAGCAGTTCACAGCTGAGCCACATGGGCAGTGTGAATGGGTGGAGTGATTTGCTCAGCACAGAGGAGGAGGAACAGGGGGGCTTCAAGGGAAGCAGTCCTACATGTTGAAGCCTTAGCAATGAAAAGGAAAAAGGGACTGTCTGCCTCTGCTCCACAGCCAAGGCCATGGCCCTGTGCCACCAGGCTCCCATTACATTCAGGTGGGTGTCAGTGCCCAGCCAGGGGATGCTGGGGTGGAGAGGAACAGAGCAGAGGCAATCAGATGCCAGAGCAAGGCCCATCCCAAGGGACAGGATGCCAAAAAGGCCACATGTTACCCTCAAAAACTTGGTTTTCTTGTATGTGGTCCTTTCTCTGATCTGCCCTGCCTCCTTACCATCTCCCCTGTGTACCTGCAGCAGTCAATGTCTCCTGTACATGCCATGGCTCTCCTTTGCCCAAAATCTGCAAGTAACTAAAATCTGCTCAGCTCTGGGCTCTAGCATGGCTCAGAGTATAAAATTTTGATCTCTTAAATGGGTTTCCAGAGGAAGCTGGATGAACTGAAGAAGGAAGACACATCTGCCTCCATTTTCCCTCCTGGGGCAGTTCCCTTGGCTGCATCATGCAGGCAGGCCACTGTTGAGAGGCTGCAGCAGGGCTGGCGGGCAAAGAAGGGCTCATGCCATACCAGTGCTGGCATGAAAAAGCAGCCCAGAGCCTGCTTTGCTGGGCTGAAAGAGCTGATCCAGCTCACAGATAGGTCAAGAGGGGCGAAGATGTGGGTCTGGAAGAAAAGAAGAGGGACAGAGTCACAGCCAGGGAGCAGAGTAGACAGTCAGCCAGCTCTGGAAATCAAGGCAGGCACATGGCAGCAGGGGCCAGTGCTCCTGGGACCCCTCTCTGTACCCTAGGAGGACAGCAGGTTGGGGACAAAGAGGGGACAGACCCTCTGAGCTGTACGCGCCACATCATACCCCAAGCTCACCTTAAGCTCTTCCACCAAGCCATCCCACCAGCTGCCTGCACCACCAGCCCAGCCAACTTTGGGGGTGATAGGTCTCCAGAACCAGCACCTACCACCCATTCCTGATCCTGCTCAAGCTCCTGGTTACCCTCATCTCCCAGCCCTCCCCTCACTTTGCTGAAGGAACCAATATGATCCCATCCCCAGTAATGCCCCAGACAGTCTCCAGCAGGCAGAGGCATCTTTTTGTTCCCCAAAAAGCTTCTGAGTCCCAGCAAGAGCTGTTTTAATCAGAGCTTTCTGCCCTGCAGGACTCAGCGTGGGGTAGTGAAAGAGGCACAGGCAGCCCTTTTACTCTCTCCCCTCCCATCAACCCTCTGTTTGGCTTCCTCTTTTCTTTTAATTCACCACCCTCCACCCCCCCCTCCACATTTCAAGCCTGCTTGGTAAATGTTTGAAAGTGAAGCTGATGTGGTTGGTATGGCAACACCAGGCTGGGGCCCTTGCCTGAAACCCCAAACACACAATTAGCTGATTAAGAGGAGAGGCAGTGGCGTGCTGGGGCTCTGATGCTCTGCAGGGCTGTTCCAAATCCCCTCATCAAGGGGGCTTGGAGGTTCCCAAGAGGGAAGACAAGGGAGCGTGCACAGCCCCTCACATGGGTAAAGGTTTTCCAGACTTGGAGAGGGAGCTTTTTCAGGAAGCCAGTCTGTAGGATGCTGCAGTATGGAAACGGGGCTGAGGGAGATGCCAAAAGCAATGTGGAGCCTGCTGGACCACTTGCAAGCACCATGTCCCTGTCCAGATTGCAGCATCCTGAAGTCTGGGATCACTGCAGGTCACACCAGGTCCCATCTGCGTGTTAGAACACGGCCCAGCTGTGCCCCAGGGGGATTCAATGGCTAGATCCAGCACTCACAGCTCTCAGCTGAGAGGAGAAGATGGGAAGCGAGCTGTGTGAGAGGAGAAGGAAAAGAGAGGGAGAGCCACTCTCCTCTGAAGCCAGATGGGCACTGCCTCCAGCCCTGAGGGCTGCCTGCTTGTCCCCAGCTCCCTAAACAAATCATGCTGGCAAGGCCAGGAGGGTAGAGGTATTTGGATTGACTCCCCTCCCCTCCCCTCCCCTCCCCTCCCCTCACGAAGCATAGGACACTTCCTCGT
>JANPWX010019582.1:1075834-1096490 GCA_024734555.1 Trochalopteron elliotii
CCTAGTCGTTATGCCAGCGGTCGCGGCCGGCGCGCTGCAGAAGCAGCCGCAGATGGTGAGCCCACACGCCGCGTCGCCGCAGCAGCCAGTGACCTACACGCGGGCGTCATGCGAGATTTTGGAGCGGGGAGAGGAGCTGACGAAAATGCACATTCGCGCTGCAGCTCAGCTCTCACCTCCGCCCCTGCAGCCCTCCTCCAGCAGACCGGCGCTGCCGGCTCTCTCTGTCAGGAGCTTTCCCAGCCTGTTGCCGGTTGCGCCGCTCCAGTGAACAGCAAACCACGCTCTGGTTTTTCAGAGAGGACAGGGGCCTGCGTCCTCCTCCTCCTCCCCAAAGGGTGCGAGACGATCCTTAATCTGGCACAGAGTGTCCGTGCAGAAGCGGATCTGGGCCACAGCTCTCATTTTGAGGGACAGCGCACCTGCCTGCAGCAGCATCCCCAAGGCCTTTGGTAGCCAGAGCCAGGAGTGGGGCTGGAGCTCCTCCTTGCCTCTGCTTTTCCAGGAACCACTGCACTCGGCCCCGGCACTGCCAGGGCAGGGCCCTCCCCTCAGAGGCACTAAAAGCTTTCACAGCCTGCCCGCACACTCCTCTCCAGTCCTCTGGGGCCAAGGTTCGTCTGTGAAGATGTTTCCCGCTGGCCTCCCTTACAGCTGGCATCCACTTCCTCCACCCCACGGCCATCCCAACACCTTTCCACCGTGCTCCCCAGGCCAAATAATGCAAAATGTGATTCACCCTAAAGGGAAGCATTCCTGAGGAAGGATGAAGCACAGAGAGGCACCTTGGGCCAGGGCAGGGCATCCAAAGGCTCCATTGAGGCTCCTGGAGCTGATGGAGTGAAGCAAGACAGGACATGACAGCCACAAGCACAAAACATAAATCCTGTCTCCAGCCTGGCTCTGTGCATCCCCAGCCATGGGGAAGGGAGACACGGACCGGCTTAGATCCCAGCACAGCACCCAGATGCTGCCTTTCCCAGCCTCTAGATCTGTTTGCAGGTGACATGAGCTGCAGATGGTTGCAGCTTACTCCCAAGTAAGACATGGAAAGGGTCTGTAATGAAGATACGGATACTGTGGGATCAGTGTCAGTGCCCATAAGTCTAGGGAGGGCTGGCACAGGGTGTGGAATAGCAGGCAAGGGTCAGGAACCATCCTGCCACCAGTATGCGGCACAAGCATGTGGAACCTGGCCCCCTCAGGGCTGCCTTGTCCCACTGACGTGCTCCCATAATGCAAAGCACTCCAGGGGTGTTGGATGCTGCATCCACCACAGGTTTTTTTAGGGTGTAGAAGGCCTCAGGGATGGTGCTTGCCCATCTTCCAGAAGCCAGGAAGCTTCACTCAGCAAATGGTTCTTAATCCCAGGTCTCCCACTCCATGCTCCCCATGCTCTCTACATGGGAAAGTTGACATCCCTACCTCTCTACCGCTGCTCACTGCTGTCCACACATCCACTGTTCTGTGGGGCTGGCAGACCTGAAGTCTGATAGCACCTGCCCAGTGGAGGGCACAGGGGTTGGCAATGCTAGGATGTCAGGCTGGGATGAGGGGTTCCCCCGAGGCAGTATCCTGGGAACAGGAACGGTGCACTGAGGCTGAACAGAGTTTCCCTATGCCCTAGTCAGAACAGGACCTGCTGTGTCCAGCCAGGCCAAGGAGCAGGGCGGCCCTGCAGCATCCCCACTGCCCAGGCCCTTCTGCTCTCACCTTCAGCACAAATCCCAAGCCTGAATGGAAGCTGCTCCTAGGAGGGCTCAGAGTCTGTGTCACCTTAAATCATCCCCATGTAGACCTGTCAAGACCTGAAGGGGAAAGTGCAGCCTCTTACCAGTGGCACCCCCTTCCAGGTAGGTGTAAGGGGGATGAGTGACCATCTCCACCAAGCTGATGTGGGGCAGATGGGGGTGCATGTGGACCAGATACTCTAGCTACAGAAGTGCTGCATTAGAGCTGTGCCTTTCTCTCCTCACCAGCATCCTCTCTCCCGCCCCATCACCTCCCTCAAACCCCCTGTGAGCCCCCAGCCCTAGCCCTGTTGCAACCCTGTGGTGTCCATCTGGGAGATATGTCAAGCCCCGGGGACTAGAAGAACAGAAACTCTGGGTTTTGCATTGAACTGGGCACACAGGGCTGCACGTAGCCAGCAGCCACCCTGCCCCTGCTGCACCAACGTCTGGGAAGGACAGCCTGCCTGCAACACTGACCAGCAAGCATTGGGTTAAAGCAGGTGCAGGTAGTCTGTGACTGGGGCACTGCTCCGGGGAAGATCCCACAGCGGGGGCAGATGAGACCTTTGCTCATCCTTGGATGCAATCCCACCTCTGTAATCCTTGAGGTTTTTTTCTGAGAAAGGCGGTTCAACCCAGGGGGCCAAAGGAGATGCAGGGAAAGCTTTTATTGGTATCTTCCAGCACACGTCAGCCTGGTTAAAAAAAATCTTCGCTTCTCGGAGAGCTTTTTAACACGGCTCAGGCAGCAATTGGTACAAGGACAGCAAACCAGGCTGCATCTGCTCAGCCCCAGTCACAAGCTCCCTGCTTCCTCTGAGAGTGTGTGCGCGTGTGTGTGCGTGTGTGTGTGTGTGTGTGCGCGCTAGACACAGGCATCCGCTCCCAGCATCTTGCTGCCTCCCGCATCCTCCGGCAGCAAGTGCAGGGCTCTGGCTTCCCGGGTACCACCCTCGCCGCTCCATCCCCTGACAGGGATTTGCACGCGGGGCACGGCATGCGGTGAGGACCCACGGGTGGAGAGGGGCTCGTGGCTACAAGCAGCGGCGATGGACATCGTGTGGACTGCTGTCTAGGGCTCGTGATCCCAGACCAACCCTGATCCTGGTAAGTGGGGTTTTTTTGCCATTGTGGGTGCTTTGCTGGGTGCGTAGCATGGGCTGTCCACACACTGTGTCACCCTTTGGTGGGTTCCCCCACTGCCCCCGGGATCCTGAAGCCAGGGAGGGTGACTAGAGCTCCTGGGATGGGATGCCTGGGATTGGGGATGTAGTAAAAGGGTCCTGCCCAGGCATCAGGGTCCTCATGTGGGTCCCAGGTAGAGGGGCTGGGGAGGGAGAAGAGAAGGAGAAGTGCAGAGCTGGGCAGGAGCTGTGTCTGCTGCAGAGAAAGGGACTCTGCTGTCATGGCATTTTCATCCCCCTCTGGGAGATGAAAGAGTGCGACACACCTATAAAATCTGTCATAGCGCTGCAGGACGGGCAACCTGATCCGGCAGGGAGAAGAGCCACAGGCTCAGTGTCCCCAGGACTGGGACACAGCACACCCCCCCCCCCCCCCCAACAACTGGACTCCCACATCCCTGCAGAGGGTGGGAGGGTACCATCAGCCACGGACCTCCCTGCCCCATGGCAAATGGATCACCTCGCAGCAGCAGTTCCAGCAGTGCCACAGTTCCAGCATGCGCTGTCTGCCTGGGAGAGGGGACAAGAGAATGCTGTCAGACCCCCGTGGCCATCTGCAGCCAGCTCAAGGAGGGGGAATGCAATGTTCCCTAGGCAGAACCTGCTGCCTTCGTAGCCTGGTCCCCCTCACCCCAGGCAGGAGCAACTGGCAGGGTGTGCAGAGCTGTGCCAGAGCCATGGCAGAGCCATGGCAGCTCCTCCCAGCCCTGCTTCATGCCCTTCAGACTAAGCCCTGGGACCAGGCTGCCGTGGACTCTGAGATTCCAGGGTTCTCCTCCCTGTTGGTACCCCACCCCTCTGCCCCCAGGGTCCCTAATGCTGCTTGAAGTAAGGCACAGCAATGCGGGGCAAAAGACCCAGTAGCCTGGTGGGGGCAGGGAGGAGGCCTGGCCCCCTAGCAGCCAGTGGGGACCAGGCACATCCTTTCCCCAAGTCAGGAAGCCTGCTCCTGGCACATGAGGGTGTTCTGCTCCACAAACACCCCTGACACATCTCCTTGAGAGTGGGTGCCATGGACGCTGCTCAAGGGTGCACCAGCCCAAGCACCCGCTGACACTTCATTTGCTTGGCAGGGACTATCACCGAGGACACACTGTGGGGAAGGTAACCTTCAGTCCTACAGACCCTGTGGCTCCACACCCTAATCTCACACCACGACAGCTCACCCTGCACCCACGGCCCCCAAGAAGCACTCATCCCACACCCCAGCTGCCACGGACACCACCCCACTCCCACAGCTGCTGCAACATCGCTGCACCCAAAGCCACCACCCACCCCATGCCCACAGCCTCTGCAACACCCTCTGTGGGCTGTAACACCCGCCCCGCACTGCCAGCCACGCTGTAGCACATCCACCCCAAAACATATCCACCCCTCACCCTTCATTCACCCTGTAACACATCCAGTCCTAACAAACACACACCCCCCTCCTGTGCTGCTCCCCGACACATCCGTCCTGCGCTCCCAGCCACCACAGCGCCCCAGCTGCGCCACGCTACGCCCACCTGTGTGTCACCCGCCCCCCACATCCACCCCAACCTGGCACCCCGTAACCCAGCACAAGCCACATGTACTCTGCCAGGGGAGAGAGATTTTGCCACCATGCAGGGACCACTGGCTCTGTTTGCATCCAGATGCTCTGCCCTGTTTCCTTCTCCCGAGGTGCCTCCATGCTAGCCACCAGCTCTCTCCCCATTCCCACCTAACACAGGCTTAATCCTCACTCCAGCTGCACTGGCCTTGCTTCCATGCCTCAGTTTCCCCCATGCAGAGAGGAGTGTGAAGCTGGGAAAGATGTGTCCATGGGTACTAAGAGGATGAAGTGCTTTCTGGCTCAGTGTTTTGCTGCAGGAATGAAGCAGCAAGGAGCGAATCCAAAAGAGAAGAGTGAGGGGAAGGGGTGTTGCCCAAGGGTCAGGGCAGGGGTGCAGGGGCCTGGGGGCAAGGGAAAGGAAGGGGTTGGGAAGTTTCCCACCACCCACTGTCACAGCCCCCGGTGCTGGCAGGGCTCGGCGGAGCCGGGTGTTTGCAGGCAGCTCCTGCCTGTGCCCAGATTTAGCTCCTCTGTGGGGGCGACCTAAAAATAGCCCCACGGTACAGCCTGGCAGCAAGGTCGAGGCCCCCGCACCTCATAGGTCATGATGAGACAGGTGGTGGTTCTGTTTGCCTCAGGGGCGGACACAAATAGCACTGGAGACACCTTCCCCCAAGGACATGTGGGGACGAAGGGGCTGCTCGGGTGTCTGGGCTGCTATGAGGCAAGACTGCCCTGTATTCTCCCTCCCCAGGAGAAGGGGGACTCCTGAAGTCTGGCAGGACCCCAAGTCATCCCAGGTTCTATGTGAGGGTGAAGTCCCACCTCACAAAGCCAGGTCAGGCAGGGCATGGGGCACAGGCAAAAAAGGGGTCTGGAGAGTGCAGAGTGCAAGTTTCGGGTAGCTGGGGAGCAATGGGGCCTGTAGAAAGGCAGTGGAGTCTGCGGACTGAGTTCAGGGTAAAGCCATTCAGCCCTGGGTGTGCAGGCAGGGTCCAGCTGTGCAGTACTAGCTGGGGCAGGGAGGCCAGCAGAGCTGAGAATAGACACAAGTAGTGATAGAAGTGACACTGTCCAGGCTCCAGACACACAGTAGACAGTGGCACTCAGGGTAGGCTTGGGAGAGGACAGGAGACAGGGAGGTGGGCTGGGATCTTGCAGCAGCAGCGCAGTGCAAGTGGGTGACTATGACACGAACACAGAGGAGAACCAGATTTGGGGGGAATACACCAAATCCACACACCAGCCACCTTTCTATTGCCCAGGCTGCCCCACTGCACTGCAGGGTGGGTAGGGTTGGGACACCCAGAGCTTAGCAGCACCATGGGGAGAAACTGCCAGCATGCTGTGATGAGGAACACCACTGTGGATAACAGGGAGAGTGGCGTGCTGTGGGCCACACACCTCTTTTCACTCTTCTCTGTGAGCCTAGCTCCTCTGGACCCTCTTCTCCCCAATTCTACCCAAACCCTGGGCAGGAGTAGGCTTGGATCTAGCCAACACTCGGTGGTGCAGGGACCTACAAAAGCAGATCTTGGGGGGATTTCCCTGTGACTTCTCCGACTCTCTCGCTCGCAGGCAGAGCTGCAATGCTGCCCAGCAGCAGAGCTGATCCTGACCACGGCAGACGTGATCCTGAGCCAGCCAGTCAGAGGGTGGTGGCACGGCGAGGAGGTAGAAACACCCAGGTGTTTTCCTTCCCACTGGCACAGCCGCAGAGCTGCTGTTGCTGTGGCTTGGACACGTGCCTCCAGCTCTGCCCGGCTCCCACCTTTGCAAAAGCCCCGGGAGCTGAAGAATGCCGGGCACCAGCTCCGAGCCAGGCACTGCGGCCAACAGGTGCAAATACCCCAGCCCACACACGCGCACGCTGCTGGGACCCCCACACGCAGGACGGGGCCCACACGTGTTGCATACCCGGCTCAGCGCGTGGGAATCTGCAGGCAGATGGTCCCGCGGTGGTGGGGAGAGGCTGGGAAATCACATGCGTGTGCACGCAGTGGTGTTTGCCGCCTGCCAGCATGCTCTGCTCCGCTCCGCTCGGCCCTGCTGCTGCGGGGTACCTGTAATTACCCTGACCAGGCTCCCTGCCACAGCAGTGCCCGCGGTGTCGAGTCCTCCTGCAGGCAGTGAGATCCCGGCGGCGTGCACGCGTGCTGCTAATTATCCCATTACCTGGGGACTTCCCTGCTGAGGCTGGCGGGGCGGGAGATTGCTGCTCCAATCTCCCTGCTTTGCCTCCTGGTCCCTGGGCACCAGCTGGAAGTGCCTCTTTGCTGCAGCATAGAATTAGAGAATAATTAAAGCTGGAAAAGACCTCTAAGATCATCAGCTCCAACCATTAACCCAACACTGCCAAGGCCACGACTAAACCACATCCCTAAATGCCATGTCAACACGGTTTTTAAACACTTCCAGAGACGGTGATTCCACCACTGTCCTGGGGAGCATCTTCCATAATGCAACCCCAGCACAGCACAAGGGAACCCCATGTACCCATGTGGGGTGATGCTGTGTCCCACGATGCTGGAAGCCAAATTCTGCTTCTTCCCAGCTTCAGCTCACACCCAGTGAGACAGAGTCCAACTTGTTTTTGCTGCTGCTGTTGGCCTCCCCACTTTATCCTAAGGTGATCTTCCCTTGGTACTGAAGCCAAACATCCTCCTTGGGACCCACATGCCCCTGTCCCATACATTGCTCCCCTTCCCTCTTGCACCCTCACAGTCCTCCTACGGCTGGCCCATGGCTCCTTGCAGGATGCAGGATGCCCAATGATCACAGCAGCAGCACACACAAGCAGGTGAGTGCAAGAAAGGCAGCTGACTGAAGAGGAATTTAAGGAAGGTGAGGGGTCAGCACCAGATCTGCTATGACCTGGTCCTGGGCAGAGGTGCAGGGAGGACACCTTTCGTCCTTGACTGGCCACAGAGGCTGTCTTCAAGGCAGAAAGGAGGCACATGCAAGGAGAAAGGTTACAGATGATCCTAGTCCCTCTGGGTTTTACTGATCTGGCATGGGAAAGGCCTGGATATGTTTCTTGTTAAGCTGGAGTCTATAGAGCAAGGGTGGGGAGGCACCCCCAAACTACCTCCCTGCCTTCTCCCCCTCATCCGCTCTCCCTCCATGGCCAGAAATCCATCTCCCCGCAGCCACCATCATTACCCCAGTGTCAGTTTGTCACGGACCCCATTTCTCCCTGTGCTGTGGTACTCCTCACACAGCTGGGGGGAAACCACTGGGACAGCCTTTTGGGAGTCAGGGACATAGCACCTTCCTTCCCACCGCAGAGCCATGGGGGTGCTGATGTCCAGGAGGCAGACGGTGGAGAGGGTGCAGAAGGTCAGCTTGGCCGTGTCAGCCTTCAAGGATGGGCTGCGGGAGCAGCCATCGACACGGCGTCGGGCGGAGGCGGGGACCGCACGCCAGGGGACACTGGAGCAGGAGATGCAGGAGGGAGAGGAGCAAGCGTTGGCAGGACCTTCCCAGCCGGAGGAGAGCAGTGCCAGCAAGGCAGCCTGGGAGCGGCTGCGGGATGGCCGGGGCGTGGAGCCAGAGGAGTTTGAACGGGCCAACAGGTTCACACCACCAGCCTTCATCCGGCCCAAGAGGGAGCTCCATGATGATGAGCCCCCAGACATCAGCCTGGAGCAGAGGGAGCAGGTGAGCTGATGGAACCACAGAGGCAGCGTGGGAGGGATGGGGAAAGGGCTGAAGGTGCATGGGGATGTACAAGCACCTGAGTGTCTGCCAGGCAGTGACAGTCTCGCAAAACCCTACAGAGGTGGCTCAGTGGGGTAGGGTGCCAGTGGCCAGGCTGGGCAGATGGAGGTCCCACGCTGGGAGGGGGGTGCAACTCTTCACATGTGCCCTGGAGGGACCGTGAGATGTCTGGGCACAGGCAGCTCTAGGTCTGGGGAAGAGAGGACAATTTGACCTACATGTTAGTCCACCTACAGTCAACCAGCCTGCAACTCAAGACATCCTTCCATACCTGCAGCCCCTACATCCCTGCCCATCTACAACCCAACAGCTTATCCACCCATGCCCTCAATCCTACAACCCATCCATCCACACCCACAACTGTACCCATACAGCCACCCACCCAACAAGCCTACACTCCAGCCCACCTACAGACTTATATATAAGCACCAAAAAAAGACATAGAATGTCCTGAGTTAGAAGGGACCAACAAGGATCATTGAAGTCCAACTCCTGGCCATGCACAGGACACCCCAAGAATCACACCATATACACCATGAGAGTGTTGTCCAGGCTTGGTGCTGTGACCACTACCCTGGGGAGCCTGTTCCAGTGTCCAACCATACCCTGAGCCTAAATTACCCAGGGTACCCAGATAGTATACCCAGGCTAGTATCTCTTTGGAAGTGGAAATGGAAATGTGTGGAAAGCCTTACAGCTTATCCATTGGCACTTAAAACCCTAGAGTCCAGCCACCCACACATACCACACTGCAAAGAACCTACAACTCCACAGCCCCACTGACTCTGTAGCCAGACCCATCCACCCACCATTCATCCCCACAAACACACCCATCCTCCTCTAACTTGACCAGGCATCTCCCTTTACACTGACCTCTTCCCTATGGCAGCCCCACACAGTCCCATCTTCCCGTCCTCTCTGCCCCTCAGTATCCACCCCCACCTGCAAAGCACCACTCAGATCGAGAAGCCAAGCTCCTGCCCACACTGCTCTGCTGAGCACCTGCCCATCCCTCCCCAGATCCTAAATGATGAGATGTGTGAGATCTGCGAGGTGTGGACAGCCGAGAGCCTCTTCCCCTGCCGCATCTGCCACCGAGTGTATCACGATGGCTGCCTGCGCCGCATGGGGTACCTGCAGAAGGACAGCGCCGTGGAGGTGACAGAGACGGCGCACACTGAGACCGGCTGGAGCTGCTACTACTGCGTGAGTGCCTGGAGTGGGGACACCAGCCTGCTGCTGGGTGGTGGGTGCTCCCCATGGAACTGTGCCCCTCATGGACATGAGCAGGGTCCCACCTCACAGCCTGGTGTGGGGCAATGGGGGATGTGTTGCTCTCCAGTTCCCACCACCCACCTTGGCCTGATGGGGTCACCAGACACGGGACTGTGGCCCTTTGCCACCTCCCTACCCCTGCAGCTCTCCAGAATATTGGTGGGGGATATGACACCATGAGCACATGAGATGCTGCAGCAGAGCTGGAATGGCGAAAGCCCGGGGCTGTGGAGCTGTCCCACTGCAGCACCCTTGGGTGACACAGCACAACAACTCTCTGAGTGTCCCCACCCACTCGCCTTCAAGAGATCCCACTGCTGCCGTACAGAGGTGTGCTCCCTCCACCCCATGTCTTTGCCTCATGATTCTGCTCTGCCCCCCACCCCAGGACAACCTCAGTCTGTTGCTGACAGAGGAAGAGATGTACAGCCTGATGGAGACCCTGAGGAACTGCAAGATCATTCCAGGTATGTACCCTCCATGCGGCAGGTCCCAGATGGCTGCAGGAAGCAGCTGGGGAGGGGGGTCCCCCTCCTTCCTGAGCACAGCACAGCCAATCTGTTCCCTGCAGAGAGCTGCCTGACCCTGGATGACTTCCTGCACTACAAACACCAAGTGCACAAGCAGCAGTTCGAGCGGACCATGCCTGAGGCACAGGAGGAGCAGGCAGCCCTGCAGTTCAACGCCCTGGACCCTGACAAGAAGGGGCATATTGAGTGGCAGGACTTCCTCTCCCACGAGTCCATCCAGCTGCTGCAGAAAATCCGGCCGCAGGTATGGTTGTAGCATCCAGGGCTTGCTCCCATGGCTGTCACACATGGCTGTCACACCACCCAGCGCTGGCTACCATGGCCAGCAGCTGTGGCAGTGGCACCTGCATCCAGCACCCACAGCCACAGCCCCCAAGGTCAGTGCCCATGACCAGCGCCCATGGTCATGGCACCCAAGGCTGGCTCCTACAGCTGATGCCCATGGCTGTGGTACTTGGGGCTAGCTCTCATGGCCAGCACCCTTGGCCATGGCACTTAGGGTGGAGATCCCTACAGCTTTGGGAATACAAGGAGGCTAGTTCCCATGGGATGGATGAGCGCTCCACCTTTGCTTCTCTGATCCCCTAGAATGCTCTTCTGCGGCTGCTGACACCCAAGGAGCGGGAGCGAGCACGGGCAGCCTTCCTGGCGCTGGACCAGGACAACGATGGATTTATCGGGGAGGGTGAGTGCCGCCAGGCCCGGCACACCTGGTTCCGCAAGCACCAGAAGGAGATGCTGTCTTGCAATGTCAGGTGAGGGTATGCCCATCTTGGTGCAGGGGTGATATCCCAGCTGGGACTCCCAACACCTACCAAAGGAGTTCAGCACACAAATGCCCCCCTTCCCACCACCTCCCCCTCCATGGCCCCCCAGCCCTGTGCCCCCTCTTCCCTCACCACCACCATTTGGGGTACAAGTAGCAGGGATGAAGAGCATCCTCCTTCCTGTCACAGCATCAGCCATGTGGGGCCCATATCGGAGGGCAGCCCCGCCAGCAGCAGGAATGGTAAGAGCCCTGAGAAGATCCTGCCAGCCACAAAGCAAGAGGAGACCAGGTGAGGCAGGGTTGGTTGTGGGAGAGTGGACACCCCCATTTTGGGGGAAGACCCTGGGGGAGCAGTGTTGCCAGGGTGTCCAATGAGGCCCTGTCTGCCCACAGGAGCATCGACTGGCCTGGATTCCTGCGGGAGAACGTCGCCTACATCCTGGCCGCGCGCCCCAACAGCGCAGCCCTGCACCTGCAGCCCCTCGCATAGACCCAGCCGCACCTCGAGGGCGCGGTGCCACGCCGCCATGGTGACCTGCCCCACCCTCCCCTGCGGGCACAGCCGGGCACCGACTGGCTGGCGGGGAAGCGGCCATGCTGTCCTCTGCCCCGCCTCCCCCTCGGATTGGCTGTGAATAGGATGTGCGCCAGGCTCTGATTGGCTGAGGGAGCGGGAGTGGCTCTCGGGTCTCTGATTGGTGGGGGGAAGCAGGGCGGGGCAGGGCGTGTCCCTACCGTCCCCTGCACCCTGCAGGGACCAGGGTGGGGAAAGGTCCCGTGTCTGGGGACCTTGGGGCACAAGGGGCAGGGAACATGCTGCCCCATGATCCCCATCCCCGCAGCACCCAGGAACCTGCAGAAAGAGCAGGGTCTGCCCTGGGTATGTGTAGGGTGACAGCAGAACCCAGAGCACCCATGTGCCCCCAGCCTCCCACAGCACCATGGGGCAGCATGGCTGGGCCTCTGCATGCCACAGGCAGCACCCACAGGTCTGCAGCAAGCAGTGTCTCAGCTCATCAGTATGGTGGGTCCTCAGGGGATGTGGCTGACTCCCTTTGGGGTCTTTCACATCTGTGCCCTACTCCAACAGGGACTGGAGGCCAGTAGGTCCATTCTTGCATGCACAGTTTGTGGCTGTGTCTGGAAGACTGTTCCCTGGCATGGTTCAACCCTTCCCTGCTGGCAACCAACTATTTAATGCCAATAGCGATGGTGTAGGAAGGAGCACTGGTAACAGAAAGCATCAGAGGGATGAGAAGGCAAGGTCAAGTTTAAGGGAAACCCCCTAGGCATCTGATCTTGCTGGCAGCACTCCCCTGCATCGCTCATCCCCTCCTGTACCCCTGGTTCCAAGGGATGCTCTACATTTGCTTGCCATTTGGGTTCCACACCAACCCTGTTCAGTCTTGCTCTCTACCCACCACATCAAGTGGGCAACCTTGCCTTGCTGGGAGCATTACTGCTTGTGGTAAGGAGGAGGAAGCAAAGCCCAGAGCCCTGCCAGGTGTCAGCTGCAGGGATGAGGCATTCACTGGGCTCGTTGGCAACCCTGATGTAGATAGATGCACTCAGCCCACAGATGAAGGAGCAAGAAGCCCAGAAACCTTGCCCCAAACACACCAGGGTTTGGGATGCCCAGGTCCCATGGAAGCCCCAGCAGCTTCTCCTGCCTCTCTAATCCCTTTCCCACAGTGCCCTCAGCCTCTCCCTTCCTGCTGTGCCATGGCTCAGCCAGGAGACCCTGGGGTGTACATAGACCAGGGGTGCCCTTGCTGCAACCTGGTCACTCCCTCACCTCCATCCCTGATGCCCTGTGGGCACCATCCCAGTCAGCCCCCTTCCCCCAGCCAGGGCACAGTTCCCCTCTCCAGGGTCTCCCCCACTGCAAGACCAGGAGGCGCACCAGTGCCACGACATCTTCCTCTACCACCCTGGCATGCCAGGCCAATGGGGATATTTTGGATGCCAGGTCCAAGATGTGGCCAGAGCGCCAATGGGGATATTTCGGATGCCAGGTCCGAGATGTGGCCAGAGCCATGGCGAGGAGGCGGCCGTGGATGCGTGGGTTGCAACTCCCTATCTGTACTGAGAAACATTCATTAAACAGCTGTGTCCAGCTAGCCTCCGTCTGGTGTGCTTACAGGGCTTCTGGCTTCTCTGAGGGCATTTCTGGGGACACACACCTTCCTATTGTTTAAAATCCCACCCCAGATTCAAGTCACTGTCCCATCAGGCAAGCCTGGCCTCCTTGTCCCCAGAGCGTCCCACGGCAGTGACAGGGGGCAGCCAGCATGTGCACCCAGGACCCAGCACACTCAGGGTGCTGCATGTCTCCCCAGGGAAGGCAGACAGTAAGGAGAGTGCCTGGCTGATTGTGGAACCACCCCAAACACTGCAGTGAAAGGGACACCCCTCTGCTGGGGTGCGCATGCTCCCTGCCTTCAGAGGCACTGGATGGTAACAGAGCACTGAGCAGTGGAGACAGCTGGATGCTGGGAACATGCTGTCTGCAGCAAAATAACCCCACAGAGACACCAGAGTTCCCCAGGAGAGTGGTCCCCATAGCTGGAATGCTCTGGTTAATCACATCCACAGAGCTCCCAGAAGAAGCTACAGCTACTGCTGGCAGCACATGGCCTATGGGAACCAGGGGAACCAGGCTGCCAGTAAAGGGAACTCACCAATCTGAGGGGAACTTTGCTTGCACCGTGCCCATGCTGCAGTTGGGAGGGGAATGGGATTTGAGAAGAGGATCTGGGAGGGAATTAGGAGGGGGGATGCTGCCCTGGCAGCATCTGTTCAGACTGTGGGCCACAGACCTTGCTGCTAAAATCTTGACTTGGACATTTGAGCGCACTCTCACGGTCACAGTGGGATACAATTGTGTACAAACCACAGCAGGGGTGTCCAGCTCACCCACAGAGAAAATCTGGCAAGCATTTTAGTCTCTGAGAGCCAGATAAACCTTAAAATCAGCTGTGTCACCTGGGAGAGGCACTCATCACCTTGGGGATAAGAATGGACATCTGCAGGAAGGGGGAGCTGACCGTGATTTTGTGCCTGATGATCGGATGTCATGGATTGGTGATGATGTGGGCTCTGCCAGTAGAGGGAAGCCCAGGGAAGCCCTCACATGGCTAACACAGTTAAATCACTGTGTTATTTCTCTGTCTGCTGGACATGAAGAGCAAGCAGATGAAGAGCACAGGCTTGAGAACCCTGGCACACACTGCCAGCACCCCAAAGCCATACCCCCAAACCCTACAGGATTCAGACTGAGAGGGCAGAACCTCATGGGTCCTAATCCAAAACCCCTTTGCACCCAGCTCTTCACCTGGGGAACAAGACACAACAGCTTTCCCAGCTGCAGCCTACCCTCTCGCTCCCTGCAGCAGCCTGGCACCCCTGGCAGGACACACAGCTGGCTGTCCCCAGGTGTCCCCAGGAAGCTGGATAACAAGAGCCACAGGTGGCCATGGTGGCCTGTGTCCTGCAGAGCTGTGCTGTCAGCACTGCAACACCAGCTTCACAGCTCTGTCACAGCTATAGATCCCCAGTGAGCGACCACCATGCAGCAGAGCGTGTGTGCCCCAGCCACATCTCCGCAGAGGCAGCATCGAGGTCTGGGCAGAAGCGGGAGGATGTGGTGGGGGAATGGGCAAAGTGTTGCTGTGGCTCCTCTTTGATGTCACCTGGTCGTTCAAGACTGCTGGCCTCTGAGACACTGTCCCAAGAAAGCCTCTGTTGCCTACAGACCACCCTCCCTAATGCTGGGGCAAGCCTGCCTCCAGATCCTGGAGGATACTTCCTGCTGCATTTGGTACCAGACCTCCCAAACACCCTAAATCTGGCACAAAGCTCTCTCTGGACACTTGTGCAATTTACTCACCTCACGCTGGTGCAAATCTCTCCCCAGATCTCTCTGCATGCTGGTGCAAACTGAGTGCTGTTGCAAACCTTTCCCTTAACAGCAATGCAAACACCCCCATGGTGACCCCAGAGGCCCCAAACCAAAGGATCAGGATGTTCACATGGGATTTAAGGCTGGGCAAGAACCAAATCCAGCCCAACAGTCCCAAGCTCTGTTTCCCAAGTGACAGTGTGCAACTCACATGTCTGTTGTCCCACATCTGTCACCCACCACCAAGTGCCATGCAGTGGGTGCTGTGCTCCCCACTGGGGGTTCCCAGCCCCAGGGCTCCAGTCCAGCATCACCCTGCCTGGAGCCAGGAAAAGGGTCCCAGGGTCCTGGGGGGGAACTCTGGCTCCTGTGTTTCACAGCAGGCAGTGGTCGAAGCATTGTCCGCCCTTTATCCTGGTGGTCGTGCTATCTGGGAGGGGACTGGCAGATCCTACCTGGCTCAGGAGCAGCCCGCAGGTGATGGAGTACTGCCCCATGGGAGCCTCAGGAGTTGGGAGACAGCAGTGCCTCACTGTATTGAGGTTTCCCCCTCTGCCAGGCTGCAGGGCTATTGCAAAGGACTGCTACCCTCTCAAAAAAACTCTGTTAGTGGGGAAAATGAGTATTTGGTTTTGCACCCCAGGGTGCAGGATGCAGGATATCACCCTCCTCTGAGCCTAGACACATCTGCACGTCCCCAGGGCTGCCCTGGACTTGGCCAGGTGCCCTGAGGTCTGGTGTGTCCCAGTGGGGAAGTGACCATGATGAGCACCACACCAAAGCCAGACAATCTCCAGGAGAGCTGTACTGACATAGATGAGAGAAAGATTACTAGAGGGACTCACTGGACAGTTTCACTATGAGCCCTGTCACTGACTATCACTGGGGCAAGATGTCAGAGCCCCATCCCATCACTGGATCACTCAGAGACCATTGGTAAGAAAAGAGGATTCTCTGGGCAGCCAGTGACAGTGACAGTGACAGTGACAGTGACAGTGACAGTGACACCACAGCCCGTGGAGGCAGTGACACCTTGGTGGCCCCAAACATCCATTCCCTCCCAGGCCAGAGCAGGAGTGACCATGCAGAATAGGGATAAATTATGTCCCCATTTAGCAACATCACTGCAGATGCAAGCAAGAAAAGAGGGTGGGAAAGCTGAGAGGATTTGGGAGCACAGAATTTGGATGAGGAGATTGGATTACCCAGAAGTGATGCCTCCACCCGGAATGAGGGTCCCTAAGGACACCAGGGCCCTCTGGGGACAGCTGAGGGAGGACTGAGGATGAGTGGGCTGCGGAGGGGTACAAGGGGTGATAAGAAGCGTGCGTGTCCCCCGCAACAAAGTGGTGACCACCGGGTGTCGCCCCTGCTCCAACAACGGGAGCCGGCGGTTCCACTTGGGAACCCGCAGAGGGCATGCAGGGAAGCAGGGATGCAGGGATGGAGGGTGGGGGGACGCAGGGTCTCGTTTCAATACCCCGAAATCCTTTTGTAGGCTGTTTTGTGACCCCCTGCCCCTCCTGCACCAAACCCAGCTCTGCCTCATAGCACCTTCCTCCTCTCTAGTTATGTGCCCGTGGCTGGTGAATGGAGGACAACACCCGCTGCCCGGGGAGTTGCGACTGAGCCCGAGCATCCCCAGGTTCCTGCAGGGATGGTCTCCATTCTCCGCAGCGCCCAGGAGGTAGGGGACCCTGGGCCTTGGAGAAGAGGGATTGACTCAGGGCTCTCTCGGGTCTAACATCCCTTCCACATGAGCTGCACGGGCAGGCGGAGTCCCCTTCTCTCCTTGTCCCTGGCAGGAGCCCTGGCCACTACCTCCTCTGTACAGAGCCACTACTGTGGCTACAACCCTACTACCCCCCAAATAGCCGCAGTGTCTGACCACACCTGCCACTGCAGCCTGGCTGGGAAGATCGTTAAAGCGATGGAAATGAAGCCTAGCACTAGGTGTGGTGGCACGGGTAAGGACAGCGATGCCCACCAGCCCCTCCTGGGACCAGTCACGTGCTGCTCAGATCCACAGGGCAGTCTGGAGGGAGACATATGGGACCTGAGAGGGGAAATGACATCCCCTGCCCAGCACATACCCAGCCCGCTGCCAGCTGTTGGATAAACTGCCCCAACAGGACACAGCCCCACAGGCACTCCAGCATGGGGAGGGTGTGCTCCTCTCCCAGGAAATGCACATGACCTGTGCCACCCACAGGAGCCCACACAGGGCCTATGCATGGATTCCAAGCTGTACACTGTGCCACCAGCTCCCACCACCCCCACACTGCTGGCTTGGTGGCCCTGGCAGAGTGCAGGGCTGCCAGACACTCCCTCCTGTTCCCAGCACACTCTCTCCCACTTTTCTCTGCACAGCATGGCTGCACAGGGGGACATGAGCTGTCTGTGTGGTGCAAAGGGTGCAGAGGAGGCCCTGGGACGAGGGGGGGCACAGCGCAGTGCCGGCATGGCAAGCATCTTGTTCCCACAGCAGCTTTGCTGTGACTCATCCTGGCAACCCACACAACACTCAGGCAGGGTGTCCAGGTCCTCTCCTGCCTCAGAGCAAGGCCATGCAGGAGCAATGCACTAACAGCACAGGTTGCCGGCTTCCTCATCTCCTTGATTCTACTGCCTTGGCATTACAGTGGGACTGGGAGCTGGCCCCAGCCCTGGGCTTCCATGTTCCTCTCTGCACCCCATACTCCCCTAAGCAGCTGCTACCAAGCACCAGGGCTGGTGTGGCAGGGGCCATTGCCTACCAAATGGGGCAGAGAGTGAAATTATTTGGGGTACAGTGAAGGGCAGGACCTCCCTTCCCACAGTGCTGCAGCTGACACTGAAGCAGCTGCTGATGGCCCATCTAGATAGCACAGTGGGCAATGCCATGCATGTCCCTGTTTGCCCCAGCATTCCTCTTCATGCCATATGTGTGCTGTGCACCCCAGTATCCCCTCTTCATTGAGGATGTGCCCCTAGACCCATAAGACAGCACATATAGTCCTCTCAGCTTACCCTCAAGTCATGGGATACTGATAAAAAAGCATCGAATGTGGGAGCTCAGTGGGGCCAAGATAGACCCTGCTGGCCAGGGAAAGAGGAAGTCAGCCAGAGTACCTGGAAAGAAGGGATTTGGATCTGAGCCACTCCAGAAAATGAGCACTGTGCTTGGCACAAGCAGAGGCAACCAGCCCTCAGACGACTGGGCACACGGAGTTCCATCTGGGGTATCTGCCAACCCACGCAGCATCAACTGGGCCATTCACTCCCCAGGAGTGGGGCCTGGGGCTCTGGCAGCAAGGATGGGAGTAGTAAAGTGGGGAGGCACCTTGTGTTCAGCATGGAGAACCTCATGACCCAGCAGGAAAATGATCCGGGGGCTGGAGTGACTGATCCGCGAGGAGCCGCACAAAACTATATCTGTCTTGCTTGGCTGAGTGATGACTAAGGGAAGGACAGGAGAGCAGTCTGCACACCGCCAGGCAGAGGAGGAATTATTTAGGCTGGAGCATGGGGGTGGAGGCATGGGAGCTGGGAGATGGGTGGAGGGAAGGTGGAGGCTAGGTGGGATGCTCTGGCAGTACTCCCCCTTGCTGCCTGAGGGACACCAAGTACTGGTGAGAAACAGCACAAGAGCTGGGGAACTGAAAGCTGCTGGCTCATTTTTGAGGAGCAAATACTTTCAGCCAAGAGAGTGTCCTGCCCTGGCTTCAGCCCCACAGCCAGGCAACGACTCAGAGACCGACCATCAGCACTGCAGGACAGACAACATCCCCCATGCATGGGATAACATCCAGCAGCTGCCCTGAACAGGGTGGCTCCTAGAGGGTGGATAAATGGTCCCACTATGTGGCATCTGCTCTGAGCCCCAGCCCACAGCTGTGCTGTCATGTAACCACCTGGCACACAATAAAAATCAAAGGAAGGAGAAGGGGATGCAAACAAAAAGGGAATCATCATCCTCTGGGACCAATCCCTTCTCCCAGCAAGGAAGGGACCTCACCAAATACGCTATTCCCAAAGCCAAAAGGTACCAAATCTGTTTTGTGGAGTCATCTAATGCTTTAGGAGCTGGCATCAGGATGAAGAGCAAGTTAAGTATTCAGAGTCACAACTCAAGCTAATACTTTGATTGGGCCACCCTGCCTCATTCAGCTGAGGGTTGCCATCCTGCTACCCATTTTGGCAAGATTTTTGTATCATAACTGTGGTACAAACATCTCAAGCTGGCACATGAAGCTGCAGGCTGCTTCATGCATGAGAAGCACACCCAAGTGACCTTTGTGCCCTCCAGGCCATCCAGCCCAGGAGGATGTTTGCTAGGGAGCATCATTTTTAGCTCAGAAAGTCCCCAACACTTTCAGCCAGGAGTCCCAACAGTTGATCACAATAGGCTACAAAAATAGGAGCACAACCCAGGATGGTGCAGGAAATTAAATTAAGTAAGGGGCTATAACCCAGCATGATTTCATTTCCATATATTAAACAGGGCTTGTCAAATAATCCTAGCTTCTTTATTTGATGACTTTATAAATTCAGTGGCTAAAACACCATCATGGACATATATTGGCTAGGTTCAGGTCATGCTGTCATGCCAGGGGGGCACTGGGCAATGCCAGGGGGAGTACTGGCCAATGCTGTGGGAGCACCGGGAAATACCAGGGGAGCATCAGGCAATATCAGGGGAGCACCAGGCAATATCAGGGGAGAACCAGGCAATATCAGGGGAGCAGAGAGCAATGCCACGTGAGCAGGGAGCAATACCGGGGGAGTCCCAGGCAATATCAGGTGAGCATCACAAGGCCACCTGCCAGGACCCAGCCCTAGGGACCTCCACCCATCACACCAACTCTCACAGGAAGCAACAACTCTGTCACTGCCCAGCACCCTGAGATGGTCTGTGCCCAGCATGTCCCTAGGCAGCAAGGTGGGATTCAGAAGCCACAGCATCACCTCGGTTTCATCTCCTGTCTTCTCATCTTCACACCAACCTGATGTCCTCTTCCAACACCCTCAGTGTAGCCTGGCAACGGCAGTACCAACATAGAAACAGCTGTATTGGCATGGAAATGGTAGTACTGGCATGGCAACACAGTGGAAGAGAGATAAAAATGTCAGGCAGATCCCCTTTTCTGCTTCCCAGAGCAACAAAGCTACCCTGTCTCCCTTGGATACCTCCAAAGGGTTCTGGGCATCAGACATGAGGAACCCTGCCAGCCTCACCTCCCTCCCCATTGCCCAGCATTACATGAGATGAGTTGCTGGGTCTCAGCCAAGGTCTCACAGTCCTGGCGTACAGAGAGCCAAGACAGCAGCCAGATGCCCTTTGTGGGTCCCTAGGGGGGTAGAACCATGCCTCCTCCTGACCACTTCCAGAGCAAACACCTGGTTTGAGGGGCACAAATCTGTAAGATGTGAGAAGATGGTTAATGTGTTTTTTTGCTGCCACCGGCATTTCCCCTGCAGCCAGTCCCTCCGCCTGCTATAACTGGCCTGTCGTTCAGGGATACCCCTGCGGTGGGGAGGAAGGGCACACGGGACGTTAGGACTGCCCTCCTCATGCCATTTGGACGAGGGGAAGTCTCTCCGGCGGCAGGCAGGGTGGGCAGGCCGAGCATCCCACTCTGCCGGGTAAGGAGATCCGGTGGGGCATCGGAAGTTACACAACCCTGCGGTATGCAGACAAGGCAGCGAGCACTGCGGGGGCGCACGGCAGCCCCCGCAGTGAATTCCCTGACGTGGCAAACATCTCCCGAAGCCCCCTCCATGCCTACCTGCACACGCAGGCAGGAGCCCACGCACATACGCAGGCAGGAGCCCACACGCCGACACGCCTGCCTCTAAAGGAAAAGCCGAGCCAGAGCCAGAGCTGAAATAGTGAATTGCCTCATTCATTCACCCTCTCCGGAAGCTTTGCCCGTACATGCAAAACATACGCGCAGGCAGACATGTGTGGCAGACACGTGCGACCATCCCTATGCCCTTCAGAAATTCCGGCCCCTCTCCCCAAACCCCC
>JANPWX010019582.1:1106164-1151338 GCA_024734555.1 Trochalopteron elliotii
CCCCGCACCCCCGCCCCGGCTGTACCACCGCGGAGCGACACCGCGGCGATGGGGGTCAGTCCCCCTGCCCTGTGGGGTAGCAGGGTGTCACTGGGACTGCCGTGAGGTGACAAGTTGTTGCCGTGGGGCTGGGAGGAATTAGTGCCCATGCCCCTTGGAGCGAAGCGGCTCGCTGTGGGGTTGAGGGGGTCGTGTCACCCCGCCCTGGGGGGTTACGGGATGGCGCCGTGGGGTGGGGCGTCACTCTCTGCGCTGTGGGGTGAGAAGGTGTTGCCGTGGGGCTGGGCGGGGGCCAGTCCCCCCCACCCCGGGGGCTGACAGGGTGCCCCTATGGGACCGGCGGGGGTCTTACCCAATGCCTCGCGGGGTGACAAAGTGTCGTTGTGGGGTCGGGGGGCAATGCTTCTACCTCGGGGTTAACAAGGTGTCGCTGTGGGGTCAGCCCCCCTGCCCAAGGGGTGACAGGGCGTTGCTGTGGGACTGGGGAGTCAATTCTCTGCGCCTTGCGTTGACAAGTTGTTGCCATGAAGCTGAGGGGGTCGTCGGTTCCCCTGCACTGTGGGGTGGTGGAATATCACTATGGGGCTGGGGAGCGTCAGTCCCTCTGCCCCAAGGGGTGACAGGGTGTCACTGTAGGGCTGGAGGTGATCGATTGTCCCCTCTGGCCGTGGAGTGACAGCATGTCCTTACAGGGCTGGGAAGGGGTGCTTGCCCTGTTGCACCCATGGGGTGACAGTCTGTCGTGATGTGGGGGCTTAAATCTCTGCTGTATGAAGTGGCAGGGTGTCCCCGGGGGCTGGCAGGATCGGCCTCTCTGCCCCAAGGGTGACAGGATTTTCCTGTGAGTCTGAGAGCTTAGCCCCTTTGCCCCTTCATAGGTGGGGAACAGAGGGTAGCCATCCTGTCCTGTCACTATGGGGTGACATGGAGTCTCTATGGGGCTGAGGGAGGGGAAGGAAGGAGTTGACGTCTCTGGCTCCTGTGGGGTGTCAGGATTTTGTGGTGAGGCTGTGGGTCAGAGTTAGCTGGGCTGCCCTACCTGGTGACCCCGTATCCCTGTGGGTCTGAAGAGTGTGTCAGGAAGGGGTTAATCCTCCCTGCCCTGTAACAGAGATAGTGCACCCAAGTGGGGCAGGGAGAAAGAGGGTAACACCCCCTGCCATGGTGCTGCAGTACAGCCCTGTGGAGTTGAAGAGGATGGTGAGGTTAGGGTTAATCACTCTCTCCTGTTTCACTTTGGAGGGAGTAATGTGCTCTGTTTGAGCTATGTGGTGTGACCTGAAAGGGGTCAACACCCCTGCACCACCACACTGGGGGTACCTGTGTATGCCAATGGGGCTGTACTGGCTGCTGAGAAAGTTGGTAACCTCCCACCCAGGTGACAGTTACAGGGTAAGAGAGGCCAGCATGGAAGGGGTTAACCCCGACTGGGGTTTAAGTCCCCAGTCGAGGTGACAGAGTCTCCTGGGAGAGCTGACCAGGAGGAAAGGGTTAACCCGCTTTCCTCTTGAGGCAGACAGTGGGTCCCAGTGGGGCTTGATCATGGTAAGGGGTCACCCCTGGACCCCTTTGAGTCTGTATACTGGGGCACAACGCATGAGTGAACCCCCATGTGCGTGACGGCCCCTAAAAAGGATAGTGCCTCTATGCTTGGGAGGGGGATAAACTCTGTCCCCATGAAGCTCTTAGACCCACAGTGGGGCTGGGCAGGGGGGCATGGAGAGGTGATCTGTGCAGTGAGGGAGTTTAACCCCGTCCCCATGCCATTGTGAGCATCCTGGTGAGACCTTACACGGGGAGGCAGCATGGGGGGCTTGACCCTGTCGCCACACAACTATGAGCGGCTGAATGTGGCTGGAAAGAGGGGGACCTACTTGGGGAGGTGCTGTGAGGGGCTTGACCCCATCTCCACCCAAAAGCCAGCACCGGATAAGTCTGGAAAGTGGGGGACCCTGTCGGGGGTGATGGCAGGTGCTACTTGACACCATCCCCACGCAGGAGGCAGCACTTCGTGGCTGTGGAGATATGGGACCCTCTCTGGGGAAATTCTGAGCGGGGGTCCTGATCCGTGCCCACGCAGGAGGCGGCCGCCGGCGGGGCTGGCAGCGGGGGCTGTGCTGGCAGAGGCAGCGAGGGGAGGGTTAACCCCGTCCCCACGCAGGTGCCGGCACCCCAGTGGGGCTGTCGGTGGGGAGGGGGAGGCGGGCGGTGCGTGTGGGGGCTCGGGGAGGGGATGATTCATTGCGGGTAGTCATGACATTGCTGCCTGGTTGCCTGCGGCTGCCATCCAGCACGGGCACGGGTGGCTCTGCCTGCCCCGGCGCGACAAGATCTCCACCAGCTCCCTGACTGAACCCGGGATACGCTACCATGCCGGCCATCCTGCTCTTCTGGAGCCGCGCCGAGAGGTATGCGCTGCCTCGGCAGCCGCGCCTCGCCGAACGCACCCGGCTCGGAGCCCGCCGGGACTCCAGCCCCTTGGGACACAGCGGGATGGGGGCTGTCGCCTGCCCGGCTGTTTCGCTTTGCCTCGGGTGGGATGCAGGAGCGACCTGGTGATATCCCCAGTACGGCTGCCTAGTTTCGGTGTAGAGCTTCGGGAAAGGGTGCTCTCCCGTGGCCTGAGAGTGACGGTGACAGACGAGGGGACGCGGTGGCATTAGCTTTCCTTGGCGTGCCTGAAGGTGACTTCTCAGAAGTAGGTTTCGCGCCGTGGGCTCGAGGGACGCATCGTCCCCGTCCCGCTGCCCTGCCGCCACGGGGAGCCTGGGACGCCGGGCGGGAGTGCCGCACTCAGATCCCTTCTGCCGGGGGACCGGTGCCGGCGTCCGGTGAGGGGGACACAGGGACCCCCATGCATCCGAACGGGAAAAGCTGGGGAGGTGCACATTGGTTAACGTGACTTTTTTCCATATCCAACGCCGTCCTACTTTTCTCCCTACCCGATTCGCCTGGCGGGTGCTCAGCCCTGGGCGTCAGCAGAGTCGTTTCTGGGGACACCGGGGGGCTCCTGGCTGAGCTCCCTGCGCTCCTTGGAGGGGGCTGCGTGGGGGACGTGACGGTACAGGCGGCTCGGTGCCTTGCGGCAGCGGAGAGGAGGAGTGCCGGAGCTGACGGATTAAGCAGAAGTGTCTTAATCTGTCGGTTTAACAAGAAAGCGTCGAGAAACCAATTAAAAGGGAAATTACGGCACGGCGAGTGACTCCATTGAAGGGTCTCTCCGTGCGCCGCTGGGAAGCACACAAAGGACGGCAGCTCCCCGGCGGCACCGCGTCGACCGGAGGAGCCCTTTCGGAGCCATCCTGGGAGCGAGGTCAGAGCCAACCACGGCTGCCGGGCTGGCGAAGAGCTGCCCTTTGGGTGTGCCGGAGGAGGTGGCGGGGGGGAATCGCCAGCCGAGCATCCCTTGGCGGCGGCGGCGGCATCCCCGGCACGAGCCAGCACCCTTCGCCCCGCCGCCCTCCTCCCGCCCTCCAGTGCCCCCCGGCCGGGTACCCACCACCTGCCGCCGCTTGCGGACAGCCGCGATGTTTAAAATAAAACTAGAGCCTTTAAAAATGACAGCTTGGACTATGAATGTGTTCGTAAAGTTTCGGTAAGTGGGTTTCCGCCTCTCGACCTTGTGTCCTCGTTAAACCATCAGCGCCTGTCCCTGGCATCCCGCGGTGACCTTGCACCCGAGATGGAACAAAAAAAGCCTTGTGCCGTTGCCAGGGTGGGTTTGTTCCCTTAGATGACTGCCGAGCGGAGGGATTATGTCAAACGATCGCTATTCAGCTGGCGCGCTCGCCCAGCGGTTGATCGGACTGATGTCATGTGCGGGGCTGGAACAAAGATTTATTCTTTATTTAATTTTTTTTTCTTTTGGTGTGGTTGCAAGAGGAGGATGAAGGCTGGGCTGGCTCAGCAGTGCAGGGGAATGCCTGTGGTTTTGTGGCTTATCTGGAGGCATCTGATTTGCAAGGGCGATGCAGGAATGTCTTTGCCTGCCTGAAACCCCCCCGCCGCTCCCGAGGGGGTTAAATGGGAAGTCAGGAGAGGATGACTGAGCAGAAGGGGGAGAGGATCGGTGGCAAGGCGCAGCTGATCCCAGAGAGGTGGGAGGGAAGGAGGCTCTGCGGGGACAGAGTCGTGTTTTACCACCATTGTGCATGTGAGCTGAGCCTTGGAGCGTGCCTTAACCCACCGGGTCACCTGCCGGCACCTGGTCCTCTCTGGCACGGTAAACTGCGGCATCGGGATGCATTTGGGTACAGAAATTCCCTTCCCCATGCCCAGCTAGACGAAGGGGTCCTTGGTCAGGTCAGAGATCCTCATCAGGCATCCCCACCCTGGCCAAAGACCTCTCGGTGGGCAAGACCAGAGATCTTGTGGATGGGGACAGCGTTTTGCCAGGATGGTCTGTGTTTTCATGGGAAACGCTGTTGGGTTTTGGTTGGGTGAGGGTGTCCCAGTGGTGCTGTCAGGTTGGGCTGCGTGGGGTCAGAGCCAGACACTGTGGTCCCTGGGCAGCAACAGTTGAAGGTTTGTCAGCTCTCTATTGCTGGAGCTAGGGTGTGATGGGGTTGTCTTTGGCACTGCTTGGTTTGCTCTCACTATGGAGGTTTGGCAACATCCAGACAGGGCCAAATTTTTGTCCCAGTACTATTCTCAGGGAGCCCCTGCCCTCCACTGGAGGCTGCTGTGGGGAAGTGGGGTGTTGGAGTGACCCTTGGTGGGGAGAGTGGACAGGATAGCTCTTGGTTCTCCTGCCTGTTGCTCACCCCAGGGTCTCCTGAAGCACCCACATCACTTAGGGAGGGTGAATGAGGAGGTGGATCTGGGCTGGGGGCAGAGCATCCCCCACCACCTGTGTGGGCTGGGTGCTGCTGGCATCTCTGCATGTAGGAGCGGGTATAGAAATGTGCTGGCATCTCGGAACTGCCACAGGAGACGCTGTCAGATGCTCTTCATGCCCCCAGGGACCTCCTCCCACCTCTTCTGTGCCACCCGAGCTGCTGTACAGTGTTTGCAGATTCCCCCATCTCCCCTCACTGTGTTCTTTAGAGGTGCTTTAGCCCCCCTCCCCATCTACAGCAAAGCTTCTCCTCCATGGCTGTAGCAAAAAAGAGCAAAGTCGGTGGTTTGTATGGAGGTGGTGAAATGTGGGATTGATTTCCAAGCTCCCATAGGTGATCACTGCCTAAGGCATAGTCCAAGGCAAGTGTTGGGTGCTTGGTATGGCTGCCAGATGCTTAGAGTAGCACCCAGGCATGGATTTTAGGGGAGCATAGCCACCCTTGATTGAGCTGTGGTGGTGTGGGGGTCCCTTTGTGACCTCCAGTGGGAGCTCATGGATAGAGTAAGGATGGGGAGAACATCTGGTAGCTTGTATGATGATGAAGAAAAGGACCAAGGCTCACACCCCATCCCAAAATCCGTCTGCTGGAGAGGCACAGTGTGTTGAGGCGGCTCAAGTGTGTTTGGAGCAAGGATGGGGTGAAACCTGGACTGTAACAGGGAGCTGGATGTGAGCAGTGGAGGTGCAGGTCTTCTAGGGCAGCACTTGGGAGAAGCAGGGTCAGCACTGAGTGTGAGAGGGGCCAGGCCAGACCCTGAGATTCAGGGTGTCAAGTGTTTGCTGTCAGATAACCAAAAGTCGAGGAGCAGTGGGAAACGTCTGTGGAGAGGCATGGGACTTGTTAGCTTTTGCCTGGAGGAGCAGCCCTGCCGTCTCCCCTGGCTGCTCCCTGGGTGGCTGCAACTCCAGTGGTGACTGGGGAATGAATTACGGCCACCAGGTTTTCCATGCCTTAGTATAGGCATGGGCACGGCCTCAGCCCCCGCGCGATGGAGCGAGTGAGCCCTGAGTTCCTGGCTTACTGCAAGATCCAGTTGGAGGCTCTCGGGGAGTGCAAGTCAGGCTAGAAAGTGTTGGTGTTTTTTTAAAACAGAAAAAGAAAAAAGCCCTCCCACCATCACAAGATGTTTCTGTCTAACGGCTCTGTTCTCTCTCCACTAAATACAAATTACGGCTCTGACAGCCGGAGGCGCTTATCTCCAGCTGAATGCCAATTGCTTTCAGGAATAAAATGTTTGAAGTTCCTTTAAGGTGAAGGCACAGCATGGTCCCTGCCACTGCCTTCAGCCTCCAAAACCTGCTGTCATCACCCTGTCTTGGGTCTCAGGTCCCCAGCTGGGGGAGAACCAGGCAAGGGGGTGGACACAGGCCGGCAGCTACATTTGGACATAGCTCAGCCCTCCTGACTCAGCCCGGGGGGGGCCGGACAAGGACGTGGTCCTGGCCTGACGTTAGCAGTGGCGTGGCCCCTATAATAGCACCATGCCCTGACTTGAGCTCTCTCGCTCTGTCAGTCTCAGAGATGAGTCTGTCCATCCCAGCCGTGGGGCTCAGCGGGATAAAACCAGAGCTGGGATACATTCTGGCACCGGGGCTCTGACCTCTCTTGGGAAGCGTGGACTTGAGCTGGCTCTGGTGCTGCTGGCCTGTGGGACACAGGGAGCATCGGCTCCGCGATAAGTGTGTGCCAGTCCCGTCCCCGACTGCCCCTGTGTGATATTCACCTTACGAAGAGCTGTCTTTCTCCTTTCAGGAATAAGTACTCGGCTCCCGGCAGCGTCGCCGTCATGGGAAAGGACTATTACAAGATTTTGGGCATCCAGAGCGGCGCCAACGAAGATGAAATCAAGAAAGCCTATCGGAAAATGGCCCTGAAATATCACCCTGATAAGAATAAAGACCCCAGTGCTGAGGAGAAGTTCAAGGAGATTGCAGAGGCTTATGATGTCCTGAGTGACCCCAAGAAACGAGCTGTGTATGACCAGTATGGGGAGGAAGGTAAGGAGATAAGCACTGCCCAGTGGGAGGCAGGAATGTGGGGTCCAAATCACTTTTAGAGGTGAGGGAGGGTTTTCACAGAGAGGTGTTTCAGTGTTTCATGCCTACTCCTGAAATGGGACTGGTTGCCAAAGAATTGGAGAGAGTGAAGGCTCCACAGGTGACAGAAATCACCTCTCATCCCGCAGGCTGCTTCACTTTTCTAGCAGTTCATCACCCTGCTTCCTGAGGTGGCTGGGCTCCCTCTGCCCCAAAACTGTGAGTGCCAGCTGAGAAATGGAAGGAGCTCACCTCCTGGGTCATACCTGGGGTATCTCGTTGGCAGCTCTTTAAGTGACCTAAATAATGCAGCAGAGACGTACTGCTTCTGCCCACATTCCCCCTGCACTTGGGCACTGGTCCCACTGTCCTCCCTGGTACAGGCTGACCTACAGTATTCAAAGCTTTTCCCAATTTAAGTAATAGGCCCTTGTTTTGAAACCAAGCGGCTGCTGTTGTCTGGTGGTTGGCATGGAGGAGGAGGAGGAGGAGAGCTGCTCCAACGCAGGCGGCCTTATTAGTCGATGATGGAAGAGTGCAACCCCATTCGAGGAGAGTGCTGAATAGCATCTGCATTAATCAGCCCAGGACTTGGGTGCTTAAAAGAGCAGGAGTTCTGGCAGGAGCAGGCTGCTGGGTGGAAGAGGCAGCTTCTCTCTTGGGCAGGTGCATCCCCTCAAAAGCCACCAGCAGGATTAAGCAGCAGTGGGTTAATTGTTGACCCATTAGTTATGTCAGGGATATGATGGATGCACTGGGCACAGTGATTTGCTGCCCTGTAAAATGAGAAGGGACTCTATCAAGTGGGAAACCAGGTTTTCCCAGGAGGCCTCAATGAAATCGGACCCTGCTCAGGCTGGCGTCATGGGATTAAAGGTGAAACCTCCTGGTTGTACAGTCTATTAGGAGTGGGGCTCACTGGGGATTTGGAAAAATCCCCATCCCCTGCAGGCATCTAAAATAGGAGTGAATTAAAGAAGAGGATAAGAGCTCCCTCAATGCCCCATCAATTTAAAGACCATCTTCCCCTATGTCCCATCAGTGTTGAATTTCTTGTGTTCCGTGACCTTCCCACCTTTTGTTTCCCTCTTTTTTTGGGCAATGAAGGTCAGCATTTTGAGAAGCTGCAGGGTCCCACATGCTGTGTAGGCATGGTGAAGCAGAAGAGCCCCTTCAACCCACCCAGAATACTGACTTCAGCACTCAGAAGAGACCCCCAAACTTGTCCTGCTGTGGAAGGGGTGTGGGGGTTGGGACAAAGGACAGTCTGTCAGAAATAGTCCTTCACTGTCACTGGTGTGCCCTGAAAATAGTCCCTGAGCTAGGCTTGGCTTAACCCTTCCCAGCCCTCCTGGTCAAAAATAGCCTTGCAGAGCATGTGTGACCTCTTTGGGGGGGGACTTGTCATGTGCCTTGACTCTTTAGGACTTGGGATGAGTTGCAGTGACATCAGGCTCAGCCTGGGACCTGGCAGAGGAGTTTCCCATGGGAAAGGTTGCCAAATGATCCAAACCTGGAGCTTACCTGGCATTTTATTAAAGCCAGTGTGCAGGGAGCTGCATGCCAACCTGGAGGTCTGCTCACCTCCACCTGCCCATAGAATCATTGAGGGTGGAGAAGATCGCTAAGATCGTTTAATGAAGCACTGCCATGTTCACCACTAACCCATGTCCCTAAGTGCCATGTCCACAAACCTTTTGAACACTTCCGAGAATGGTGACTCCAATCACTTCCCTGGGCAGCCTGTTCAAATGGCTGACCAACTTTTCTGTGAAGAAATTTTTCCTAATATCCAGTCTCAGAGAAAAGGCTATTGGGGCAGGAAGGAGCCTGCTCATGGGGAAAAGTGGAGGTGGGCTGATCAGGGTGTGTTTTAAATTAAAATTAGGTGAATTGGATAGAGATAATCAGAGGTCCGTCAGTAGAGATAGAGGCAGCAAAACCTCAGAATGAGTTTGTAGGGTGTAGGGGTAGGACTGTGTGTCATGGATGGAGATGGTGCCTTCATGGTGGTTGGGCTGGAGGGGTGATCTGCATGCTCAGGAGAGGGTGGAAGAACTGCCTGGAGGTGGCAGAGGCCATTCTCCCACTGGGGCAGTGCAGTCCTTCCAGACCATTCCCCCACAGGGAACATTCATGTCTCCTCTTCCCTGCTTTCTTCCAGGTCTCAAAACTGGAGGTGGCTCTTCAGGTGGCTCAGGGAACACCTTCCACTACACCTTCCACGGAGACCCCCACGCCACCTTTGCGTCCTTCTTTGGAGGCTCCAATCCTTTCGACATCTTCTTTGCCAGCAGCCGCTCCCGGATGTTCAATGGCTTTGACCAGGAAGACATGGATATGGATGATGATGACGACCCTTTCAGTGCCTTCGGCCGGTTTGGCTTCAACGGCATTAACGGGGTTCACCGGCGGCACCAGGAGTCCCTGCACACGCGGAGGAAGGTCCAAGACCCACCTGTCATCCATGAGCTCAAGGTGTCCCTGGAAGAGATCTACCACGGATCCACCAAGAGGATGAAGATCACTCGCAGAAGGCTCAACGCTGATGGCCGGACCATGCGGACTGAGGACAAGATCCTAAACATTGTCATCAAAAGGGGTTGGAAGGAGGGAACCAAAATCACATTCCCCAAAGAAGGGGACGCCACTCCAGACAACATCCCTGCAGACATCGTCTTCATCCTCAAGGACAAGCCTCACTCGCACTTCAAGAGGGATGGGACAAACGTGATCTACACGGCAAACATCAGTCTTAAAGAGGTGGGTATGGGTGGTAAATCCCATAGGATGTGAGGTGACACTGGCTGATGGCATTTGGGGCCAAGATGGGGATCAGTCCTTCTGCTCTGGATAGGAAAGACCAGGTAGGTCACAAGAAAGGAGCTGCAGAGGCCAACTTGGTCTTGGCTTTGGAGGTGCTTTGACTCCCATGCCTGCTGTGGGACACGGATGCTGCGGTCCCTGCTGAACCTCACTTCTTGAGCCAGTTCAGGTGGTATTTATCCATTTTCTCCCTTCTCCATGTTTTGCGTTCTATTTAACATAGGGTATATTTTAGCATAGCACACGTGGAACGAAGGCCACATCCTCTGTAGGAACAAGGGAAAACCCAGGCTGAGTGGCATCAGTCTGATTCCTGCTTTTCTTGTAGCTGAGCCTGCTGTGGTTTAGTTACTGCCTAGGGTTGCACCAGGTGCCTCTTCTCATAGGCAGAGAGCAGGATCATGTGGAGGAAAGTGATCCCTTGCCCTCCCTGAGCAGTGCTTTAGCTGTTTTCCTTGATTCTGGCCTTCCTAGATAAGCAACCAAACAAATTGAGTACTCAGGCAACGAGTAAAACTCAACACTTCCAGGCTGCCGGTCCTGGAGGTCACAGTGGGGCTGGATGGATGTATCAGATTATCCAGCAGTCTGCATGAAGGTGGGAGAGGAAAGGGGAGATTACCTCAGTACAAGATGTGCTGTTCGCCACTGCTGCTGTAAAACTACCTTTTAATAAATCCCAGCTGGCAGCTGCATTTAACGTTGACATTTTTGGCAGCTGCCATTTGCTGTTCCTTTCAGACGGTAGACGCTGTCTGTCTTCTTAATGAGCTGACTTTTTTTTTCCTTCCTGAAGGCAGATTTATGTTCTCAAATGCATTTAATAGAAATAAGCTCAATGGGCCAGACCTGAGGTAGGAAAACGTGATCTTGTGAAGTGTGCCAGGAAGTCAGGAGAGCTCTGCGATGGCTCTGCATCCCAGCTCAGGCTGTGACCGGGTGTACTGGGGGCAAAAAGCACACAGGCCAGGCAGAGCTGGGCACTCCTGAAGCAAACTCAGCTCCACTTAACTTGCAGCCTCAGGAGCAGAGTTTCCCTCACAGTGCAAAGTACAGAGGTTTATTCCTGCGGTAGCTGGTTCTCCTGGCCAATCCAGAAATACTTGGGGGAGACTGCCTTATTTATGGAGCCGTGCATACCATATCTCAGATATTTTCTTCTGTTCGTTCCTCTTATCTGTAAAGTTAACCCTGACCTTGCTGTGCTGATACCCAGACTATGTCAGCCTAAGTTTGTGTACTGACCAGGCTGGCGGGACACTTGCCTGGAGTTGACTTTTGAACAGCAACTGGAGAAACAGGTTCCACCTCCACTAACTGTTGCACCAGAAGTGTTGGACACCTGTGAGCTCCATGAGCAAGGCCTGCATACTGGCTGTGGGTTTGCACAATGCAGACACAAAGCAGAAAATTTATGTTCCAGGCAAATTCCTCATCTCTTTCAGCTGGAATTTCTGGTCTCTGACCTCCCCTAGCACAAACCCAATGTGCTGGGCATCCTCCTGGAGCTGCTGGTCTGGCTGTCATCCCCAGCCTGCTGCTTGCCAGGGCAGTGTGATACTCTGCTGCATTTTTCTTCCAGGAAAAGAAGTTCCTTAAGTGCTCTGGAGCAGGAGGAGATGCTGGGAGCTCTCCAATTCTGTATGCTACCACCTCAGTATGTGACAGAGCACTTCTCCATCTCCTCAGCGTCTCGCTGTAGTCTTGGGTCTCTCCTTGCAGCTTCTGCTTTGCAAGGCTGCCTTTTCTAGCCTAAGTTTTAGTCTCTGGCACTATCGTGAGAGAACATAGTGCCAGCAGGAAAGCTGGCAGGTGATGGGTGCTGGAGGACCCTCCCAGCTGTCAAGTCCCAGCCCTGCTGGGTGCCTGGTCAGGGCAGTGCAGGCCTTTTGCCACCTTTCTGCTGCAGAATTACAGATGTAGGAGTGCTTTTCCAGGGATTTGTTGTCTTCCTTCCTAAAATCAGAGGCATGTGCCACAGCAGGGAGCCACGGGAGGGAGGAAACACTCTACTCCACCAGCACCTGCCTCTGCTGGGAGGCAGCACTGCCAGCAGGGCGTCATGCCCTCCTGGCTGCTGCCTAATGCCTGCCCTCGGCACCATCCCGCTTTGCATCCTTTACCTGGCTTCACCTTCCTTGAAGCATCTGCACTTGGGCTCGTCCTGGCTGGGACGCGGCCGATGGCAACACCCTCCCCGGTGGCCTCGCTGCAAGCAGAGGAGGACCCAGCGGTGACCTAGATAAAGCTCTGCTCGCACAGCACAGTGCTCAAACCCAGGGTGATTTCATCTCCAGGGATAAACCAAGCCTCTTTCTAGGATGCGGGGTAGCTCCCGTGGTTACTGGTGTTACTTCAGCAGCCGTTTCCCCAAATGCCAGCAAAGTTAAGCAAGAAGAATGAAAAACAGGGACATACGGCGGAGGAGCGATCGCCTTGGATTCTTGCGTCTTGGCTCAGGGAAGGAAACATTAAGATCCTGTCTGCCTTCGCTGTTGCCGCCTGCTTCTGCTCACATCTCTGCCTGCTTTCCCTATCCGTGTGTTCTCACAGGGAGTTCTTGTTCTCCTTTCTGTTTTTGTGGCTGGAGGTGTCCTTTCTTGGCACGCGTGGGCATATGCAGCCAAGGCACACTGCACTGGGCACCACTGAGCAGGAGGGCTTTGCCTGAATGCACAGCACAAACTCCTTGATGTGGGGACATTGTCCTTTGTTTTCCCTCCAACCTGCTGGAGATCAGCCAAGCACCTGCTGTTCATACAGAGCTGGTGATGGCATCCTCCTGCGGGCTGAAGATTTCATCCCTGGAGGACGCCCTCTCCAGGAGGAGTCCTGTGCCGATGAGCCATGCCAAGGAGACAGGACCTTTTCCCCTGTTCTCCATTTCACAGAGACCCCAAACCAGCTCTGGCACAGATGCTACTGCAAACCCTGTAGTCCAAAGCCTTGGTTCTGCTGCAGAAGCCCCATCCATGATCTCAGAGCCAGTGGCCAGCATGAGATGTTTCTCCTAGTGCCTGTTGCTGCTCTGCCATTGGAGACCTTTCCTGGGGAGGGGAATGCAGAACATTCCCCCGCTTACCCAGAAACAGCAATTGTGTCTTTCTCCTCTCCCCTTGCAGGGTGTTTTGAGAGGGCTGGGACCCCCAGGACCCAGTTTGTCCCCCAGGAGGGACAAACCTGTGCCAGCCCCCACATGGAAGCTTGAGGCTATAGCTCAGCAGCTCCCCAGCCCCCACCCCCTTCCAGAAACGTCTTTCCGCAGTCCTCTCGCTCAGCCCTTGCCGAAAGCCTGGAGACAATCCTGCCCACATGTACGACAGAGCTGTCTGAGTTATTTAAGGACACAAGGATTTTCTTGCTGCATTCCCGCGTCACGTGACTCGCCAATGCAGGCCGGTGTGCGGCTGCTGCCGGGGGCTGGGGTACAGAGGGGTGGCACCCCCACACCAGCTGCTGGCTGTGCAGTGGGATAGGAGACAGGAACCAGCCCCTCCAGCACCGCAACTCCCAGGGAAGCTCAGTGCCACAGCCGCAACATGCTGGCGTAGCCTTGTGGGGGCTGTCGGTGACAGGGGTGTGACATGGGACATGGGCTGTGCTATAGATAACCCCAGCACCGGGCAGAGCTGCCATGCTCTGGAGGGTGACAGCTGATGGGCTGTGGCAGCATCCCATGATCTCAGCTGGATTTTCGGCTGCCCGAGGCTGGGCGACGAGGCTGGAAAGGGGCTAAATTTAGCCTGTGCTGTTGCTGTGGGTGGCTGGGCGCTTGCTGGTGGTGCCTTCTGGGCAGCCCAGGAAGTGGAGAGGGGAGTCCTTACTCCCATGAGAGCTGGGGCACCTGTTCTTGCACAGCTCCTGCAGCCCAGTTCACAGTGGTTGAACCAGGCTGGTGCCAGCAGAGAGCTGTGCTTGCACTGGTGAGCATCACACAATGCTCTTGGGCAGCATCCAAAGGGAGCTGGGCGGTTCAGCTAGGGGAGCAGCCAGTGGGGGGACAGGGTGTGGCTGTCGGGGTGCTTTGGGGTGTCAACCCCATCTCATGGCCTGTCCCTCTTCCTCCCTCAGGCCTTGTGCGGCTGCACCGTGAACATTCCCACCATTGATGGACGAGTGATCCCGCTTCCCTGCAACGACATCATCAAGCCAGGGACAGTGAAGAGACTACGCGGGGAGGGGCTGCCCTTCCCCAAGGCCCCCAGCCAGCGAGGAGACTTGATCGTGGAGTTCAAAATCCGCTTCCCGGACAGAATAGCTCCCCAGACAAGACAGATCCTCAAGCAGCACCTCCCGTGCTCCTAGAGCCCAGGGACTCTCCTCCGAAGCAGCAATACTCCAAACGCATGTGCCACAGCACCTGGCCTGCACAGAGCCAAGGTGCCACAGCACTTTTAAATGCAAAAAAAAAAAAAAAAATCCAACCCCTCACACTACTTTTCTCCCCAAAAAACCCATCCGACCCACCCCCTGTCAATCCTTCTTGGCTGGTTTTTTTACTCCAATAACGGGGAGACTCCTGTCTGCCACAGCTCTCCCACCTGCCAAACCTTTTCTTTCTCCCCATAGGTCCATTTTTTTTGCCTTGCACGAGCGAGAGCCATGGGCCCTTTGCCCAGGGAGGTGCGTCATGTTGTGGGTTTTTTATGTCACCTGCTTTTCAGGCCACTCTTCCCACAAGAAGCTGGACTTGTCGGGGTCTGGCGCTCTGTAAATAGGACTCCACAGGATCTGGCATCCCCGCTGCTGGTTTTTCTCTTCCCCTCTTTGATACTTGCTGCTGTTTGGGGTCCCGGCTGATCCGCGGTGCCGATCACTCCTGCCTGCGGTGGCCCCCCCAGTAGCCGGACAATTTCTCTCCAGGGGCCACGGTACCGAGTCCAGTCGTGGTCCGCTCTCCTGTGCCAAGCCTACACCGAGCCTCGGCTGTGCCGAACAACGGAGCACGTGGGGATGGTCCATCCAGCCTCCTGCCCCTGCCCAGGGATGTCCCCAGTGCCCGTGGGCAGCACTTGCCTGCACCTGCTGCCCACAGGGCCCCAGCCAGCAGGAGGAGGGGGGAAAGCCCAGGGTGGAGCTTTCTTTTTTTCAGATGTGTTGAGTTTGCATTGCTGCTTTTATTTTTTAAATACATATATATAGAGCTCATTAGATAAACTTTGTAAGGGTTTTTCTCTGCCTGTATTGGGGATACTGGCCTGACGCACCCAGGCTTTTTCTGAAAGGGGGATGATTCAGCCACACGAACAGCAAACCCCCGGAGTGGGGTTGTGTGTGCGTGTAGCACTAATCTGGGTGCAAAAGCAGAGCCAAGCGTGAGCAGAGCTGTGGGTTTCACTAGTGTTTCAGGTCAAATTAGGGATTCTAATACGAAGAGAGAGGCGTGTGTATATATTTTTCTACAGGGACAATTCATTCAGGAGGTGTTTCTGGACATCAGGGTGGAGCTGGGAGGTGCATGAGGCAGTCTGTTTAGTGGCTCCATTTTCAAATACTGTATTTTTTTAAAACCTTTGGATTTCCATCAGGAGAATTTTTATATTTCTTACCTTTCTCAGCCCACTCTGCCTCATGCCATTTTTTTTCCCAGGAAAGGGCTGCTGTAGAGCAGGAGGCACATTCGACCTGGCTTTGTACAGCTCCTCTTTCCCTGCAGCACTGCCAAGAAAACCCCTGCCAAAATATTCCCCCATGCCCTGGGAATCCCTTTTTTTTCCTTCTTTTTTTTTAAATTCCTTAGAAAACAGGAATTAAATTCCTTAAAAAAAAGTTTACTGACTTGAAGCAGGGGGTCCCTTGGGGTGGGTGGCTGTGCGTGGGGGTCCGTGGGGCTAGGGTACAGCTGTACAGTGTTACCCTGCGGGGTGAGGAGACCTGTGAGGCGCTGCTCAATCAATCACCTGCTTTGGCCAGCAAGGGGAGGCCACCGGTTCCCTCCACTGGTCCCTGTGGAGTTCAACATGGAGAAATGTGGTGGACGCCGTGAGCGAGAAGACAGGCCAGCATGCAGATGCAAGCTGATTTGTTTTTCTCGGTTTCAACGAGATATGAATGTTTTATAGTGGGGTTTTTTGTAATTTTCTTTTTTTTTTCTTTTTTTTTCTTTTTTTTTTTTTTTTGTAATGTCAGTATTGAGAGAAATAAAGAAATATTTTGAAAAATACACTTTCTCAGGGTGTGTTGTGATGGGAGGTGCCAGGCTGGACTCCAGCAGGCAGCAGGGAGAGGGCTCTGTGCCAAGGTCATTGCCGCCACCACCCTGGCCAGGTGTCCTTGAGGCTGGCAGGGAGAGGAAGAAGAAATGTATTTGTTCTGGTACTTGATGCACAGGATCTTCAGGGCCTCATAACAAGGGAAAGGGAATGAATACATTACCTGATTGGTCACAGAATGGCTGCTCCTGTCATGCATGGTCTCAGTTGTGCTGACCACACTGCTAAGGTGGTGGTGAGGGGCTCTCAGGGCTCTGGGCTATGGCTAACATGGGCAGTGGGATGGTCAGTGAAGGGCTGCAGGGGGAGGCTGGAGAGAGCAGTGCCCACCTCTTCTCAGAAGGGCCCTGGGGCAGGGTGAGAGCCAGAGGCATTACCAGTACCCATGGAAAGTCCTGCCAGGCAATGCTTGCACAGTGCTCCCATCCAGAGCAGTGCACAGGGACAGGAGATGGGAGCAAAACCCATGGGCCTTGTACTGGTCTCTCAACCCCAGTGTGTGGCTCAAGAGGGTTTGATTTGGGGTGAGAATAGTCAATATATTAAACTGGATTATGTTAGTTGCTACATAGCACTGCATATGGTTTCCATGGCCACTATATGCCCATCACCATCACTGGCCACTTTGCCTCTCTAAATTTGGAGATCCGAACACAACTCTCCTTTGATTGCCATGTTAATGAAGGATGAGCTTTGGTGAAATCAGTCAAGCTCAGCAGTGATGGAGTCAGAACTGGTTTCTACATGTGACACCACCACACACCATCTTTCCTGCCCTGAAAGACTCCTAGGACAGATGAAGCCCAAGGTCATGGACTAAACAACCTCAAGGGACTTTTGTAGGGGTGGTCCATAGACGGGAAATTATGCATTTACAGAACCAAAGAACGATTTGGGTTGGAAGAGACCTTAAAAGCTCACCTCATTCCAAGTCTCTCCCATGGGCAGGAACACTTTCCACTAGACCACGTTGCTCAAAGCCCCATCAAACCTGGTCTTGAACACTTCCAGTGAGGGGGCATCCACAGATTTTCTGGCAACACGTGCCAGTGCTTCACACCCTGACAGTAAAGAATTTCTTCCTGATATCCAATCCAAACCCCGCCTCTTTCACTTTGAAGCCATTACTCTTTGTCCTGTCACTACACGGTCTTGTCAAAAACCTCTCCCCATCCTTCTTATAGGCTCTCTTTAGGCAGTGGAAGGGATCAAAAGACTGATACCAAAAGACACAGGGGACTTGTCATGACATAAATGGTATGGAATAAGTGGTGGTTTCAGCTGGAATAGAGTTCATTTTCTCTCCAGTGCTGTGATTTGGATTCACTATGAGAATAACGTTGATAACACATGTTTCAGTTGTTGCTCACCAGTGCTTACCCTAACTCATGCACAGTTCAGTTTCCCATGCTCTGCCAGTGAGCAGGTGCACAAGAAACCAGGAGGGAGCATGGTCAGGAGAGCTGACCCAAACTGGCCAAAGGGATATTCCATGCCATAGAGCACCATGCTCAGCATATAAAATGGGGACAATGAGTGAGTTTGCGTCATGGCACTTGGTGAAACCTCAGCAGTTCTTTCCGGTGCCCAACGCAGGCCCAGAGGATGGAGTAACAATAGATCTGAGCAGAGCATGTCAGACCAGGTTTGTTATAAGCATTTGCTGTATTAGTTTAATAGTTTCTGGTCACAAAGTTCTTTTGTTGTGTCCTAGGGTGACTATGTATCCCCAAATCGTCTGTTCTGTGTTCTGTATCTTTAAGAGTGGTTCTGAGAGTGAGCAGGGAAAGAAGAAGCGCGCAGTTTGTTTTGAGAAACAAACTCACTCCTCTGAATCTGCTCTCGTCCTTGGGACTGTGTGGTTTCTTTTTTTTCCTTCATCAGATGCACAGGGGGCAGCCAGAGAGAGTTTTTTTTTTCTCCTTTTGTTAGTCTAGCTAGCTGAGGCAAAGAAGCTTTCCTGGACTGGTTTTTTTTTATTATTTTATTTTTCTTTGGGACTGTTTAAATCTGCTCTGGACTGAAAAACCCAGAGGAGCACCGGGATCTTGCACCCGTGGCCCACCGGGCCGGGACTCGGCATCTTCCAGCACTGAAGGGACTGATAAACAGACTCCTGGCACGGACTCTCAGTTTTGCCATCTCTCTCTGGAGCAGCAAGAGGTTTTATTGTTTCATATTATTATTATTGTTATTATTATTATTCATTCTTTATGCTTGTGGGCATTTTGTTTGTTAAATAAATAAGGCTTTTTTTCCACTCTTCTCTGGGGAGTTATTTCCCCGGACCGGCTGGGGGGAGGGGCTGTTTGGATTTGCTTTTCAGAGGAACCCCATTCGGAGATTTCCTCCCAAATTTGCCCTAAACCAGGACAGTTGGTACTCAAAGTTCTTACGCATGTGCTTGCAGGAGCACCTTGCTTGGTGTGTGTCCCCTGTGGTGACGCTGATCTTCCATGGGGCCTGGGTGAGTTCTTTGCAGTACTGGCTTATAGGTGTCTCTGAGTGCCACATCTACACCATTCCTGAAAGTATTCAAGAAGATGTACAGATCTGGTGCTTAGGAACACAGTTTAGTGGTGCAGTTGGCAGTGCTGGGTAATTGTTGGACTTGATGACCTTGGAAGTCTTTTCCAACCTAAACAGTCTGTGATTCAATGATACACGCCTTTTAAATACCCCCATGCACCACGGCCATGGCAGCCTGCTGCAATGCTTGACACCACCTTCCATGAAGAAGGAAGGACTTAGAAACTTTATATAAGGAGGCTTCTGTGTACTGATACGGACTCTAACAACTCTGCCTTCACGGGACTGATTCAAGGATGAAACAAAGGACTTCCTTTACAACTACCCAGCTTCTAGTCTTCAATGAGGATGCTAGGAAATCTCGACATTGGCCACCTGGGCACACTCCAGCTCATGTTCAGCCATTGTTAACCAGAACCCCCAGGTCCTTTCTCACACAGTTTTCCAGCCACTCTATCCCAGCCTGTGGCACTGCCTGGGGTTGTTAGGACCCAGGACTCGGCCTGTCTGAACCTCACACAATTGGCCTCAGCCCATGGATCCATTGGAACAACAGAATCTCCATTTGTGAGACAAATCTGATAGAAGCACCCAGCACTGCCATTCCCTCTGTATTTCGTGAGCCATCTGTTGGGAACTGTTCATAACTGCATCCTTGGCCTTTTTCCTTGGATAGTCGAACTAGGGTGGAAACATTTTCCTACATCTCCTTTCTTTCACAGATTCAGTCATAGAAATGTCCAAGCCCCTTGCCATAGACTGGGACACGTTCCACTAGATCAGGTCACTCAAAGCTTGGCCTTGAACATTCTTAGAGATGGGGCATCCACATCTATAATTCCTTCCTGCCTTCTGTCTTTGGAAGTCCTCCATTTCCCCAGACTGGTAACAGCAGGCATCCTTTTAGGGAATAGGAAGGAGATAGTGGTATCTGGTGGTTTTACCTGTGAGAATATGGAGAGGACACAAGAACTTGGGAAGGAAAACCTACCTTGACCACAGAGACACAGGTATGGGAATTGCAAAGGAAAACAATCACAAAGGGGGGTTCTTCCAGAGTATTTGCTGCCAGGTCTCCAGTGGATAGTTTCCCAGGCAGAGTCAAAGGGTATAGTATTCTTGATCTATGGCAAGCATGAAGCTGTGAGAGGGGAGATTTAGGTTGAAAAGGTTTTTCATCCAGAGGGGTTGATGGGCACTGGAACAGATCCCCAGGGAAGTAGTTACAATACCAAGCCTTTCAGAGTTCAGGAAGAGTTTGGACAGTGCCGTCAGGCATATGGTGTATCCCTAGGGGTGTTCTGTGCAGGGCCAGGAGTTGGACTCCATGGTCACAATGGGTCCATTCCAACTCAGGGTTTCTGCGATTCCATTTCTACAAGTCAGTGGCAAATCCAATGACCCAGACTAGAAGAACCCTGCCTCTGTCCTCTATCCTCTATCCTCTATCCTCTGTCCTCTATCCTCTATCCTCTATCCTCTATCCCACGCAGTGCACCCTAAAGTCATGGAGATACACAGGACAGAAATCATCCATATTTCTGGAGGGACAAAGGAACTTTTTGGTGTCCTGTGCTCTGCCAGTGAGCAGGTGCACAAGAAGCCAGGAGGGAGTATAGCCAGGAGAGGTGACCCAAACTGGCCAAAGGGATTTTCCATGCCGTAGAACACCATGCTCATCAGCCAGGGGCTTGTGGCATGTGGGGTGTGAGCGAGCAGCTGAGTGGCACCGATTTGCCAGGTGGGTTCAAACTTCCACAGGAGGGGAAGCCCTTGGAGTAGGAACATCCATAGGGAAGCGATACACATGGGGCAGGAAATGTCAGTGGGGAGGGCACATCCATAGTGCAGGGGATGCCCATGGAAGAGGGATGGCCTTGGGGCAAGGATAGCCATGGGGAGAGGATGCACATGGCCTGGGGGGCTCAAGGGGAAGGGATGTCCTGGGGGCCAGTGATGCCAATGGAGCAGGGATGCCCACAGCACATCCATGCCTGCCTGGAGCAGGATGCAGACCTGCTGAGAGCAGTCACTTGTGACCCCCTGCTGATTGGAGTGCCTGCTGGGCCCAGAGGGTTTTGGGGTGGTGCAGGAGAGTCCCAGTCTTTTGGATCAGGGACCAGCCTCTAATCCCAATACTGTGGCCTGAGAGAGGTCTCCCACCCTGCACCAAGCGTGGCGGGACTGTGGCTCCCATCAAGTCCAATGGTCCCCATGGGGCCTGGCTGTAGGGGCTGTAGGGAGTGAAGGGGCCACAGGTGGAACCCAGGGGAACACAGGGAGGTGTTGTTCGTGTCAGCAAAAGAAGGGGATGCCCTCACCTTCCCCCTCATTAATCCCACACCCTAAAGGGCAAGCCTGAGCCAACAACATCTTCCTCCCTCCAACACCTTTGTGAGCTGCCCAGTGCCCCCAGCAAGGATCTGGGCAGGGGAGGAGGGTGCTGCAGAAAGGCTCTTGCCCTGGCAGTGACCGGCCAGGGTCTCTGCTGGAGGAGTCCTGACAGGGGCTGTGGCCAAACCCAGTCCTTGATACAAACTGCTCTCCTGGGGCTGCTGAGGTTCACAGGGCGGAGGCTGTGAGTGCAGATCTGGGGGACACCCTCAGCCCTCCCTCCAGGTTTGCACAGCCTCAGAGCAGGGGTAGATGCTCTTGGAAATCCAGTAGGTCCTGTCCTCTCACCGGGATCCATGTCCCACAGACGTCAGGGAAGAAAGGAGGGTGCTTTCCAACCCCTCTGCTGGATGCAATTAGCATTTGCAACTAGGAGAGGCAGTGGGGAAGATTTGGACTGCCAGGAACTGGGGCACACACCCTACCATCCCATGCCCTCCTTGGCCCAGACTCCACAGCAAAGACACCAAGATGGATCTGCTCCTCGACTTGCTGGGTGGTGATGTTCTCACACTGGCAGAAGGCACCCTGCAGACAGTTTTTGGGGGACTCCAGGAGAGCTCCATTCCCAGGTGGCACAAAGCACCTGGGTCTGGCTCCCTTGGCCAAAGCAAAGCTGGTATCTCTGCCCGGGCAGAGCTCAGGGAGGAGAATCAACCCTAGAGCAGAAAAGTCATGTTTAGCCCAAAAAAGATGTTTAACCCAAAACCAGGATGGAGTGAGGCAGGGGAAGCACCAGCCCTCACAGCCTCAACCTTGCTGCCATAAGTGTCCCTGCCAGAGCCAGCAGGAGCAATTCCCCAGCAGACATGGTGTGAGGACAGGGACGGTGGTGCCGGCAGACAGCTCCCAAACAGGACAGCACAGGTGAGCTGCCAGCCCGGCCCCTCGGGGCCTGCACCGCCTCCTCCCTCGCAGGAGGTTGTGCTATTTAAATACAGCGTTCCCTGTTTCATTGTGCTTATCCTCACGGATCCGCACAAGCCCCTTCTCATGCCCAGTCCTGTCCTTCTGCCATCAAATCCTCTCCCCTCAAATACAGATGGCTTGATAGAGCCCTTCAAGACGTGCCAGTCTTTGGGACAGAAACCACACAGCCCAGCCCCACAGCTCCTGCCCTCCCCCTCATGGCTCAGCCCCACAGGTCCAGGGAAACATTGTGCCACACATACTGCTTTTACCCTCCTTCCAGAAACTCAGTTCCTGCATTCCCTAAGAGCTGCTCGATGCATTCTACTACCACTGCTCCCCTCAGGCTGAGGGCTCAGCCATACCCAGCCTCTTGTCCTGTTCCTGATCCCTAGGACCCAGGGCTTCCCTGACATAAAACAACCAAGTACAGCAGTAGAACACTTTTCAGTTCACAGAAGGAAATACAAAGAAAGCAGCAAGGCAGAGAGGCAGAACAGGTGAAAAGGAAAGGAAACCACAATCAGAACCCAGCTACTGTGTCTGGGTCACAACGCAAGGCCAGTTATCCACCAGAGATCCAAGACAAGCATCAGAAACTGGGATACATAGAACATTTTGAAGGTCCTCTCTTCCCAACCACAGTAGTGTCACACTGTGCCACAACCTCAGAGACACCCCAAGTGCCCCTTGTGCTTGGATGAGATGGGGATTGTAGGAAAGATCCTCTGCTGCACAGCCACATCAGCAAGAGACCCAAGAGCTCATGGCCAGCCTCGGAAAAGCAACAGCAGTACCTGCTGCCAGGCTCTTCCTGCCAAGCCAGGGCAGGGCAGAGAGGCTGCCAAACTCATTTCTTCCATTAACAGAGTTAAGAGGTGTTAAGCATGAAGAGCAGCCCAGCCCACAGCAGGGGAACACACATACAAAGATGGGTTCCACTGGAGCAAGGAGTGCTCACACAGCACTATAGACGTGGGTTTAGACAACAAAAGAACTGCCAGGACCTTGCTAGAGTTTTGTGGGATTTTTATTAATTTTTTTTAATTATTTTTGTGGGGTTTTGTTTTTCTTTAATACAGGCTAGCGTTGTACCCTTGCTAAAGCTGCTGATTCTGCCACATAAACTAGAACAGAAATTTCTCAGAAATTACGTCAGTTCCCCTCCTTGATAATTCACTGTCTGCCTCCCAGCTGAACACCGCTCTGGATCTGTGTTTGCAGAAAACATTCCCTGTACAAAGTCTGACGTGCAGCTACACTGTTCTGACTGAGGAATGAAGAAGCCAAGAGTCCACTGAACATTGGATTTTTCCCTGTACAACGTGGCCTGCTGTGGAGTTTGGTCCACGGAGGACAGCGAGTTAACCGTAGAGATCGTCGTCATTGTCTTCGCTGTACACGTTGCCCCCGCTGCCACCTCCTGTGCCTTGGCTGGGACCGGCACCACCCTGGTTGCCTGATGGGAACCTGCATGCAGCCATGCGGGAGAGGAGAGGAGAGAAGCTGTTCAAAAGCCTCCTTGCAGCTCAGCACCATCCCCTCCCTCTGTGCCAACCCCCAGTGACAACTAGGATGGGCAAGGAGGAATGGGATGAAGGCTTAGAGAAGCTCATGGCTGCTGGCTGTCACTTGAGTTAAAGAAAAAAAGGGACTTCAGGAGCACCAACAGAGCAGCTACAACTAACCTGCAGCACAGCAGCACAGCCTGCACCTGCGACACTGCAGTGGTGTTCTATGCACAAGGTTGAATGGGAATGTGCAGTGCAAAAGAGGTTTGTTGCGCAGAACCCATCAGAAAGCTGCCTCAGTGCTGTACTCAGGGGCTGGCTGAGCCACACTGCCCACCCCTCACACGCCACAGGTACCTGAAGCTGCCAAAGCCACGGCTCTGCTGTAGGGTCTGTGCAAACATCTCGTATTTCCTGATGTCGTTGTCACTGACAGAGCGGCGAGCAAAGCGCATGGCCTCCTCAAAGTGATCCCTGCGGATCTCGGGAACTGGATCGTCCTCCTCCACCTCCTGCAGCAGAACAGAGGGAGCAGGTGAGCTGTGTGCCCAAGCTCCCTGGGCCCAACAGCTGCTCACAGCTTCCCCCCAGATCAGGAGGCTCCCAACACCCTCCAAGGCAGGGGCTGGAGAGGTGTGCATGAGTCAGGGCTGCAGAAGGCAGCTCCTGAACACTGCTGACCATGAGGCATCCCAGGAGGGCCCTCAACCTCCCACAAGATGAGAACAAAGTGCTCCAGCTCCACGCTCTGCACAAGAGCCCACTCATCCCCTGATGAGGATGACAGAGGAACACATCACACCTCAGACATGTGGGCAGGGAGAGCTCAGTGCCCGACTCACCATGGCAGAAGGGTTGGTCTGCCTCTCACGCTCTCGTCTGATCTCACTCTCGATGGATTCACGGATGGCCAATTTGCAGGCACGCTGGCAAATTTCTGTAAGGTCAGCCCCTGAGAAGCCATTGGTCATCTTAGCCAGGAAATCCAGGTCAACATCCTAGAGTAAAATACAAAAGGAAGAGAGGTCTTTCCTTTACATCTCACATCCTCAAGTGACAGAGAGGTGGTGTTAGATCCCAGGGTATCAAGGTGCTGCCTCAACTATAGCCAATTTTAGAAAGATCAGCTGTTAAAATTCTTGTTTTCAGGAAGAGTTAACCACACACAAAAGCAGGCTATGCTCCTCACACCCACCAAGAATCCATAGAGTGGCTGTAAATGCCTCTGCACTTACAGATTTAGGATATGACTTGCTCAGGTCTCAGCACGAGGAGCCAAGCAAAACACCATCAGACTGTAAATAGAGATGGGGCACAAGCAGACCAAGACAGCCGACCTCCTCCTTCTCCCTCAGTTGAGAGGGTATTACTGCAACCTCCTTTGAAACTAATTAGGTAAGCTTGGTATAAAAAAGCCTGGGCTCTCACTTCATGTCTGTTTTTCTTTGGTCAGCTCTCAGCTGCATTATTGCCTCTTCGCAGGCAAGGGACATAGCTCTTGCCTACAACAGGGCTCAGCAACAACTCACTGCAGTGGCTCCTCTTCAATTCATATTTCACACCTGTGTGTTCTACAGGTATTTTTTTCCAAGAGTGCAAGAATCTTTTCCATCTCACCAAAACAGGCTTTTCTGATACTGCAATGTGAGCAGAACCCCATCAAGTGACAAAGAGCTGCTGTGCCTGCAGACCAACTTCCAGCTTTCCTGACACCTAACCTCAGAGCTCCAGCTTCCTCTCCCATTCTACTATATGGATGAGCCTCCAGATCTCTGTGCTGTCCACAGCCTGTGAGGAACACCAACAGCAAACAGCACACCCAAGCCAGAAATAGTCAGGGTGCAGATCCTACCTTTGCAACTGGTGATTTCCTCAGATTGGCCTTAAGGATTGCAACCCGGGACTTCTCATCGGGCAGGGGGATGTAGATGAGCTGATCCAGGCGGCCGGGGCGCAGGATGGCTGGGTCAATGATGTCGGGCCTGTTGGTGGCACCGATGATGAAGACATTTTTCTTGGTGGACATGCCGTCCATCTCGGTCAGGATCTGGTTGATGACACGGTCTGCGGCACCACCGCCGTCACCGATATTCCCACCTCGGGCCTTGGCGATGGAGTCCAGCTCATCAAAGAAGAGCACGCACGGGGCTGCTTGGCGAGCCTGCAAAAAACAGTGGGCGCCATCATTCCATGCTAATACTTCTCAACAAGGAGCACGCTGACTTCACACTAAGCCTTCCTTAACATTAACACAGCTCAGGAGTTCCAGAAGCTCTCCACAAGGAGAGCTTTGAAGACTTGCTCCACAGCAGTCCCTTGCCACACAACCCCTGAACAACAAGCTGGATTTCCCGCAAGTGGGAAGATCGTGAACCAGGCAGAAAAGTAGTAACTCCAACACCTGGAGTGAAAAACATATCCATTTTGCTGGATTAGAACTCTCCCTGCAAGACCTGAAGATGTCAACTGGTTATTCAGTCACTCAAGCAGTTGAGATATATCCAACGGAAGGGAGAAATCCAATTGTCTTCAGCTACCTAACGTGTAGTTATAAGGAACTGGATCTTTCTTCACAGTGTGCAGCGAAAGGAGGAAAGATCACAGGCACAAGGAGGTGCCTGCAGCAGCCCTGACTCATGCACACCTCTCCAGCCCCCACCTTGGAGGATGTTGGGAACCTCCTGACATGGAAACCTGTGAGCAGCTGAGCAAGAAAAAAAGGAAAAATAATTGCTCACAATGAGAGTGCTCCAACACCAGCACACAGGCCCAGAGAGGTCAGGGATTCTCCTCCACCCTTCACACATGTCCAGAACTCCGTGCACTGAGTGGATGAAATTTCAAAGTCATCTCCCTGCTCTGGACAAACAGCTGAACTATTCAGCCTCTGAGGCTCCCTCCCAACTAAATTTTTCTCCACATTCCTGCCAACTTTTTTCTAACAGCACCATCCCTGACCACAAGAGCAAGGATTCACAGATGATCCATGCAGACATCTTCTGAGACAGGGGATGACACTATGGGACAACTGAGCAGGAGTGATCTCCTTTCTAAACTGTGTATATTGCAGGACAAGAACCCACAGGATATTCTGAAAAATCTGTAGATGACGACAATTAATGAGGTGTTAATCTATGTTTCCAGGGGTGTGGAGCATACATGTGCCCTCCTAACCATATCCTCTGCCAAAGGCACTGGGGAATTTATCACCCTCTGCTGACAGATGCCCAACTGCATTCAGAGAACAGTTTCAACAAGTATGCTGCTGAAAAGGATTAATTCCAACACCAGGAAAGAGCTCCTGCTCTCAGTGCAAGTGGGGAAAGCACAGAAGACGCAAACAAGAACCAGTAAGACAGATGCAGTGGAGACAAAGTTCTGGGCTACCTCAGCACAAAGATAGCACAGGGAGTAGGACAAACACTTACCTTGTCAAAGATCTCGCGCACGTTGGCTTCAGACTCACCAAACCACATGGTGAGCAATTCCGGCCCCTTGATGGAAATGAAGTTTGCCTGGCATTCGTTGGCAATGGCTTTGGCCAGCAGTGTCTTACCACAACCAGGTGGCCCATAGAACAGAACCCCTTTTGATGGGGTCATGCCAAATTTGAGGAACTTGTCTGGGTGCTCCACAGGATACTGAAAGAGAACAAAACAAAAACCTCTCATGATGAGCCACAACAGGCTACCTTGGAATGGTGTGGGTGGGAAGGGACCTTGGAAAGATCATCCAATCCAACTGCTCTGCCACAGGAAGGGACACATTTCTCTGAGTCAGTTTTGGTTCTACAAAAGCACTACCCGATATTTCTGGTGGATTAAACATAAGATCCTGACAGGTGCCACTGCAGTTTTTAAGTGGACACTGGCCTGGAAAGGTACCTAGAATAACCTATTTACCTCTAGGAACTAAGTACAGTTCAGTACTTTCCCAAGTACCAGTTCAGTATTTTCCAGCACACTTAACCTCAGCTCCATTCTGCCCTGCAGAAGCAAAACGGAGCAGCTCATTACCTAACCTATTTGCTCTGCTCTCCAGAGACAGCAAGATGTCTGATGTGAGCCTTTATCCTCAGCAACAAGGTCATATACAAGACAGGCGATGATTGCAACATCAGAAAACTAGATTGAAAATTTAGATTCTTTTATTCACAGACAAAATGTTTCTACAGTGCCAGCTGAGAGCAGGAATGTATCAAACCCAAACCATGCCAGTGCAGACACCTGGAGTAACATTTTGTCCTGTTCTTTTCCTTTGTAGAGGGCCTCACAATTACTTCTCACATGTCCCCATGCTAAGGCTGATGGGGAGCCCTTCAGAAACTCTCTGTACAAGCACCTTCATTCAGTGCCTGGCAGATAAAGCTACCAAGTAGGATGATTCTCAGCAGTGGTCCCACTGCTGGTCTCCACTTAAGATAGGCAGAACTTGGCTGTTTCTCCATATTGCACAACACCCACATAAAATGTCACTGCAGACTCAGCTCAGGAAAACCTGATGCTGCTTCCCAGCACCTTCCAGCCCAAGTTCACCAAGATGGAACAGCATGGTATTTATAGTCCATTACAAGTAGATGCCATAAAACCTCTGCATTTACTCTGTTTGCAGCCCAAACAGGAAACTGAAGATATTCTGATTTTATTATTATATTTTTTTAAGCTGGCTAAGCAAAAAATCTGTTGTAAAGCCCTACCTGTACAAGCTCCTGGAGTTCTCTCTTTACATCTTCTAGGCCACCAATATCTTCCCAGGTAACTTGTGGCACCTCCACCACAGTCTCCCGAAGAGCAGAAGGGTTGCTCTGGCTCAGAGCCCACTGTTGTTAGAAGAAATGGTATTATATGAATTCTAACATGTTACGCTCTTTTGCTTCAGAGAAGCAATAAATAGCACCCAGAAGAATGAGGGGAACTCCTGCATTACCCTGAAGTCATCCATGGTCACAGCCAGAGAGTTCATCACTTCAGCATCGATGGTTTCATCTTCTAGGTCTATGAGATCCATCTTCTTTCTGATAGCCTGAAGAGCGGCTTCTGAGCAAAGAGCAGCCAAGTCAGCACCAACATGGCCATGGGTCTCGTTTGCCACCTGAAAGCAGAGCACTTACCATAACTCACAGGGACACTAGCAAGGGTAACACATGCTCTGGAGTCCCTCACTGGGAAGGGAGGAGAGCAACACCAGGGTTTTGCTGCACATTCAAGACAAGTGCTAATACTCAGGCAAAGACACTGTGCCTTCTACCGCCTACTAGAGATCCACTCTGCATCTGGAATTCAGATGGTGTGCAGAAAGGTAACTGTGAGGACTGCAGTTCTTCATTCAGGACAGAGATGACAGGAACCATCCAGCTTACAGGTGATGCAGTGACACCACAATGCTCACCCAGCTGTGTGTGAGCTTTTTCAGGCCTGCTGTACTTTTAACAGCAATGACACAGCAAACAAATCCAGGATGACAGTGGCAAGGCACTTCCAGATTGGAATGATAGACATTTGTTTTTTTCACTTAGCCGTGCCATTCCTAACTAGTGAGTGAGGACTTTTGGTCACTGGTAAACTGGTCAGAAGGAATCCCAGAGATGACACATTGATGCAGCTCCATGCTGCCCTAATTGAGCCACTGCATTTGTATGATCAAGTGTTAACAATTCTTCTATTCTGAAACTGAGCACTGGGAACCAGACAAGCTCTCCTAACAGCACACTACTCACCTGTTCCAGATCCACATCATCAGCCAGTTTCATATTTTTTGTGTGGATCTGCAGGATCTCCAGGCGCCCAGTGGCATCGGGGATACCAATATCTACCTCTCTGTCAAAACGACCTAGGGAGTACAAGCACACGTTGAGCTGTTGATTCTGCACACCACAGAAGCTGCAGTTCCTGCCTTCCTCTGACTGAACAAAAGTGATGTTTTCCAAAATGCATCAGAAAATGACAAGAGTTTTGGGTTTGTCTGCAGCATCTATCAGCACAGCAGAAGAGACAGATCAGAGAAGGAGGAAAGGTATTAGACATTTAGAGAAAGTGAGACTACTGGGAGACTAACAGTAGGGCCTTGGGATTATACAGCACAGAAGATTGCTCATTTAGTAACTTTTTCTGAGCCAAATTTTTGGGAAAATAGGCTTCACTGAACCAACACACCATGAAACATTTTTGTGTATTTCTACCTTTGTGTCACAAGAGTCCAAAAATACTGAGTGATTTAATTTTTTAGAACTTTCACGGCATTACCCGAGTGGTGAAACACATGAGGAAAACAGGGTATCACTGCAATGTTCACTAAGACATTACTCTATTTTTCCTCCAGCCACAGCTGTGCTCACTACATATTTAAGAGGCCAGTTCCCCTGCACACGTAACACGTTTGCTATTACAGACTCTATCAACTGGTCATACACCAAATATTCACATTTTGAAAACCTGAGTCTCAGAATCTACTGTATTGTTCATTAATAAAAGAAACCTAAACCAGGCCTTCTGCAATCTAATGCAGGAACCTTAGGCATTTCCTCCTTAAGTGTGTCCTGAAATAGCTTCACCTAATAGAGGCTAGCACACTTTTCCCACTTCAAAGTATTACTTTATTTCTACACATTCTCACCTAACATGACACAGAAAACGACATCAAAGGCTGCAAGGCCGGAAAATAATTTCCAGCAAGGAGCTGGAAATAACATCAATAGTTTATGTAACACATGCTCAGCATGACTTTTTGCTCAATCCTTATGGGGCCCCTGAAGCATGGCCTGTCACAAAGTGTGTGACACACAGAAAAGAGAGGGCAGGGGCGGTTACCAAATCGCCGGAGCGCGGGGTCGATGCTGTTGGGTCTGTTGGTGGCTGCCATCACGATCACGTGTGCTCTCTGCTTCAGCCCGTCCATGAGGGTCAGCAGCTGAGACACGATGCGACGCTCCACCTCCCCGTGGGTCTGTAGGGACAGAAAGCAGCGCTGAGACCATCAGCTCTACAAGGGCACGGCAGCCAGCAATGCACTGGAGCCAGCAGATACAATGGCCACAAGATGGTAACAAATGTCATGAACTGTATCTGACAGTCCTCACATCCAGCAGAATTCAGGTGTTAAGGAAATGCTGCTTCATGCTGTAGTGAAATGCAGAGATTCATGCCAGCTGATACCAAAAAAAAGGACATACTGGTTTACCTCCTATAGGCTCTCTTTACCTTTTCTCTCTTAGGAGCAATGGCATCCAGTTCATCAATGAAGATGATGGCAGGAGCATTCTTCTCTGCTTCTTCAAAAGCTTTCCTCAGGTTGCTCTCAGACTCACCAGCCAGTTTGCTCATGATCTCAGGACCTAAAAAACAGCAGCGCTATGCCACTCAGAAGAGTGGCAGCTAGCCCCAAAAACATGCAGCTGTATTTTTTTAGTACAACATCCACATGGGACAAGCCATATTCCAAGCCAAAGCAAATACTATCAATCAAATTCACTAAATCTGCAGCTGAAAGGCATGACCAGCATGCAGAATTACTTTCTATCATTATTTTGGTGTTTCCAGTTCTAAGAGAATGCAGCACTAGTCAACAAGCTACCTTTAGCTGCCTCTTTCCTTACCCTATTTCACACTTGGTGAGCTTCTCTGTAATGTGCCACCACACACAGTTAATGCCAGTCCTAGCTTGCAAGAGAAGCAATCAAATTATAAGGTGATGAATTATCAGGACAGGGAAGGAGAAAGCTCTATGAAGCCATCTTTAGTTTATATTACACAGGTATACATTTACGTCTGTATAATCCTATAAATTAGTTTAAAAAAGTCAAAACAACCAATCACAAACAAAGACACAACCTCCATCTCCTCTCAAAGATTAAATATAAAATAAAAGTGTGTAAGCAGACCGATCCCAAATGGATGGACAGCATTCCCCTGACATCTGCTGAACACTAGTGCAGGTTTAGAGATTTACTCTGCTTTTACAGATTTTTCAGTCATGCTGATGGCAGTGGTAATAAAGAGAAAATATCTTCTAAAGGATCCAAGAAAAACAGACCTGACCCTCAGGCATAGAAAACTGCCAGCTGCAGAGATACAGAGGTGGGCAGATGCTGAGAGTATTTCTTTACAGGTAACTCACCAGCTGTGATCAGTTCTGTCTACAGCACTGCCTGCAGCTCAGGACTGGGGTCAGCAGCCAGTAGGAGCATCGCTAACCCTGGCAGCATTTTTTTTATTATGCAATGGATGTATAAACATCTAAAAAAACGGCTGGTGCATTAGCATTCAGTGACAGCTTCCACAAACTTGAGGAAGTACATGACGGGGTGACATATGGCCAAAATCAACCCACTTACATCCACTATCCTGAGATAAAAGCAAGCCCTAACCCTACTGCTGGTCACTGCTGTGTTGTCTTATACTGGCTTTCGCTATCACATGACTGAAATCAGAGAAGAAAAGCTGCATTCCTTCAGTAAAAAATGTTCTCTTATTCCAGCACCAACTAAAATGGGACAGAAAAGCAGTGTGGAAAAATCAGAATCTGGTCCTTACTAGGTATCAACCAGTAGCCACCTCAACTGCTACAGATGAGAGTTAATAGGAGTTCTGTCACTTGTAGCTAAGTCCAAAAGACCTCATTATAGTTTTCAGGGAAGTCCCTTCCAAATGTACTGTGAAACAAAAGAGGTCTTTGTGCTTTACTGGAAGGGAAAGAGAAATCCACAGCAGCCACTTCTTTTCTGAATGGAATGTGGTGGGAGCAAAGCCAGAAGTCCTGCCAGTTCTGCTTTCACCAAAACAAATGGACAGACAGACATCGAATCCCGGTGTCTCAGCACAATCTTCCAAGCACTCTGTTACAACACAATCGAGCTTCAGGGAAGTGCCACTAAAGATACTTTCACACAAAGGGCTTCCAAGTGTCCCCAGAGGCATGCTTGAAAGAGGTAAGGAAGGATGTCAGGAAGACAATGGGCTCTAGAAGCCCTATTAACACCATTCCTTACCATAAGATAGACAAGTGAGCACACAGCAGACCTGGGGCCAAAGCAGCCACAAAACTCACCATTGATCAGGAAGAAGAAAGCTCCTGTTTCGTTGGCCACCGCTCGGGCAATCAGTGTTTTACCAGTGCCAGGAGGACCATACAGCAGGATCCCACGTGGAGGCTGAGGACAAAGGCAAGGGACTTAGGTTGTGAGTATCTGACTGCTTAAGCAGCTTCACAGTGAATTTGTAAGTGTTTGATAATGCCAGTCTGAAATTGTGATGCAAACTTATGCAACAGCTGCCGTGTCAGCATTGCTATCAACACTTACTACTTCACACAACACACAACAAATATCTTGCCAGTAACTGGCAGCACTGATTCAAAGCATCATTCTGCTTTACAAGCTGCCAGTGCTCCAGTCTGTGTCCAGAACACGTACGCAAATGCCTTCCAAACACTAGCATTTAAAAAACAAACCAAAACCCACACCACATATTATTCCCCTCTCCAACACCTCCTAAATCTCTGTCATGGAGAGATATCTCCCAGGGCAAGCCCATTTATCCACCTGCACGTGGGAACATACCTTCACCCCTATGGCCTTGAAGAGAGCAGGGTGTCGGAGCGGAAGTTCCACCATCTCCTTGATCTGAGCCAGCTGCTTCCGGCAGCCACCAATGTCATCATAGCCCACTTCATTCAGTGACTCCTCTTCATCCTGCCCAGGAGGAAATACATTAAACATCTGAGTGAAAATAATAGTTCAACAACCCCTCCCAGTCTACAGAAGCCAGGAATACGGCGTTTTAGACATTTCTTGCCTGTCTTGAGATTCTCGCTTTCAAGTCTTCCTGATGTCTTCTACAATTGTTTCTTAGCTGTCTTCCCAGACATATAAAGAGAACTGCCTGCACGTACTCAAGACTTCACTGAAGCCCACCCTCTGGAATGACAGCCTCTGCTGCCAGGTTCCCTACAGACTCTAGCACAAAACAAGCTCTGTGACTCTTTGGTGGGGCTAATGGAAGTAACAAGAGACAATGTCAGTATAAAATATAGTTACTCCTTAGAGTAAATGCTGTCTAACTATTTGGCATATTCTATCTGCCAGTTAGCCAGGTGCAGTGTTACCTTTTGAGACTGACTTCAATTAGCAAATTAGGATGTTAAGGTCCAGGCATATGGATAAGATCAGTTGTAACCAACTCTTTCTTCACAGTATCCATTCATTCAGCTGTCCAAACCTTTACCAGCCCCAGTTATTTAGGCCACACTAAAATAATGACATAGCCTGGAATCTCAGAGGGGCTCAGTTCAAGTCCCCATCTATCTCAAGTAGGTCACTCACGGGCCGGACCTAAGCACTTAAACTCTCAATTTAAGAGATTCTTGCCCTCTATGGGCCCTGCTCCAGGACTGGGGGAAACATTTTTGCAAGTATCTGCCAGGAATTTCCCTTGATCCAGCTTATGCTAGTATGTCCAGTCATGTCCCTGGGCACAGCTCTCAGAAGAGCCTGATCATCTATCCCTTCCCAACAGGCAGTTAGTTGCCAGTAGGCCTGTCCCTCTGCCCTCCCTTCTCCAGGCTGTATCATCCCATGATTCCAGTTCCTCCTTCATTCCTGACCTCCAGCTCCTCATAATTTTGGTGGCCTAGGCTGAAACTACTCGTGTCTATCTCTGCTGTGGTCTGAAGAGGCCAAGTGGGATTCATGGAGTGCCCAGGTGCAGTCTCACAAGGGTCACAGAGGTGTGTTTCATAAGGTAGGTAACAACAAATCAGTACTCACACTATTTGCAGGCAGAAAAAGGCACTTACCGTATTAAGTACGCACCCACCTTAGCTCATTTGCCTGAGATTTCCTACTCTGTACAGTAAGGTCACCAAGACCTGTCAGACAAGCCCCCCAGGCAGTCACAAGGTTGCAACACTCAAGACTAGACACTCAATGCCGTGTGGGGATTTTTTTTTTTTAATGTAAACCATTTGGGGATTTCAAATTTCTCTTGATAAAAGTGCCCATTACTCTTTTCGCATGGCATGAAATTTAGCACCATTGTAAGCTCTCTCTGCTACGGATCAAGGGAACATTGGAATTAAAAGACGCATCCAAGCACAGTGGAAGCAGGAGCAAAACATCTGCTGCCAAAACACGGCATCTCATCAGCAAACCCATCCCCTGGTGCTTCCAGCATATGAAGAAGACACTGGAAGTACCTTTCTCTGACTACCTTCAGCAGCAGCTCATCTCCTGAAACCAGAGTTTCTGATCATGACATTCAGTAGACAAAATGTCAAAACAGGAACTGAAAACACTGCTGCCCTCGAGCACTGTCCCAGAAACAGGCTTTGGACAGCAGAGATACAGCAGGAGAACTACATGGCAAGGTTCTGCTCACCTCCCGTTTGATGGGCTCTCCCTCACAATGGATCACTGTGTCCGGAGCCACTATGCAGTACGGGCTTGGATCTGTCTCCACCACTTTGAACTCCACTGCACGCATCCCTCCACGCACCAAGAAGATGTCACCTGTAAAACCCCACACGTCAGTGCCCTGTTGCAACACACATCTGCAAAATGTCAACCCCTGTATGACCAGCAGCCCCAGAGTTTAAGGAAGTGGGTCACACAGGCAGACACTGTGGCACTTATGACACTGCTTTGCATGTTAAACTCGAGAGCTGCACCCACTGCAACAGCTTGAGCACTGATTCAGGTCTCAAATTTCATCCAGCAAAAATCAGCAAACAATAGAAAAGAATACTCTGCCCAAATACGAAACACAAAGGCAAGAAATCATGTTTTTTTCCTATTCAGTTTCAATTTAACATTTCTAGAACAGGCAAAAAGCCCTAACTTAACAAAAATTAATTTTGAATTTATTTTAACTAGTTACTACTAGTTATAATTGTTTGTCTCCAGAAGCAGAATAATGTATAACACCGCACTGTGACTCCTGGCTGCACTGCAACTTGTGTCTATACTGTACTTTCATCTATGGTATAGCAGAAGTGTTACAAACACAACCCCAAAAGTGAACTTGGTTTTCTACTCATCCTCCCAGTTACTCCTTGAATTACCCTGAAGAAGTGAATTTAGTCAAGAGTGCCAGCTGTTACACATGCCTTGGTTTCAGCTGGGATAGAGTTCATTTTCTCTCCAGTGCTGTGATTTGGATTCACTATGAGAGTAACATGGATAACACGTTTCAGTTGTTGCTCACCAGTGCTTACTCTAACTCATGCACAGTTCAGTTTCCCATGCTCTGCCAGTGAGCAGGTGCACAAGAAACCAGGAAGGACCATGGTCAGGAGAGCTGACCCAAACTGGCCAAAGGGATATTCCATGCCACAGAGCACCATGCCCAGTGTCTAAACCGTGGGGATTTCACTGGGAGACATCACACACTGATGAAGGATATAGGCTGGGCATCATTCAGCAGGTGGTGAACAACTCCTGCTCTCAGGTGTCATGCAACACCTGTCTTTTTGGGTTTCATCCCCATCTTTCCATCACTACTATTATTATTATATTTTACTTTGTTTCAATTACTAACATGTTCTGAACGCACATGTGTTTCCTTTTTCCTGATCTACTCCCCATCCCATGGCGGGGTGGGGAATGAGTAGCTGTCTGATATTTAGTCACATGCTGGGATCAAAGGACAACAGTCCTTTTTGGTAGCCATCATGGGGACACAAAGGGTTGGCATAACAACAGACCTGAGCAGAGCACATTAAGTCAAATCTGTTATAAGCATTCAGTATATAACAGTAGCTGGTGACAGTGTTTATTCATGCTTGTTCTCAAGGTGTGTTTTTTAGCACCTCTCTGGGTGCAGATGCACCCTGTGGTGAGGTTTATTGTCCTTGCTGCCTGGGCTAAGGTTATCTTTGTGTTGTTCGTTGCAACAGTGGCTTATGATGCAATAGAATCACTGGTCCTGAGACAAATCTGAGGAGTGAACAGAGCACTGCCATCTGCTGTGTACTCCGGGAGCCATCCACTGGGAACTACTGGTAACACCACCTTTCCTACATCTCCCTCCCGTGTCTTCCAATGCCAGGCTGATTACAGTAGCACTTGAGCATTTAAAATATTTTTAATATCCTTTAATATGCTTTCAATACCCTTGAAGCCAGCCTGATTCTTATTATAGAATTTCCTCAGCTGGAAGGGACCTATGGGGATCACTGAGTCCAACTCCTGGTCCTGCACAGGACAGCCCCAAGGACCACCACACCATGTGCCTGAGGGTATTATCCAAACACTCCTGGAATTCTGGCAAGCTTGGTGCTGTGAAACAGCACATCGCTGACTGTGATTCAGTTCCTGTTTGAAGTTAATATATTTAAGAACATCATCCAGAGGGGAAAGTGTCTAGGCCAGTGACTACCGATAACATTTTGGAATTTCACTTCTAAACAAATGTAGAATCCTGAAAAACTAGTAAATATGTGGAAAAAGGTGTGTTGTCATGCTGCCAGTTTCAGAGAGACACAGATCACTACAATGTGCTGGGACCTGGCCCAGCACACTGGAAACCTCTTCCACATTATTCTGTACTCTAAGAGGAGAAAAAGGTTTTTGGATGTGATGACAGAACATCAGGCACTGAGGCTACTCAAATTCCAGGGACAGGCAAAGCATAGTTTTGAGAGGGTATACTGTATTCCCTATTGTGCACCAGCCTCTGGAAAACCAAATGATGCAAAAGACTGCTCAGGACTACAGGGAGAGCAAAGGTTGGTGGGACCAACAAACTTTGGGACACATGTTTAGCAAAAGCCACCTGGTGACTGCTCCTCCCCAGCCAACATTTGATATACTGTAGAAGGAGATAAAATTCCCGTAGTGCACATAAAAAATATGCTGGGATAAACAGTCTGGGTCACTGCTGCCTCAGGCAAAGGCAAACCCACACATGGTTCTGCTTTTTCTCAAGGACCTGGGTGCACATTGTGGGTGATGTGGGAGGATGGAAAAGTCCAGTGTATGGGTCAGGGTGATTTGCTTTTAGGTGAGAGTAGGAAATTAACTAAATTGCAAGATGTTAATTGTCGCATAATGCTCCTATGATCATTTCTATGGCAGCTATATGCACATCACCACATTCAGCACCTGGTAGCAGCCGACTCCACCACTCCAGATGTGGGGATCTGAACCTGAGTCCCCTTCAATTATCACATAAACGAAGGATGGTCTCTGATGAAGCTGGTTTAGCACAACATACACCCAATCGATTAATATGCAGGCAACTTACCAATTATATCACATGGTAGCAACTTAGTTTAATGAGATTTTCTCCCAAGTTCCACCTGAGTCTTTCTGATGTCCTCCCATTTCACACAGCTAAAAAAATTGCAGGAGAACTACCAAACTGCTCTTCCAGCCAGCAGCAGCCAACACTCCTTCTGAAGATTATGGAAAATTTACATCGCCACTAGCAAAATCTCTCTGTGCAGATGCTGGTCTAATGCTTCACAGAGATCTGTGCAAGGTTCTAGAAATTCTCTTTATTTAGTCTCAGGACTAGCTCACACCTGTGGCCATGAAGACTTCAATGACAGGCATTATTACCTTTCCTGATAGGTCTGTAAGCTTCCAAGAAGTAGGGCTTGAGATAGACCTCAAACAGATTCCCTGTGATCCCTTCTACCGTGTCATCAATTGGCAGCACATGGATACGTTTGCCATATTTCACATCAGGGCAAGGCTGGATGCTGCAAAAGAAGAAAACTCCAGTTAGCCACATTGTGCCCGACTTGCACCTCAGTGTTACACACGGACAAGAAAAGACATGCCTCTTCCCAGGAAAGAATATCTAAAGACCATCAAAAGCCCTGGCAAGACTTCCTACCTGCACAGGAATATTTCACTGCCGACAAGGCAAAAATCGAACCCACCAAGAGCTAGCCTTCACACACTTGCCTTCACTTCTTCCAGCCCTGTCCAAGACCACTGGAATGTTTAACAGTTTCCTCCTACCCTTCTGCTCTTCTGCAGACCCCCTCACCACATTTGCACATCTCTAATGTAGCCTGAAGACCTGCAAGAGTCACAAGGTAGTTTTTATTCCAACAACCTAGTGCAGAACCAGCTGGAAGGAAAAGTGAGATGGGGGAAACTTTCTTCCCTCCTCTCTGTCACTACAGCGCCCAGAGTCCCTATTGCTGACAAACCAGATTCCAAGCAAAGGCTCTCACAGTAGCAACCAGGGGTAAACAACTTTGCAGCCACATGTTTGTCAGTCCCACTTTGTGAGGGCAGATGATTAGGTTAAAGGCTGAAAGCCCTTTTCCCTTTTTAAATACATGCTACAGTTATTATTTTGCAGTGGAGCACAACAGCCTACTCTAGTAACAGCTTGAAGTATCCAGCTGTGGCAGAAACTGGCTTCACCCACTAAGAACAGCCATGGAACTGCAGTTGAGCACTCAGCTTTTCATACATGACTTCTGTTAGAGACTCCTAACAGATTCTTTTGCCACATGCATTACAGAGAGAACACAGCAAAAGGGTAAAAGAAAAGAGAGACTGTCCCAGAAGAAAAATATTTGACAAACCCCTATCAGGAAGTGATTAGCACATGAATCTGGATTTCAGCAGAAACCAGGACACAGCAACACTATAAACAGTAAAAGACTGGCAAGAAAAGCTTTGAGGGCAAGTGTGTGAAAATTCCCTGACCTTGCAATGAGTCAAGACAATTGGTAACACATTTGGGAAGCTGAGAACTACTGCAGACATAGTGCTAACAGAGATGATGAGAGCATGGGCTGTCATGCTAGAACAGACTCCAACAGGAATCTCACATCAGCTTAAAGTAAGAATTCACCTCTACTTTAAATCCAAAGATACAAAGCACCATTCTGAACCAATTACAACGGTGTTTAAAACTTGCATTTTTAGTGGTGGAGGGATGGGTGGAACAGCCTCATTTCTCTCATCTACTAAGTTTGTATGAAACATGTTTTGCATATAAAAATTATTACAGGTATCACTTCAGAAAGTCTGGTGTCAGAACGAGGCTCTCATTTTCTCAGAGACAATGCCCAAGAGGAGGAGAAGCTGTTAGCCTTCCCTTATTTAAACCATTTTTATGCTCAGGAAATGCTCGCGTGCTACCGTTCTATCCACTCCTATCACAGAATGGGACCTGTCTCCTGTAAGCAGAGATTCATACTTCCAAGTTTTATGACTACTTTTAAGGTCCTTCCAACTCAAACCATTTTACGATTCTACTTCCTGCAAGTGTTGCACAACAAAATCCCTGCAACATTTTTTAAGCATTCTTAATTTAGAAATGATTTTTACAACAAAAATTGGACTATGAACATCCTTGGGGGATTTTTAATCTTGCTATTAGGCTGTTCCACTTTTTTCTGGCGTTCATTTCTAACAGCTTTTAACTTGTTTTTGCAATAGGGCAGCTCAGATACAATGAGACTGTGTGATGCTGCAAATGTTGTCTTCCACAGGTAACACTGTGTGCTCACCTGATCACATCACCCAGGCGCACCCTCAGGTTGTTGCGAACAACCCTATTCATGCGAATCTTCTCATCTGAGCAGGTATCATCTGACAGAACAATGCAGACTGCTTCTCTCCTCTTCTTTCCTTTGAGCAGGACAGTGTCTCCTCTGAACAGCTGCAGTTCATCCATCTTTGCCTGTAAACAGCGAAGTGTTACAAAAAGCTTTTGAAAAAAACAGGAATTCAAGCATTTGAAACAGAGTTATTTGAATTTGGAAATTACACCCTGGAAGTGATAACAATAAATCCAGAGGACAGACACTCTTACCACAGTGGTATAGAGCTAATCCTGAAACTGGAGGAAGGGCACAAGTTCAACTGAATCCTAAAAACTGACGCTCAAAAAACATTTTATCAAGGAGGAGTGTCAGGCAACAAGACAACCCTCCCTCAGTGGTAACAGCTGTAGCTTCTGACCAAAACACTTGTACTCACATTGCGAAGTTACATTTCAAGTTAACAGACAGCAACAACTTGCAAATTACTAGATTAGATGCCTTGCCTCTACAGATGACGCACCTGGGACAGTGACACAACACTGTTGTCTTCATTGATGGCTTCGTCAACAATTAACCGATTGGGCCTGTTCTTCTGCTTCAGAATGGCAGTCGATAAGTCATCGGCTTTAGAGCTGGCAGAGAAAACACAGCTTATGTGAGCCTGGGTGACACTGGCCCTCTCCAGCCACCCCCTGTTTCCATCTCCACTTTCTACAAGTTTCTTTGTTGTCTTGTCTTCCATAAACTCTACTTGTTTGTAGCACAAAGGAGACTTTACTTCCCATGGACCAGTTGTGGGGAGTTCAAGGGAGGATGTTTTCTGTCAGTAAATATAACTATGAGCTTCCAATGGATACAGCTAGGAAGCTATCTATGAAAAGAAGTGGTCAGTGAGATGTTGCTGACTGTAAGATGTTTTGCCTCAATGAATCAGTCAGACTCAACTGAAATCACATGCAGCTGCTGCCAACAAAACAAAAGTTCAAGTCTATTTGGTGTCAAATCCCAGATAAATAGGGGCATTAAAAGACAATGCTGCAACAACCCTGACAGGAAGAGTTGTAAGAGTTTAGCCTGTAAAGGCCTGTTTGTTAAATCTAGCAAGCTGTAGAAATATCCAAGTGCTCATAGGAAATGATTTTGTGTTGGGTTTTTTTTAGCTCTTTTCCATAATACCTTCACAAAAATCACTGCAGCTCTGGCCTACAACGCCAGAAGAAATAACTCCTTTGCCTTGACAAAATGGAGCAAGTAAAACATAAAGGAAACGGAAGAAGGGCAGATTAACCATTCCCCTTCAAAATCTAATACAGCAAATTCACTCTATGACAGAATATGAGATTATTGAGAAGCTCCTCCTTATTCTTGAGGAGCTCTTGGAAGCTGTACATTAGCCACACACAACAGGGGTGGAGTGCTGTAGCTTCCCCCAGTGGGCTGACTGCTTTCTCCAAATATGTGACTGTGCCAATGCCCAAGGTCAGAAGAGAAAACCTTGCATAGTCTGACCTGATTCTGACAGAAAATAAAGAAAAATAAAGTCTTCCCTGGACCTAAGCAAGCAGCAAGCGCTGGAAAAGTGTAGGGAGCTTTGTGGACAACGGCAGCAGTCATAACTTTGGCTCCATCTCACCCTTTTAGGGACAGAATGACGAGAAGAAATCAAACCTTGAGTGGAAATGGCAGCACTTGGCATGTTCACGGCATTTTTAAGAGTGCATCAGAGAGGGGTGACATACCTACGGTGTGATGTTACCCAGGTCCCTCCCCACCTCCAGCCAGAGGCTTTTCCAAGACAGGCTATGCAGTGTTGGCTCCCTTCTCTGACACGTAAAAGGGGAAACAATACCAAGCAAGCCCATGAAAGCAGCCAGCTTGCTTTCAAAAGGTTTTCAAGCTTCTATCAAATGCTGGTAGCACAGGAAACATGTTGCAAACAACAGGCAACATTATTTAAAGTGAACAAAACAAGTTGTAAAACATGTTCTTTCCTGGACCGCCAGCACTATTGAAAGTTACCTTTTTTCCTCTCTTTATTAAAAAGAGTGCAAGATGTAAGACTGAGAAAAAAAAGGACACGCTGAAAGCTGCTGGATACATTCTGAAAAGGACTCATGAACTCCCCAATCAACCTAAAAATCTGGTCTTGTTGTAAGTCTTAAAAAGTCTGCGATTTCCAGGAAAACTGACAGAGCAGTAAGAAAACTGAACAGATACATTATCAGGGCAGACTACAGTTAAACAGTGCATAAAACCAACAACCCACTTGTAAGGACTTTGCCTCCTCATTAGCTCCTGGCTACTGGAAACTAACCCAGCAAATAGATTTCAAGATTTCAGCTAAGGGACACCAGGAAGACACAATACTGATAATTTGGGTTATTCAGAGTGTGACTGTAACTCCTCCCTCTGCACACAAGATGTGAATCCCAAGGCCTCTTGATAAAAAACCACTGCCAGACTTTGGCTATGTGAGCTGTTGCTGAAACTAAGTGTCTGCCTCTTGGGATGCAGGGACTGCTATTACAGCCTAAAAAACAGCCTGGAACACCAGATCAAAAACAAATGGTAAAGGAACTGGGTAACAAGTGGAAGCTTTTCAATCAATACTGTACACAAAACAAAAGATGAAAAAGAAACTAGAGAGAAAGTCTGGGTAGCTCCTGACATACAGCAGTACATAAAAACACAGCAAGAATCCACTTGGTTCTGCTAAGTAACAGAAAAAAGTTTCAGTATGGAAGAACTGAACCTACAGTTCTCAAAGAACTGAGGCCTGGATCAATATCAGATACACTTAAAGTGATTGAAAAGGACTGGAGGCATTAAAAATAGAATAAAAGTGTCCAAGAAGGAGCATCCAGGGAGGTAAATGTACAGGGTCAGCTTCAGTGCTCTGACCTGACAGTTTTGCAGAGGAAAAAACAAAGGTGCAAGAAAATTACATGTCAGATAGGCAGGGAAATGATGTCATTTCTCCTGCAGACAAGGCTAAGGTTTAGACAGACAGGCACTATCCATCTCTCAGCAGCAATTCACAATATTGTTACCATCACCACTTGCCCTCATTGCATCTCTCCAGGGGTTCCTCATGCTGAAGCTGAAACAACAGGGCAAAAAAGATCTGTGCACCTCAACCACACTCAGACAAACCCCAACATCTGTGGGAAGAAGGGCATGAAGAGAAAATACCAGGCAGCAACGCCTAATGTGTGGGTTGGGACCCTCTCCTGCCAGCTTTCCCACTCCTGCTGAGAAACTTCAGGAAAGGACAGGGACAGAAAACTAACCCAGGTAATTCTTAAAGCTCCTTGAAGAGCTTCTGGTCAGAGACAGCTTGGTGGAAACCCTCCAAATCATCTCCCTGATCCACCCCGTTTGTCAGGTCCCTCACACCTCTTTCCTTCCCTGACTTAACAAAGAGACAAACTGAACACAAAACGTAGCTTTAGAGCTGTTTTGGAGTTAAAAGGAAATTCAAGGTCTGTATTAAGCTGCCCCTAGACAGAAGCCAGAAGTGAGGACACAACCACCAGCACAGCAAATGGCCAAGCTTGCATATAAAGTCCAAGACATCTATAAAACTGAAGCAAATATGTACTAGCCCTAAAGGCCAATCATAACAGGTTCCCTCAGCCTCCTTTTCTCTCTCAGTAAAGTAGTTCAACAACCTCATTTCACACATGGGAGAACGAGAGAGACTTTCTACAACTTACAGAACCACAGAATACCCTGAGCTGGAAGGGACCCATCAGAATTATCAAGTTCAACTCCTGGCCCTGCACAGGACAGCCCCAAGAATCATACCATGTGCCTGAGATCATTGTCCAAATGCTTCCTGAACTCTGCCAGGCTTGGTGCTGTGACTGCTTCCCTGGGGAGCCTGTTCCAGCGACCAACCACCTTCAGGATGAACTTTTTCCTGATATCTAACCTAAACCTCCCCTGACACAACTTCAGGGACTTAATTACACCACTTGGTGGTTTCTCTGTGTCAGAGCTCCCCTGCTCAGCAACTAAAAATGGCCAGAGGCATGACAGGGGAGGGTATGAAGAGCCAGAGCAGAAAGTCATTACCAATAAGTGATCCTTCTGAAAATGATAATCGACCTCCAAAGCCCCACTTAAGGTAAGGAAACAAGCTGTTTCTTCAAGTCCATGCTAAAAATAAGCAAAAAGTCACTTCCCAGAATGATCCCAGCTGCAGTAACGAAAGTGAAATCAACCATGTCTTCTGCACACTGCCATGGCTTTTTATCACCATCCTTGTGAAATCACTTCCCAGATAAAACCCGTGAGCAATTACTTACCAACCTGAACATCTGATCTACAGACTGAACTGCTTTTCCCAGGTAGGTATTAAAAGAAAAAAGTCATAAAACGTTTTTATCCCCAGGTGAAGTGTTTGAGGTGTGTGGTGACTTATGCAGACACTTGCTGAAACAAGACAACCACGGGGGGAGTTTAGACCCAGGGTGGAGAAGCCAAGTTTTCAACACTGTTTTAGACAGGCTGAGAGAGAAAAACAGGAACCCCTTCAGAAACCACACTCCCTTAGCTTTCAGAATGCTACTTGCCATGCTGAGGCTTAGTTCAGCAAGATGGCTGCCAGCAGCTGTGACAAAAAATGGCATCTAAAAAGTAACCCTGTTCCAGCTGCAAATTAACTTTTGCTGCTTACTGCGTGGGTGAGAAGAACTTTGCTGAAGTAGAAATCCCCTTTTAAAAACACGGTTAACTTCACCCAGCTGCACAGCCGGGGTCTGGGAATGTCACTTCCACTGCAGAGGCGGAATGTTTGGCACACCTCACTGAAACCGACCCGGCAGGGCCAAGCAGGTTTGGACTCCAGGAGTTCAAAAGAAAAGGAAAACATACTCAAAGAATACCAAAAGGCACCAAAAAGGACCAAAAGTGCCTCTAGCGAAGTTAGAAAGTCACTTCGAGTATTCTCGGATTGGGAAAATTTATCTTTGGATTCTATTTTACTTTGCTCAAAATGCACGTAGGTTGCGTGCAGAGACTGTTACTCAATTCCTGAGGAGCACGGAAGACGATCCTCAGCCTGTAACTGAGTAGAGCCAAGAAGAGCGAGGCAAGACACCCGAGACGGAAACACGGCCGATCGCCTCGGCCATGCCCGGCACAACATGTCTGCCTCGACTAGCGCCAAGTCACTCGCCGGCCCCGGCCCCAGGGCCGCTGCGAGCAGGAGGAGCCCGGGACGGCTCTAGAAAACAAAGCACTCCGTAGTTCAGGGCCCTGCGGGCGGGCGGCCCTAGGCCCGGCGGTGGCACGGCGGGAGGCCCGGCCCGGCCTCGCCCCCCGCCATGACTAGACACATCCCGGCGAGGCCCGTCCGTGGCGGGCTGGACTGCGGGCTGCTCGCACCGGCCCTGGGGCCCGGGCC
>JANPWX010019582.1:1151738-1187596 GCA_024734555.1 Trochalopteron elliotii
CGGAGGGCTCGGGGCGTCCGCGCTGGCTGAGCCTCAGCGCCGACTCATCGGCTTGGGAAGCCCCGCCCACGCCGCCTCGCCTGCCTAGCAACAGCGTGCGCCGGCCAATCAGAAATTCCGGCCGACCGCCGCCTCGGCCAATGGGAGAGGACGAAAAAAGAGACAGAGGACCCCGCCTAAGCCCCGCCCCCCGTGTGCTCTGGCCAATCGTCACCAGCCAGGCGCCACAACCTGCAGCCAATCGCAGCGCAACTCTCCTTTCGAGCGACAGCTCCCTTGCGGCCAATGGCGAAGAGCCACCGACGGGACCATGTGGAAGGGAAGTCCCGCCTCCATAGCGGTCGCTGATTGGGCAGCGCCTGAGAGCAGGGCCAATCAGAGGAGACGTGGTGCGCAAGCGCGCCTCTTCCCGCCACTCAAAGCGGGCTCGTTCCTGCTCGGGGTCAGGGAATGGCCGGTCCCGGTCCCGGGCCCGCCCCACATGGGAACGGACACCGCTCGCCGGAGCGGGCTGCTCGAAGCCCATCCTGCTTGGCCTCGAGCGCTCCCAGGGATCCAGGGGCAGCTACGGCTTCTCTGGGCAACCTGTGCAGGACCTCAGCACCCTCACAGGGAAGACTTTTTTCCCAATACCGCATTTAACCCTGCCCTGTGTTAGTTTAAAACAATTACCTTTCATCCAATCACTTCATATCATTGTCAAAAGTCCCTCTTCAGCGCTGCTGGAGCCCCTTGAAGGAAGGGGAATCCTGGAGCCTTTTCAGGCTAAACAATCCCAATTCTCTCAGCTTTTCCTCACAGCAGAGGTGCTCCATCTCTCTCCATTGGCAGCCTGCCCTGGGCTCCCTGTCATTCCCGTTCTAGGACCCCAGCTCTGGATGCAGAGCTCCAGGGTCTCACCAGAGCAGAGCAGAGGGGCAGAATCCCTTCCCTCCCCTGCTGCCCACGGGGCTCTGGATGCAGCCCAGGATATGCCAAGGTGTTTTTCTGAAGGAATTGCAGGACAAAGACCCTCTCTGTCCCTCCCAGCGTTCAGAGGAGGCTGCAGCAGCTCCTATCTTGCATTCCTCCAGAGTTCTGTCATGCTCTCTTTTCCTCTCCCCTTACAGCTCCCAAGCACCCCTTCCCTCTTGTGGGAGGCAAGACTTGCCAAAGCCTCGGGTAATGGGGTCAGGGGACCTGCCTCATCCAAAAAATGCTCCAGCAGACACTGGGCAAGGACATGTGCTCCTTCACCCCCGTGAGTGAGGGGCCTGGAGCTCTGGCATTGGCACAGACCCTCAGGGCCACAGGGGACACACAGGTGTGGGTCTGGACCCTGCTGCTGTCTCTGGCTGGGGCAGCACTGTGAAATTCAGACCTCAGAGCCACGTGCTTCAGAAAAGAACACTTCTCTGGGCTCCAAACCACAGTAACCGAGCAAAAAGCTGGTACACAAAGCACAGATAGGACAGACCACCAGCTCCCTGGAGCCCCAGACCGGCCCCACCATGTGCAGGGCACAGAGGATGAAGGATATCTCTGGATATCTCTGCCCTTGATCTCTCACACATCCAGGGCACACAGCCCATGGGCTCTCTCTAGCTGGAGGCAGTGTCAATGCCATAACAGCAACATCTTGCCCCGGAAAAAGAGCATGGAAAAACCCAAAGCTAAACAGAGCTGAGTTTTTTATTAGAAAAGGACATCTATTCTGCTTCAGTCCTCTGGGAATGCAGCTTCATCACAGAGTAATGTGTGAGGTTCTTAAAGGCCTTGTGCCAGCCAAGTGCAGGGAGACCTCAGCAGATGGGTATGGGGGGCATGACCAGGTCAGCTTCAAGTGTCCTGGGCTGCTGCCCCGAGGTAATCCTGTATGCTTCTGGCAAGAGGCTCACTGCGAGGGAACACTGCCTGTTCCAGACATGAAACCAGGTACAAAGGGAGGGGCCTGAAAGAGAAGGGAACATGGCAGCAGTGAGGACTGCAGCATTCCTTTGCCATGCCCTAAGACATTTGTTCTGCAGGGTCCCCCTGCTCTACCTGCAGCCTCTGCCCTCCCCATCTGGCTCCATGTCAGCTCTTCTGTGCCCTAGGGAGTCCCAGCAGAGCCACAGCCTGTGGCCTCTCAGAGCAGTCATCAGGGAAGGCTCCTTAGACACCCAAACTGCCTTCACAGCCTCACAGGCAGTTTGCACTGCTGGACGTGAGATCTCACCCATCCCTCTGCACACCTTTCCTGCCCTTGCTGTTGCCCATCCTCTCCAGGGGAGCCCTGGCAGAACTTCTGCCACTGAGCAGCCGCCTCCTGCTTTCGGTTCAGCTTCCACAAGGCCTGCACCAGGTAGGAGGCAGCAGCTGGGTCACCTGCAAGACAGGAAGAAGGATCAACCCTTAGCAGAGGAGGAGCAGGTCCTCAGCACTGCTGTGGGTTGCAGGGTGTTACAAAAGAAGCTCAGAGGCCAGATAAGGGCAATGAGTGTGAGGAGAGTGGTGTAATGGGGAGGAGGCCGTCCTGGCTGTGTCACAGGCTCTAATTAACCCCAGGGCTGGCAGCCAAGGCAGATGACATCAGCCCTGTGGCACAGCCTGCCACACCTCTCTTTGGACATAGACTGGAATTTTCCTTGCAGGCATGTCTGCAACCCCCAAAGGAAGGCAGCCACGGGCAGGACTGGGACCAGCAGGTCTGACAGATCCTGGTGAAGCTCACACCTCAACATGTCAGAGCATTGAACAGGAGAGAGCAGCCCTGTGAGCAGCATTAGCCATGCCTTGGCTGAGGTCAAGACATGAATGCTCCCTTTGCATTGCTCTGTACATTTGCTCTGTACTACCAGGCATGGACATGCTGCTTCCTTAGGTGAATCATAACTCCACTCCTCTGTTCTGCAAAAGCAGACCTGTCTGGGAGAAAGTTGGCTGTACCAGGCTGGGATTGAGGCAGGAAATTTCCAAGCTTGTCAGGGCTCTGATATACTCCTCTGACAATAGTTTAGCTCTGTTTCTCCATGGTAATGAGCTGACCAGGCCCCACAGAAGTATTTCTAGTATGTAACATTGCTAGTGGTCCTACTGTTGTCCTTGACACCTGAATAAAAGTGGTATAAAGCATAAGAACCTCCTGCTGAAGACAGCAAAGCAGCCCAGGACAAATCTGTGAAAATCCCTTCTGCTCTTCACCAAAACGAGCCTCTTACCTGGTGAGATCTGCAAACTGTGCTGGAAATCCAACAGGGCTTCTTTGTGCCTCCCCAGCTCCAGGAACTGCGTACCTCGCCCAATGAGAGAGAGCAACCTGATCTTCTGGAGCACCTCCACTTCTGCCTGGAGATTCTCTGTCACAGGAAGACACAAACACCTGAAGACAGCATCTTCCAGACATTCTCTCCCTTGTTCCCAGGAGGCTGAGCTAGGTTAGCAGTCAGGACAGGCCAAGCATTTACTTGGGCCACTCATCTTCCAGCTTCAGAGAGAGGTGGCAAAGCTCAGCCTCTCTGCCAGGCTGGAAGAGGTCGGGAGGCAGCAGAAGGGGAGAGTGAAGGATGTCAAGAGCCCAGAATGTTATGTGGCTGTGGTGAAAGTGCCCTCAGCAGCAGCCTGGCCTTTGGCTGCCCCTCTGCACCACTGGCATACATCTTCCCCAAAAACTGGATTGGAGAAGCTTTCCAGTTCACAGCCCATTTAACTGCTACCTAGCCAGTGAAGAAGGAGGCAGAGCCAACACGCAACTTTGCTCCAAAAACCAGCGAGTCTCTTCAGAGGCTTCAGCATGGCCTAGAGCTTTGTATCCTGGGACAACTGCCTCTTGCCAGAGTGATGCTGGGCCCACCACCTTGGCCCTCTACCTGCTGCTGCCGAGCACATAGATCCTGACCCAGCCAAGGCCCCACACAGGTCCCACCTGTGCAGTGTCCTACCTGTCCATTTGACACCAGACCCGTGAAGCTGGACACGCAGGAGATCACTGAGGCACCTGTGGGTGGGAGGCCAGAGAAGTTTTGGAGCCACTCCTGGGCTGTCAGGAGTGTCAAGTTGTCAGGGCAGCCCCAGTGCCGTGCTGTGTCCTGCCCTGGCCCCACCATCTACTGCTGCCTGCTGGGGAGGTCTCTTCTCCCAGCAAGGCTTTATCACCTGCTGAACTGTGTTACAGCTTCCTTGCTCTCTCCTAGCTTGGCCCATGCCCAGCCCTGGTGCAGGTATCCAGCTGCTCTCCAGGCAAGGCAGCACAGGCTCTCCTTCTTCTGGGACAGGAGTGCACCTGCTAGTCCCTCCCCTGGCAATGGGCACTCCGGCTGCTCCAGCCTCTCCTCCGCTCGTAACACCCGTGGAAGGAGGTTAGTAGTCCGGTTGATGACCTCCTCACACACAGTTATGGCATCCTGGTGCCTCCCAGCCTGCTCCAAGGCAGACGCCGCTTCCAGGAACACCTCTGGGATCCTGGGCAGAGCTGAGCTACCATCCAGGGGGACCTGGGGGGGCAAAGATGACATCAGTGCTGCAAAACGGGAGTTCTCAGCCAGGCAGAATGAGTCTGTGCATCCTGGGAACATGGAGCTGCTGCCCAGCAAAGCTAAAGCCCTCTCCCACAGTAACTGGAGCCTGGTGGAGCAGGCAGAAGATGGGAAGCACTCACAGGTCAGCAGAGTCAAGGCATCAAATCCCTACTCTGGAAGTGAAGGACATCCAAAATCAGGCTGACAGGTGCTCCCCACAAAGAAGGGGAAGCTGTGTCTCCAAACAGCAGTGGTGAGTGCTCTCTGGTGTGAATCCAAAGGCAGCCATACCACAGGTTGGGGGTGCTAGCCCCCACCTTATTTCCTTCACATCTCAAACTAGACGCTGAAGCCTGGAGTCCAGGGCTGATGTCTGGGCCCAGTCTTTGGGACTGGGTTTGGATCCCTTCAACCCTCATCCTTCAAGTCACCAAGGGAGCTCTTTATCAGGACACCTACCTGCTGCTGCAGCCCCTCCTGAAGGAGAGATAGAAAATCCAGGTAATGTTCCACTGCATCAGCCACCCTGCAACAGGAACAGGACATGTGTTGGAAGCAGAAGCACCATCGGCCAGGTGAAACCTGGATTGCCAGCCTGCAGTCTCTCCCCTTGCACCACACTCGCCCTGTTCACAATCTCCATGCTTTGAGCAGACCTATGACAGCAGTACTGAACTGGACCATCTCCAGGAGTACAAGGAAAACTGCAGAGCCCATACAAGCAGCATGCTGCAAGCAGACCAGAGGCACTGTTACCTCCCATCCTGGAGACACCGCCGTGCCAGAAGGTACTTCACTTCAGAGGGGTGGTGATGGCGAAGGAGAGAAGCGAGTACTGGTGTGTGGACAAGCAGCTCTGTTTGCATTAGGAAATAGGGACTAGAGGAAGCAGCTGCTGGAGGGTTTTTTCCCAGAGCCTGTGAAACAGGAACAGAAAATATTATCAACACTACACTGGTCAAGTCTCAGGCAGCTGCAATCTTTTGTCACTTCTGATATCTGGAGGTGCACCTAGGTGAGCAGAAGTGCTGCACTTTATAAGCACAGTTACATTGTTCTCACACTGCTACCAGCAAGAGCCATCAGGATCACACAGGGGCAGGCAGACTTCTGATCTCCACATGGCACCAGGAGATTTGCAAGATCACCCAGATCACCTCAGGTTTTTAGTTCAAGGTGTTTTAAGCTGCCTGGAACACCATATCCCATTGCAGCCACAGACCTAGTTAGACCGTTTGTAAGGAGAGAACTCTCTCTCCTCTCTATACGTATCTGACAGTTTTTCAAACAGCTGAAGAGATAATTCAATGTCTACTGCTGTGACCTACTCTCCCAGGCAGGTTCACACAGCTAATGCACACTGCCTCTCTGCAGCCAAAATCTGCTCTTAAAGGCTCTTTACTCTTATATACTTTACTAAGAGATTGATACTTTCTGACCTGAGAGCATTACCTCCCAAACCACCACAAACATGGACTAGGAGGACCCAAGGTCTTGCCACATCCAAACGTGGTGCTGACTAGGAATTTTAGATCTCACTGGACTCCTTCCTGCCATGTGCTGAAGCCAGCATCACGCTATTTTGGGGATCCCTTCCAGGGTCAAACAGGCCCCCAGAAGGAAGAAGCCTGCTTGGAGCTCCGTGCAGGCTCTGCTGGGCAAAACTCATCCCAGAAGTGCAGGAACCAGACAAACCTCGTAGAGCAGAGTCAGGGCGTGCATCTCCGCATCAGTCTCTCCCAGTTCATGGTACACTGCTGCCACATGGGACAGGGCAGGAAGGCACTGGAAATCTACCTGGAGGGCCCGTTTCAGGTGCTGAAGGGCTGTCTGAGGCTTGCCCTAGGTGAATGGGAAGACATGCATGTTGAAAGGACATCTTGCTGATGTCTTTACTGTTCGGTGGGATCCAGATTCTCGCTCTGCTTCCCCAAGAGATCCCCACTAAGCGGGGCAGCACTTTAGCTAAGGGCAGCGTTCCTTAGGTTAGTTTTTGAGTTTCTCTGTCTCTGCAACAACACTTTGCAGTCAGCCAAAATGTTTGCTTGGATTTTACAGCCTGTCCAAGGAGGCTGGGGCCACAAGGGTAATTTCTGCTCAAGGTGTTCCCTCCCTGCAGAGGCCTTGGACCACACAGAGGCATCGTGGGATCAGCCTGAGCCTCCCCACCCCACAGCTGCCTTTCCCCTCTCTGCTGGCATTACCATTCGCTGAACGCAGCAGCCAAGGCAGGTGTAGATCTGGGCCAGGATCTTCTTGGAGCAAAATCCTCCTGCAGCTTCCTGAAGGAGGGAAAGGGCGGTGGGGAAGTTCCCAGCCTCCAGCTCCTGCAGCCCTACGACAGACCCAGTATCTTGGCTCTGTGGCTCACCTTCCTGTCCCACCTGGCCCCAAACAATCGTGGTGCCCTTTTCTTTCCAGTGCCATAGGGACTTGCCTGATCCCCTCCAAACCCAGCGATGCACAGCAGGATAGTGCCAAGCTGCCATCTTTGCTTTAATGTTTTTGCAAGAGAACAAGTCACTCGATGGAAATGTCCAGCAGAAACTACAGCAGCTTCCAAACCCAAGATGCCTCCTTTGGCCCAGAACAAGGACAGGGGTATGTACTGGACAGGTTCACCTCCACATTCATCCACAATGACAGCAGTGCAGACAGAGAAGCACACACAGAACCTCAGAATTTTTCCAGCACATCTGGGTCATTTCCCAGCAGGATGCTTTGGGATATCAATTAATTAATATTTATCACAACTCGTTATTTGCTTTTCCTTCAGTCTTCTTTTCAAGCTTCCCTCTGAGGCTGTTCTCACATGGCAGCAGCACACTCACATCTGCCATCTCCCTGCTGGAAGTGCTGGTGCCACCCTTGAGCATTTTGGCTCCAGCTCTGTGGGCCAGAGCTCCTGCCCTCCCTCCTGGCAGGAAGGTCCTGTATGAGCCCAAGCATAGCAAGGCAGCACTGGCTGTCCCTGAATCTGCTGGGGCTGTCAAAACAGTGAAGGAGACAAAACAGGCAGGATGGAACACAGCAGCCAGAGGAGATCCACTGCCTGCTGTGACACCAGGCTACAAAGCCTCACAACAGCTTTGTGTGGCTCTTGCAGCACCATAATCCGATGGGAACAACATGCTTGCAACAAGGCAGGTTCCGGAAGATAGAGAGAAGAAAGGAAAATTTTCCTAAATCCCCTGCCAGCCTTCTACTTTAAGGTCACTGCAGTTGCCCAGACAGTCACAGACAGGCAGAGGAGCCCTGTGATAGTGCAGAGAAAGGAAGAGCTGGGGAAAAGCAGGGAAGGTTTATGAATATGGAATGTAAAGGCTGAGACTTGGAGGCTCAGCCCAGACCTGTTTCCAAAGGAACAGCCAAAAAAACCCCACAGGCCAGTTTACTTGGGAAGAGAAACCAGGATAAGGGCAGGGAAAGTGGTCCTGGGACATAGCAGCAGGAGACTGTGCTGAAGCATGAGTACCTGCCCCCCACAAACCTTGCAGGAAGGCTGCTGCAGTGCAGAGGATTTCCTTCAAGTCCTTGGCACTTTGTACAAGGGGCAGGGAGGCCCCCTCAGGAGGGACCCGCCATGCCTTGATTGCAGAGAGGAGTTTGTTCTGCCCCTCACTGCAGTCAGCTCTGTCGGGGTCCTGTGAAGGCACAGAGGAGAGACAGCAGGGAATGCTGAAGGGAAGCAGGAAACACTGGTCCAAGGGCACAGAGAAACATATCCCACCAAACCCCTCAAAACTGCTCCCTTCGGTGGGAGCAGACTGGGGAGCAATGTCCCACCATCTGTTCACTTCACCTACAACCCTCTTACTGCAGTGATTCCTGCCTGGCCTGGGGCAGCACCTCCCCACCCCAGAGTGGGGTGCACCTCCAGGACCTCCTGGCATACAACAAATGCTTTTTGGAGTTCATTCAGAAAGATGGGACCCATCAGCAGCCTTTTGATCAGCAAGGAAAAGCTCTGCATCCCACTTCTGTTCCCTACAGTCTGCAATTCCATCTGCAGCCCCCTTCCAGCCTGCCCAAGTCTCCTGTCTGACTCACAGAGGTCCAGCACACACACAGGCAGAATATTCTGGAATCCATTAACACTCTCAGGGCCATTAGGCTATGCTGGGATGACAGAGGGAGGATTTGTCATGCTGACTGGGCAGCGCTGATGGGTTCAGCTGTCCAAGTGCCACAACAACATTTTGCAGAGTGAGTTTCAAGACAAACACAGGTATCTGCCTGTGCCCAGTTACCTCAGCAGTGCTCAGGAGCTGGAAGAGGCCTGCAACACTTCCCAGCTGGCTGGCTGCCAGCCACCAGGCTGCTTGCAGGGCCCCTAGGCGGTGCAGAGGTGCCTGCAGCTCGTCCACGGTTACCTCCTGCAGCACCTTTTGCCACAGCTCCTCCATGCCAAGATTCTGTCCACAGGCCCCACAAGCCTCCAGAACTGAAAAAAAAGCCCAAGGAAATGACCTAGAGCTGTGAGACAATGCGTTGGTGCCCTGTAACAGACACCCTGGATGCAAGAGGGAGAGAAAGCCTAAAGAAAGCACAGCCTTCTCGTAGCCATGAAAGGCATGGGGTTGCTGGGCTGGGCTGGCCTCAGCAGAATGGAAAACAAGCTCTAAAAGAGTGGAGCTGACAGCAGCTCCAGGAGGCAACGCTCAGGAGGCAACACACAGCACAACTCAGAGCTAGACTCCAACTCTACTGAGCCCTCTTGAAGTCATTTGCCTTCAGGGAAGCATGTGCCAATACTGCAGATCCACCTCTGAAATGAGGTGAGTGAGTTTTCTTTGAAGCCAGCACACCATAATTAAAGAAAATACTAATCTTCTACTGTCACTAAAACTTTGCTAGAGACTTGGCACCTTATACATTAAAAAGTCTTGTTTCCCTTGAAACCTCCAGCCCATCCCTGCAGGCAGTAGCAGGCAGACAGATGCACATTGTCCCTGGCCACATACCACTCCACCTCCAGCCCTTACAGGCAGAGCCAGGATGTCTGCTCACAGTTCCCCTCATCCCCAGCGTTTCCATGCACAGCCAGGAACGCCTGCCCACAGTTTCCAGGTGGAGCCAGGCGTGTCTGCTCACAGTTTCCCCCATCTCTGGCCTTCCCTGGCGGAGCCAGGAGTGTCTGCTCACAGTTCCTGCACCTCCAGCCAGTCACCAAGTATCTCCAGAGCAGAGAGAACACTCTCCTGACCCCGAGAATTCCCCATACAAAGAACCACGTCCTTACCCCTGAGGAGCCCCTGGTGCATTCCTTCTGCTTCTCCTTTGATGGCAGCGTCAGATGCACCCAGAGTGCAAAGCAGGGAGTTGTAGAGGACAGTGAGTTCCAGAGGCAGGGCAGGGAGGGCAGCCGGCAGCCCTGTGGGCACAGCCATCCCAACAAGAAAATTAGCTGGCTAACAATAAAGAGCCGTCCATGCTGAGGTGGCAACCCCTGGCTTGGCAACAAGAGAAGTGGCTTGGCAAGAAGTTTTTAGTGATTGTGGTGTGATTTCACCTTTGGGGACTGCAGTGCCCAGACAGACAGCATAATATATCAGCACTCCAGGTGCTAACATTGCTTTAGACATCCATTCCCCAGTTATCCAAATGCTGCAGTCCTCCAGGAGTTAGGCCTTTCAGCTCTCCCAGAAGAGCATCACAGCCTACTCTGTTCCAGTACACATCCATCCTTTCACACACCATGTCTCTCTCCTTACCACGGGATCACAGAATGGGTAAGGCTGGAAAGGACCAGACTGGCTCATCTGGTCCAACCTCCCTGCTCAAGTAGGGAGCACATGGCACAGGATTGCATCCAGATGGTTTTTGAGTATCTCCAGTGAGGGAGACACCACAACCTCTCTGGGAAAATTGTTCCAATGCGCAGTCATCAGGGTAAAGTCAGTCTTCATGTTCAGACTGAACCTCCTGTGCATCACTTTCTGCCCATTGCCTTGTGTCCCAGTGCTGAGCACCACTGAGCAGAGCCTGGTCCATCCTCTAACACCTCCCTGCAGGCACTGACAGACATTGATGAGGTCCCCTCTCAGTCACCTCTGCTCCAGACTGAACATGCCCAGATTGCTCAGGTTTTCCTTGTAAGAAAAATGTTCCAGTCCCCTAATTATCCTGATTTTCCTCAGCTGGACCCTCTCCAGGAGCTCTGTGTCTCTCTTGCACTGAGGAGCTAAGTAAACTGGAAATAAAGCTGCCTCACACTGGGCTTTCTCTGCACTACATCTGTGTCAGGAAGCCTCTTCCCTGATTTCCATGAAAAAGGCTGCCTCACTTTTTTTTTAACAGAAACCCCACAGCTCTGCCCAGCAAGTTAAGGTGGAGTCTGGGGTGGGACAGTAACCCTTTTGCTGGCCGAGGTCAGCATAGGGCAACAGGGATCATTTCACCCTGGCTTGTTTCCAGCACTGGGATACTGGACCTACAACTGGAAGAGTAATATTCATAAACTACAACACAAGAAGCTCCACCTACACTTGAGGAAGAACTTCTTTATGCTGAGGGTGGCAGAGCACTGGAACAGTTGCCCATGAAGGTCCTGGAATCTCCTCTCTAGAGACATTTAAACCCCACCTGGATGTATTCCTGTGTCACCTGCTCCAGGTGGCAGTGCCTTGGCAGGTGGGTTGGACTGGTTGATCTGATTTTCAGAGGCCCCTTTCAACCCTGATGATCCTGTGATTAACTCCTTCGCAGGCCCCGTTCAGCACTGGGCAGTGGGAACCGTTTTACCCCGCCCCATTCACGCGTTTGTTTCCAGCAGCGGGATACCGCAGCTGCATCCCGGTAAACAGACGTGTCAGGGAGCTTCCACGCCCGCACACTTCAGGCCCGGGACAGCAGCGGGAGGTGAAGGCGGGGCACGGCGGCCGCCACTTACCGCGGATGCTCAAGAGAAGCTCCCGGAACCCGTCTCGCTGCTGCCGCCGCACCTGCCGCGCCTCTACGCCGCACCGCGCCGTCTGCAAGGGACGCACTTACTGCCGGCCCGGCTGGGGAGCGGCACCGGCGGCAGCCCCGCGGCTTGGGGAAGGAAGGGGGGGAGGGGGGGAAGGAAGAGGACGTGCCGCACCTTCCATCGCTCGACCAGCTCCCGGCTGTGGGCGGCCCACGCCTGCAGGCAGCCCCGCTCCGGCTCCGGCTCCGTCCCGCGCCGCCGCTTCATGGCCGCCGCCATCGCCCGCCGCCCTTTCCCGCCCTGGCCGCCGATTGGTGGGAACGGACGTCACCAAGGCAACAGGGAAGCACGGGGCCGAGGGGGCGCGCGCGGGAAAGGGGGAGGGCGCGGAGGGACAAACCTCGGCGCAAGGCGAAGACACCAAGTCACAGAATCAGCTACAGACCATCCCGAGTTGGAAGAGACCCATCAGGCCACCGACTCCAACTCCTGGCTCCATGCAGTATCCCCCAGGAACCACACCGCGAGCTGTCCAAACGTTTCTTGAACTCTGGCAGGCTTGTAGCTGTGACCCCTTACCCTGGGGAGCCTATTCCAGTGCCCGACCCTCTCTTGGAGAAGAGCCTTTTCCTAAACCTCGAAAGTTCTGGACGCCAGTTCAACCTAAACCTCCCCTGACACGGGTTCAGGCCATTCCCTCGGGTCCTGTTGCTGGTTTCCACAGAGAAGAAATCAGTGCCTAACCCTCCATTTCCCCTCAGGAAGAAATTGTAAATGAGGGTACACATGAAGGAGATTCGAGATGGGTAGGGGAGAGGGATGGAGGAAGGAGACGACACAGCTCTCCTTGGCTCTCACCATTTTATTTGGAGGCATCATTTCCACAGCTGCCCGGAGCCCCGTGCCACCCTCGGACAGCAAATCACGCATGCCTCCCCCCACTCCCAATTAATTAATTAATTATGCAATTTAGCAACGGAGCGACCCCTCCCTGGCTGCCTCATGGGGTTGGTCGTGCTGTAGCCAGGGCACCAGGTGAACAAGCACAGCCAACTTGCCTGTTTTGGAGGTTTTTTTGAAAGGAAAAAGGCTCTGCTTCTCAGCAGAGACTTGAGCATCGCTTCCACCTTCCAGGTGCAGCTGCTGGATGTGAATGAAAGCACTGACAGCCAGATATGTAGATATCCAGGAAACTGTAGCACCACACTGCATGCAGAGCTCCCAGGTTGCTTTCCACAACTGGGTCCATCCCCTTTTTTTTTTTTTTTCCCCAAATGAGGGACTGAGGTACAAAGAGGTTAATAAAAAATAAAATAACAATCTTTCTCCAAGCCATGTGGTGCACTGTATCAGGGCTCAGAGGAGAGTGGGGGTCCCCAGCCCCGCTCCCCACACACTGGCACTGCTGCTTCCTGACAGGAAGGGGGGACACGCACACCAAGACTGGGACTGTGCCTTGGCATAAAAAAGCAGCCCGAAGAGTCGAGGGAAAACCAGAGAGAGATGGGACAGAGGAATGGCTGCAGGAACACAGCTGGAGCGAGCCCTGGGCTCCCCAAAATAGTGCCATCCCTTGGGATCCATGTTAGCCCCACAGACCAGAGCTGCAGGTTCACCCAACACTCACAACTCTTCACAGTGACTCCAGCTTTTGGTCACTATTTTCTAGGCAGCAAAAAAGAGACACAATTGAATTTTTGTTCTGTGCCAGGACCATGGGATGCACCATGGGCCTGAGCCAGGGAAGTTTCCCAATGGCTCTCCCCTGCCAAGAAACACATGCACAACACTTGCAAAGCCCAAAGTGCAGAAAGATTGTGGAGTGCAGGATGAAAACTACTCAGCTGAGCACTCTGGTCCCCGTCACACTAAGCCCAGGGACACAGGGACCAGAAATAAACCACCTGGAATAACTCATCTAGGAGAGACAACCAGGGCCCTATGACAACCTCTTTGGAGGAATGTGGGGCAAAACCTACTCCCCAGCACACCAGATTTCCCAAAGAGCCTTGGTTTGGACTAGGAAGCAACCCCCTCCTGGGGTTTTAAATTGGCAAACACAACCCTGTCTGCTCTAGCATCAGCAGCATGATCTGCTTCCAAGGTTGCCAGGCCCTAGACTGGCATTAACTCTGTAATCCCCAGCACACTCGGAAGAATGGCAGCCTAACAATCAGCTTGAGAGCAGCTGAGGAAGGCTGACAAGGACTGAAACAGTCAATGAAAAGACGCAAGAGTGTCTTCAGCCCTTGGAAAACTCATCTTCATGAATTTGAAATCTTTGGTGTAGCAGACAGTCTGCTGTGTCCGAGCAGCCAGCATTCCATGGCATCTCCGCAGTGACAAGGATGTACTTGCACCTCTTCTACTGCAAGTTTCCTTTAGTGTCTGGCAAGATAAGTGTGTCCTTTGATGACGCTACAGCTCCGCTGTTCCCTCTGCCCTCCTGGACTCCCAGGACCAATAGCCCACACATGGCAGAGGGGTGGCATGGAGGGGTGAGGAGAGGATGCCCAAGCACCATGTGAGTGCTCCAACCATCAACACTGGGCATGGGAAGGCTCAGCTTCACTGGAGTGACCAGTGAAAAGAGGAACAAGTCCCAGAGATGGAAGCCAAGGGGTCTGGGTGGCAGCTGTGGGGACATCAGGGGCCAGTCCTACACTATCAGTGACCACAGGGACTTCTGCCAGCACAAATACAGGAAAGCAGAAAGCTCCTGACCAGGTTATGAGGTTACAAAAAGACCAATCTGAGCTCCAGCCTTGGGGTTTAGCAACATGTGTTATCCAGATTAACCTCACATTAATTGAAAATTTACTGGGTAACTGCTACCTCCACCCCCTCCCCCATATTGATGCACCCCTCCTTCAGAAGCACACGGCCACCAGGGAGTCAGCTTTCAGCAAATAACCTATTTTTTAAGGGTGTGGCTGCCTAAGCTCATTTTAATTGTGGGCTGATGCCTTCCTGTAGCTTCCAGCTTCCCTCACTGTTTGGCACTACCCCTTCCTTGTCCTAGCACTGGTGTCGTGCATCCACTGGTGTGTGATGCCAGCTACAAACCCATCCCTGGTTGTGTCAGGTGAAACTGAACAGGACCACAGAGCAGAGGACAGCCAGCAGATCAGGAGCAGGCCAGGCAATGGAAACGTAATACTAGAACAGTTCAAGCCTCCCTGGAATTGAATCTGAACACCTGAGCAGGCATTTTGCAGAGTAAAATACAAAATTCCATCTGCCCTCAAGAGCCACAACAATTGGGCACTTGGGAAAAAGGGCAAGAAATGAAACAATGAGATTTTCCCTGGGACTCTGCAGGGCAGAAAGGAAAAGCCTGGAGTTACGCTAACAGTCTGCAATAAGGAACTCAAACAGGGGCAGTCATGGTGCATGAGTTAAAAATTAATGGGATCAGGCAAATATCATTGCAAAAATTCCAGGTAAGCAGTCCTTGGCTCTTTCCAGAGAGGAAACGACAAAAACTGTCATAGCACCAAGTAATGCCACACAGGGGTTCAGGGCAGTAAGGAATCCCAGCTCCAATGGAAACTGCAGGAGGAAGTGAGCTGGGATGTGGCCCAGCACCATGGTCACCACCTGTGCCCATAAAGAAAGAAACACCATGTCTCCTGACTGTGAGCAGTCAAGGGCATGTTTGTCATAGCCTACTTTATGGCATGAAGTCTCACAGAGAATGTCAAGGCCAAGAGGGAGACAAGCCCTAAACATGGGATCATGGATGTAATTGACTGCATCTGCTCCATAGCACACACGCAGACACCAGTAAGTTAAACCACTTCAAAGGAATTGGTGCTTGCTCCACACTTTCAAGTAGTTGTTCCCAGGCTCTGGCGCTCACACCAAGGCTACTCCTGCAGCTGGGACAGCTACCCCACCTTCCCCTTTCCTGCTGGCCAGGCCCAATGTCGGTGTGAGCCCATATTCTGTCACTACATCCTCCTGCATCTTAACTGTTCACAGTCAACAGCCAGCATCCAGCAGCACACACCCAGGAAGAGATCAAGAACCTTGGCTGCTACCACCCAGCCCACAGGGACCCTGACAGGTTGAAAAGTGGAGAATTTCTTGGTCAAGCATACAGTTGTCTCTGCTACCACTGGCCCAAGCTAAGCCTGCTGTACAAAGTGGGCAGAGTGCTCCCCACTGCACTTCACAGGGCTGAGGACAATCACAAAAGTGGGACTGAGTGTAGGGCAAGGGAGGCCTCACTACAGACCAACTGACTGACTTTACCGAGTAGCTGCCACCAAGGCTCCAGGAACCATCTGCATGGAGCCACGTACAGTGTGATCCCAGCATGAAAACTGAGCATGTGAAAACAAGTGGTGGCTGTGGGACATCCCCTCCCCTTCCAACCTCCTCCCCCCTCCTCAGCAGACCCCATCCCGTAAGTCTTTGCACAGTCAAGGTGACATCTTGCTGGCCACTGAAGCCTATCAGCTGCACATTGTGGCAGGTGTCAGGAAAGTAGCAGCAAGACCCCCACTGGTGTTTCTCCAGCACTTCAGGACTCTTGCTTCTTGGACTCCTGCAGCAGAGTCCTCCTGCTGCCAGCAAAGGCCCAGCAAGAGCTCTGACCTCCTGCTGAGAAACACCATCCCCATGAGCCAGGAACAGTTGGCTCCAGTCCTTTTGTTCGGCACAGCCGCAGGGAGGTGGGGATAATCCCTGACTGCTGTTGGCAGGCACTGGTTTGCTGGCGGTTCATGTCTCCCTCCCAGCCCGAGGGAGGCAAGGAGACAACCCCAGCCTTGGCCAACGAGCAGGTCGGGCTCCTCACGTCTCCAGGGCTACCTCAGCCGAAGCTGGCTGAACCAGGAGCTGACGGCACAGTCCACACGCATCACCAGGGAGATCCCCAGCAAGAGGCAAATGCTGCTCACCACAAAGCCCAGTGACTCAAAGAGGAACCTGCAGGCACAACAGATGCAGTTAAGGATACAACAGAGCTACATGTAAGGATACAAGGATAGCTACAGAGACAGGCTGCTACCCTCCAGCTCACTGATTTTCCTGACAATGAGAGGCTGGTAGCACCCCAGATCCTAAACCTGAATTACATTCACTCCCCAGAAGCTGCTGCCTGAAACCTATAAGCCAAACAGTCATCTTGTTTAGAGGGCATGCAGGACCTGTTGACTCAGATGGGATTGTGAATCCCTCAGAGGCTGAGGCCACCCTTCATACCAACTAGTTCAAAGGTTTGCTGGCTCACTGTTTCTGGGTTTATCACTCCTGGTCTGGTATCCTTACCTTTGGCTCTGTGACTACAACATTCTCAGCTTTCAGGTGGGCTCTGTGTGTCCTTGGATATTAAGATGAGGAGAAACTTCTAGGCTCTAGCTCAAGTCTAGCCTCTGAATTTCAAACAGAAATTAGTTAGGGACATTCCTACAACCACTACTAGGTAATGAGTTAGAAGATCAATCTACACAGGGTCTCTTCCAATCTTTCTGTCTGTGAACTCTAGTCAGGGATATGAGTGTTAACCCAGCATCAGAGCAACTCCTGGGACTTACTTTGGGGCAAAGACCTTCCAGACCATGAGGTGTCTCCTGAGGATCATAGCTGCACAAACACAGGCCAGAAGCTGTGGGGAAGATCAGGGAAAACAAGTTACAGGTGACTCTGGAGAGACCTCCTGGGCACTGGGTTTTCATCTGAAGGTGGTACTAAACTGCACATGCCTGAGAGGCTGGCACACCACACATCAGGAATGAGCATCCTAAAAAGGACTCCCTTCCATGATGTCTTCAAGTAGCTTGGGGTACATGCAGGCCCTTGTGGGGCCAGGCTGCAGCAGCACAGGGGAGTGCTCACACTGTGGTTAATCTGACCTACTACTTCACTGGGAGGGGTGCTGTTGCTCTCCTGCTGAAGGGCTTGCCCCTTCTCTTGCACTGTCTCTGGTCTGACAACACAGGAGAATGATTTGAAGAGATAAATCTCAGAAAACTCTTCACTTCTTTCACAGGATTAAAATTTCTGGTGTTCAGCTCCCTGTATCATCCCAGCACATATGAAAACCAGAGCTGGTGTAAGACAAGAAGGAAGACAGGGAGTAGGAGTACAACCCTGCAGCTCCTGAGCAGACATACCCACTCTGGACATATGGATATGAAAAGCATCCTAATCTGTATGGCAGCTTTCATGCTGGAGCCCTCTCCAAAGCACAGAGCAAAAAAAAAAAGGGACCTGCTCTTCCACCTGCAACCAGACACTCCACCGCTGGGCTTGTCTGTGTCTTGGCTGACCCCTTTCTCTCATCAGAGTGCTCCACATTTATCACAGCACACCAACTTCCTCCTAGACAGCACTTCCCACACCCGCCCTGCCCCTGCCTGTACCTGTGCCCCAAGGACAAAGAGGTACTTCAATCCCAGCCGCAACAGAGCAGTGGAGAACTCCTCTGGAGACTCCCGCAGCCTCATTTCCATCATGTGCTCCTCCACCTCCTGCAGCTCCTCCCGGGACTCCTTCCTGAGCTTCTTCCTCTGTGAGTTGGACATCTCACACACAAAGGGCCACAGCAGGAGCAGCGGGCAGCCAACTACCTCAAGGACAAAGGTATATGAAGTTATCAGAGCCCGGGAGGTGAGAAACAGTCTAGGCTCTACCATCCTGCCCTGGATGTTCAGGAAACACATACCCCAGCTCCAGGCCAGGCTGCTGCAGGCCCACAAGGGCAACAGCAAGGATGCTGTTGCTCAGCTGGTGCTGGAGCTTTTATTGCCCCATGCTCAACTTGCAGACTCCAGGCAAGGCACTGCAGTGAGCTGTGTCTGCTTGGGCTCCGCAGCCCAGAAGAAACTGATTTACCTGCAAAGAGGATATGGGAGGCAAAGGTGTTGGCGCCCACCAGGACAGCAGGCAGGAGGTTTGTGTTGTGGTCGAGGTGAAAGCCAACAAAGGCTGCATTCCAGTGGATGGCTGGGAAAATAGGCTGGTGGCCTGTAGAATAGAAGAACTGTGAAGCAGCAAGGAGCCAGGAGATGACTGCGTACCACGGCACTGAAAACAGCTCTGAGAGAATAAAAGACAAAAAAAGAGGCAGGGGGTGGGGATATCAGCATCAAGGAACAAGACAGATCCATGGTCAAAAAAAGCCTAGTGACCTTTTTTCCAGGTTCCCTTTCCATGTTCTCTCTTTTAAGAGACAGGAAACAGTCCAGGCCCCCCACATAGATACAGCAAGGGGCCAGCATTATTCCCTCTCCTGGTGCCAGTAGCCTTGCTACTGCACTCTGTCAGCACCAGAGGGCTTTGGTAACTGTTTACCCTGGGAAGACCAGAGCTCCTTTACTGACCCAAGACACTCCTCCTCCTCCCACATTCACATCCCTCTGCATGCATCTTTCTACTAGAGGATTTAAGCAGCTCTAAAAAAGCTAAGAGTATCCCGAGCATCAGTGCATCATGAGCACTACTATTTCCTAAGACTAGAAACTAGATCCTGCTTCTCCCACTGTAATTAAGGCAAGGTCACTGCAGGTGAGGCCCAGGTCACGCATCCAGAGGTTGCTCTACTGAGCCGACTCACCAGCATCTCCGGCAAGGCCTCTGGCACATGTGTGGATGTGCAGCAGCACAAAGGCCTCCACGAAGAGGAGCAGGAAGGCAAAGCTCAGCCGCTCACTGTGCAGAAGCATCAGGATGAAGCCCAGGAGGGTGAGGGCTATGACCAGGGCTGCTGAGTACACACTACCCAGCCCGTAGGCTGCAATAGTGGCTCTGCAGCTACCCCGCTCCAGCCGGCTCTTCTGAGACTCCTGCATCCTCCTATAGATCTGAGGAATGACGTGGAGGAAGTCGACTTCAGAGCCAGGGACCCCCAGGTAGGGCGTGACGATGGATCCTGCCGACTCCCGTGTATCCTTTGCAAACACCGTCATGGGATTGCACAGCAGGAGCAGCAGTCCCATGGATGCTAGTCCATAGACAGCCCTGGGAAAGACAACAACTGCAACCTGCACCAGCTCCTGCAGCTTGCCAAGAGAGTCATCGGCACTGGAGGCAACAGCCCAGTAGCAGGCAATGCAGAGGACCACTAGTGGGAAACCCCAGCGCACGAAGAGCACGAGGGGGCCTGAACTGTTCAGGTTGCCGTAGTGCCTTAGCCAGCTCTGCACTGCATACACCAGCCCAGCCAGCAAGGCAACGCACAGGAGGTAGAAGAGGTTCTTGGCCCGTGTGTTTCTCAGGCTGGCAAGTGGGGAGAGGAAAACAGAGGGCCGGCACTGAGGGATTTCTTCGCGGCACTGGTGGAAGAAACTGGAGAGGCGCACGCAGACCAGAAGCATGGCCACGAGGCACAGCAGGTACCAGATCTCTCTCCGGTAAGAAGAAAAGCCAAGGAGCTGCTGCTTGGGACCTTCTGGCACAGTCAGGCGACCATCCCAGTGGAGCTTCCCTACTAGCAACATGACCAGCGAGGCCAGCAGGAACGGGGCCACCCGTGCCTCGGCCACAACAAAGCTGTCGGAGAACATAGCTCCACAGCGGAAGAACAGAATGCCCATGGGGAAGGCCAGCCCTAGCCATGCTCGCAGCCTCTGCCTCAGGCCACCACTGGCCAGGGGTGGCTGACTGCCTGTCAAACGGGCTCTCTTGAGATGCTGGCCCCACCAGTGCCAGAAAAAACCCAGCTGAGAAACAGCGGCTGCCCATGACGACACCAGGAGCAGATCCAGCCCCTCCTGGGTGAAAACATGGACCAGCCATAGCACAGCAGCCCCCACAGGGCCCCAGAAGAGTGGGTACAGGAGGCAGCTGTGACAAAAAGACTGTGAGGACGTGGCCAGCTCTGAGGCCATGTAGCAGACCAAGCAGGAGGAAGCAATAAGGATGCAGCCCCCCACCATACGCAGGGGGTGGAAGCGGGCCCAGGACTGGGTGCACACAGCCCGTGCCTCCCGCAAGTAGTGCTGGAAGCGACTGATGAGGCTTCCCAGCCTCGGCTCGAGCTCTGGAGGCACCGTTGTCCCCTGCACCTGGGTCAGGAGCTGGGTGTGCTCCTCCACAGCACTGGAGAAGAGCTCCTGCAGGTGCTGGAGCTGCTCTGCTGGCAGGTCCTGAGCCACCAGCGAGTAGGACTGCAGGAAGCGATCCACCTACAGGGGAGAAGACACAGGATCAGACAGCAGCACCGGGAAAACTGGGAATGGGATTCACTGCTTCAAGCTGCCCCTTCATAATGGAAACAACTCCAATTTACCAAACCCTGCCAGGGCAGACCTGTCCCCAGCTACATCATCCAGGGCTGGTCACACAAATCCAGGATGTTACCATCAGGAAACTCAATCTCTCTGCCAAAATGACATCCCTCTCAAGTGATGCATCCGTAGCGACCGCCACAATGACTCCTGCCGCTACACCTCTGCTAATGCTGTGCATCACTGAAGGCTTTTATAGAGTCTTTGGCAGCAATAAGGCAAATGTCCACCAGAAGGTCAAGCCATTACTATTAATGACTTGCTAATACACACACCATGTTGAGTTTTACAGTTTTGTCTGAGGAAAAACACCACATTAAAAAATTTGTAGCGGATGAAACCAAACTGCTTCCCTTTCTTCAATACTAGCACATTAATACACTGCACCACAGGTAAAGGAAAGCTCATTCTTTTTGCTTTCTACTTCAAGAGGACATGAACAGAGGCAGCTATGATCCCAAAGTCATAAAAAAAGTCTTACAGGAGCATTAGCAGGACAGAGCACCTGCACACACATCCACCTGCTTAGCAGTGTAGATCTGCTGCAGTCCTGAAATGCACCTGTAAGTTCACACACCTTCCATTTGCCTCAAAGTACAGTCAGAATCAGTCTGCCTCTGCCCACAGATGGCAGATACATGCACTGGCTCTCTCACTGGCCTCCCTGGAATGCCATGGCTTCTTAAACACCATTATCGAGCCAGAAACCTCCTCAAACAATGAGTGCAAATATTTAAACAGGCACAACTTGATAATGCCAATTCCTAACAATTCATGATTGATATCCTCAGTGATTAATGGACACTAACATACAGTATGATCTTTAAATGTCAGAGCACTCTGCTGCTGTATAATTACAGAGCTGAGTAGTTCTGTCTTCCCATCAGCAATCCAGCTCCTCACTGGCTTGCACCAGTGGTGTCCTACTGGCACTCTAAGGAGTTGGTTGGGCACTGGAGGAGTTATTCCTGTGCTCCCAGCAATACAGAGTCTCTCAAAGGCAGACTGGCCCTTAGCTGAGACACATACCTTACAACGCTTGTGGCTAATCTGGCTCTGTAGCATGACCAGAGCCACAACCGATGGCCCCCATGTCATCCAGAGGCTCTCACTTAGCCTGTGCCACTGGCTAGGCTTCTTTTATACCTGGTGTAGAGATTCTCATTCAAATTTTGTCAATCTGCTCCTGGGGTTTTGTATTTTGCTGCACTTTGTGTAAATTGCTCCTTCAGAAACCTACTTTAGTATTATCTGTTACATGGTTATTTTTTTTTTTAATTTGGTCTTTCATTACTGTTTTCCTTCTTTCACTAATCTAGAATAGTTTTTTTGTTAACACTGTTTCTCCTTCAAAACTGAAGCAGTATCAAAATCTCCACTTCTACTTTCAAATCTCCAATCACAACACTAGCCTCTGGTCATCTTCAGACTTGAGGAACCAGTGTCCCCTATCACCTAATCCACTTCTGACCATCTGTGTCCAACCACCCTCCACCTTCTCAGAGAGTATTTTCCATATCACAGGACTAAACCAGAACATCATTTCTCTTTAGGGAAAATGGGGCTGTTTTTCACTGGAGCACACACTGCAAGGATGTAATGCTTCTAAGTAAGTTTCCCATGAAGATAACATCATGTCACCATCTCACCTCCACCTAACAGAAGAGGTTAGTACCCAAAAACCCATTCCTTCTCCCCTCTAGTCAAATGGGAGGTCTACCACAGCCCGTACCTGTTTGGCATTGATGTGATAGACTGAGAGCTGCTGCAAGGCTGCAGACGCAGTGTCACCGTCCCCAGCGAACATATCGGCCATCACCTCCCCAATATTACTGTAGGGGATGGGCACCCCCAGCAGCAGGGCCACAGTGGGCACCAGGTTCACTTGGGGAATGGTCTCAGGCTCCTGCAGAGACAGGGGAGGAATCAGAAATTCAGAGAGAACACAGCAATGCAGCTTTTCACTCATGTGAGAGGACAGTGGGGAAGACATCCCTATTCAAAGGTCAATCCAGGCAGAGGCACAGCTCTGCTTTTTCCAAGGGTCCTGTGGTGAGAAGCATGCCTGCTGGGAGCTGCAGGTTGATGCAGAAGGCACTGGCTGTCCAACAGCTCACCTGGCCCCACACTAGCACCCCTCATAGCTGTAGTGACCTGAACATGCCTTCCAAACACTTCAGTCCAATGCAACCTGTGTCAGCCCTTCCACTGCTCTCTTGAGACACGGTGACAGACCTCCCACTCTTCTCAATCAAGGTGAAAAGGCTGGAAAGCAGCACCATGGAAAGAGACCTGGAGGTCCTGGCTGATGACAAGTTGAATGTGACTCAGCAGTGCCCTGGCAGCCAGGAGGGCCAACCCTGTCCTGAGGGGTATCTGCACTGCATCATCAGCCGGGCAAGGGAGGGGACTGTCCCGCTCTGCTCTGCACTGGGGTGGCTTCAAGTGCTGGGGGCAGTTTTAGGACCAAAAGAAAAACATTAAGCCACTAGGAAGCATCCAAATGATAGCCAGAAGGTTGATGGAGGGTCTGGAGGGGAAGTCATGTGCAAAGCAGCTGAGGGCATTTGGTCTGTGCAGCTGGGAGAAGAGGAGACTGAAGAAAGACCTCCTGGTGGTCTTCAACATCCTAATGAGGGGAAGAAGAGGGTCAGGCATTGATCTCTTCTCTGTGGTGACCAGTAACAGGATCTGAGGGAATGGCCTGAAGTTGTGTCAGGGAGGTTTAGGCTGGATGGTAGGAGAAGGTTCTTCACCCAGAGGATGGTCGGGCAACAGGCTCCCCAGGAAAATGGTCACAGCACCAAGCACAACAGAGTTCAAGATGTGTTTGGACAATGCTCTTAGGAACATGGAGTGACTCTTGGGGTGTCCTGTGCAGGGCCACGAGTTGAACTTGATGATCCCCATGTATACCTTCCAACTCAGCTTATTCCATGACTCTATGACAGAATCCCCATCCCTCTCAGTCTAAAAAATTCCAGTCCAACTGTTACTCTCTATAATACCAGGATGCAGTTTTCAAGCACCAACTTGGGCAGGGATAGCTAAGAGTCAGCTTCTCACCTCTGGAGGGCCGCTGCCAAACAGGGGTGTCCTGCTGTACACAAAGAGTGCTGCGTTGACTTCCTTCTCGCTGTCACCACCATGGTCTCCAGTTTCTGTCATGCCATGGTCCCCAGCCACTAGAAGAAGAGTGTCATTCCCCAGGTGATCCACTAAGGACCTGTCACCAAGATAAGGAAGGTCAGCTCCTCCCTGGGCAAGGGTCCCACTAGCCTAAGTGGAAGAGGGTATCTCCCCAGCAAGCCCGCCTGCACCACAGAGGTGAAGCCCACAAAAGGATATGAGCAAAACTAAATGCTGATGCAGAACTGTAACAAGCCAAGCACCAAGGTGTTTTAAATTGTTGCTTTAAAGCCAAACTGAAAGTTCAGAGCCCTAAGACAGAGTGGATCAATCTTGCTTGGGTCCCCAGAAAACAGTGCCTTCAGGGATGTTGACAAAATGCAATTCAGAAGAAAGATTCCTGACAAAAACAAAATTTTAGGCTGCTTCTATTTGGGTCATGTATCATGTTATGTGAGCCATCTCCCACTTCAAAGGAAAAAAACAGGGATTAGTCCCTGAAGGATGCAGTAGATATGACACAGTATATGCTCTCAGATACAGCAGGGCAAGTTACCAACTCCTTCCAGCAGCAAAACTTAAAGCAGTCCTAAGAGTCAAAAGCTGCATCATTTTGGACTGAGACACATTTGCATGACTGAAATTTCTGGATCCCATCCTGCCTTCTGACTCAAAGCTGCAGTTCATGGTTCTGCCTGATAAATGCAGCAGCACTCATCCCCTAGCCAGGGTCCTCCATCTGCTTCTCAAATGCTAGCCAGACCTCAGTGAGACAATCTCCATGTCAAAGTTGGAAAGAGCGAGGCACAGTTGTACTCCAGCTGCACTATCACCTCATGGTTTGGTAGAGAACCAAGACCTGAAGGCAGCCTTACTTATGAAATCAAACCTCTCAACACTCACCTATGCAAGCAATACTGCCCATAGCTGGGGCTCCAGCTGCTGCTGGCCAAAGCTGTTTTCCATGTTATTAGGCTCAGTAAGCATTCCCTGTTGCCCCCCACATCTGTCAATTCCCTGGAAAGATCTCACCAGTCTGACTGAAGAAAGAGGCCAGCTAGCAACCCCTCAGCACCATGCTAATCACCTGAGCATCTCATTCATCTGGGTGAGCTTCTTGGCCATCTCAGGGTGGTCAGGTCCGTGTTTGTGCCCACAGTGGTCTACACCGAGGAAGTGAGCAATCAGCACATCCCACTCACCACTGTCCACTGCAGAACAAAAGAAAACTTAGCACGCACGAGCCCGGAATTCTAAGCCTGGATCCTCCTGCCAGAATTTTCTGGTTTTCTCTGGATATTGCTGTTTCTTTCCCTTCTGCCACTGCCACTTGCCAGCTCTCGAGAAAATTGACGCAGGTCTTATGTGAGGCATACTCTTGGCCAGAGGTTTCTGGGTGCAATGGCACAGCAACCTCAAACCCTGGTAAACATCCCAGAATCCCTTGTTTTTTTCCCCCATCCCTCAGGAGGAGAACAGTACAATGTCACTCAAGTGAAAGGCCACTGCACCCCTGATTCGCATAGATTCATGCACAGAATGAAAGCACATTTCCCTTGGTCCCAGGACCTCAGGGAGGTGGAAATCACTTAAAATTCACAAACCAATTACATGCTTCATCTTCTTCCCATGACTAGGAAGCACCAAAGCTTTGCTGAGGCTGTGTCTCAGCCTCCTAACGTGTGTCTTCCCCAGAGCACTGTGTGCCTGCCTAGGCAGCCATGTGTCAAAGTTAAGCTGCTCCTCCTGCATCCAGCCAGTGTACTTTGTAATACAGATGCAGAAGTCTAACTTCATCCCAAAAAGCTGCATTCTGTCCCAGACAAAGGAAAGGTACCTACAGAAATGGACTGTGGGCTCCAAGAACTGGCTTATTTGTGGAAATCCAGCTAGACCACTATAATCCTTGGGCAGCAGTGTGTAACTGCCCAGTGCTGCTTTGTAACAGAAAAAATCCTTCAGCCCTACCTCAAATTTGCAGTAGGTTTCCCACATTAGGTCAAGGTTTATCCACGCCCTGGTAAAACAGCTGCTTACCAGTTGGATAGAGATGCTGCAGGATCCCATCATCCACAGTGTGAAGATCTTTCACATTAAAAGAAGGGAAGAAATACGAGCGGAAAAACTTCTTTGGGAAGAGTCCTTCCCATGTGTCATCACCCATGAAGACTACTCTCCTTCCTGAGCCAGAGAGAAAGGAACCAATGAGAGGTGGAGCCCTCCTGAGCTGTGCTGTTAGGACAACCATCCAAAGAGCCTGGGTAGACCCAGGTCAGGGTCTGCAGCAATGGCTCCCCTCCAGCTCACACCCAAAACCAAAATTTTCACTAAAAGATCATCTGTCTGTAATTGACTCTGAATACAGGGAGGGACCAGCCCATGAGTATCTCTAAGCCCATGAGTGCCCCCACACCAAACCCACTGCTTAACCTCAGGACCTACTGCTGACCTGACCTGTCACCCCTGCAGAAAGACTTGTGGGCCACCACAACACAAGTGGGTGCACGGGGTGCAGCAGGAAGCAGACAAAACCTCAGCTGAGGCCTGTGGCCCCACTGCAAAATGCAAGGCAGCAGGTGATGGACTAGAAGATGGGAGTCCTGAGTTCTGGCTTTTAAACACAATGGTGATGGTGCTCCAGACATGGAAAAGAGAAGGCAAAAGCACTGATGCTTCCCTCTGCCCTTGCCCTCCTTGCCCTGCCTGCCATCAACCAGTTTGCTTCCACAGAGCCTCTTCAGCCTGGAAGCAGGATCCCTTTTCTCTGAGACTGCTACTCTGGCACAGGATCTACTGGTGCATTTTGCCTCAGATGATTTACTGCATTTGCCCACCTTGCTCACACAAAGTCATGTTGCCTTAGCCCACTCTGAGCCTAGGGAGGAGGTCTCTCTGGGTAACAAACCACTGTGGCCTGTCCTCTTCCCTCTCCTCCATTATCCCACCAAAATAAGCCCTTTACAGCTGCACTAAGCACCAAACTACAACGAAAACGGGATGAGGTTGCTGCCTCAGGGCTGCAGGCAGCTGTCCACGCAGGCTGGCTGCCTGAGGGACACCCCCACAGCACACCTGGCACCACCTGGCACACCTGGCTCCTCCCTGTCACGTGCCTCAGACCACAGGACAGACTGCCCTTGGCTTCCTACAGGCATTCCTGGGGGTGACCTTGGGACAAACACCACCACTGCAGCCACTTTCATCTGCTTTCTCATCATCTTTGAAGATGATGAAGATAAAGCCATGGTCACAGCCACTTCTTACTCCCAAACCAAGCTGGAGACACCCTGCCCTGCCTGCATGACAGCCCCACCTTAGGTAACTGTCGTTAAGCAGGGCAAAAGAATCAGCTCACAGGGTGGATCTGTTGTAAGCAGTGCCCTTCCCAGCAAGAAAGTAATCAAAGTTTTGAATACAAGCTAAACTGAGCAGAGGTTTGTACGTGCCCTGTCCCAGCAGACTGCTGTCCTGCCTACACAGAGTCATAGAATCACAGAATGTTAAGAGGCTGGAAGGGACCTTAAAGATCATCCAGTTCCAAGCTCCTTCCCATGGGCAGGGACACTTCCCACTAGATCACATTGCTCAAGACTTTATTTGACCTGGCCTCAAACACTGCCAGGGATGGCGTATCCACAACCTCCCTGGGGATCCCATTCCAGCTTCTCACCACCCTCATAGTAAAGAATTTCTTCTTAATAGCTAACTTAAACTTCTCTTCTGTCAATTTTTACCCATTGCTCCTTATTCAATCACTACAGTTCCTGACAAAGAATTAATTTCTGGCATCTCTGGAGGCCACTTTCAAGTACTGGAAGGCTGCTATATAAGGTCTCTATACAACCTTCTCTTCTCCAGGCTAAACAGCCCCAGTCACAGAATCATCAAGGTTGAAAGAGACCTTCAAAACTATCCAATCCAACCCACCCACCACTATAAACCTTAAACCACACCACCCAGCATGAGATCCAGAAGCCTCTTAAGCACCTCCAGGGATGGTGACTCCACCATCTCCCTGGGCAACCTATTCCTATGCCTGTGAAAAACTGGTTTTTTACATCTACCCTGAAACTCCCCTGTCTGAGCTAAAGGCCAGGAACTCACCGTTCTGCACCAGCTGTGCCAGCAGGTTATCCTCCTGGATGGCGTAGGAGGCAAAGTTGCTGCCCACGTCGATGAAGGTGGGCAGCGAGCCGGTGGTGAGGCCCTTGATGCGCTGCATGGTGGCTGTGGGGGGGTCAGCTCGGAAGCGGTAGAGCCGGGCATGGCGGGGCTGGGAGGTGGCCAGCTGGTGCAGGACACCCAGCTTGTTCTCGTAGGGCAGTGGACTGGCCTTGGTGGGGTCAAAACGGGCGAACTCAAAATGAAGAGCGTCGATGATGACAAGCACGGCCTTGGAGAAGCGTTGGGGAGCCCAGCAGGAGCCTGGCGGGAGGCTCTGCCTCTCCCAAGGTGGAGGCACGAGTGGGTCTGAGCAGGAACTGGTGCTGGCAAGCTCGATCCGGGTGAGCAGGAAGCCGCTCATGAAGAGCCCGATACCAGCAAAAAAGAGAAAGCAAACCCAGGCCAGGAAAAGCACCACTGGCCACCGCTGCATCCTACAGGAAAGGACAGGCAGGCTCAGCCCTCAGCGGCTCTACCCGGGCAGGCAGCACTCCCTACCAGCACCCATCCCTGCCCAGCACCTCTCACACCCACCCGTCCCGCAGTAACTCGCATCAGCCTGGCCTGACCTTACTTGGTCCCACTCCGTGTCCTGTCAACTACCCCACGCACCTCCTTGTATCCCCTTCCCGCCGAGTCCTGCCCCCTCCCGACTGCCATTCCCCTTCACACACCCCCAGCCCCTCGCCTGCACCCCCGACTCCCGGTCCGCCACCTCACACCCGCGCCAACCTTGCGTGCCCCGCGTACCAGCTTCCTCTCCCGTCCCCCCAGCCCCTCATAGCCCCTTTTTGCTCTCCCGGACCCCGCTCCCGTCCCGTCCCACCTGCGGCTCCCGGCGCCCGCCACTCCCGGAAGCGCCGCGCGTGGCGACGACAGTGCTAGAGCGGCACTGCGGGGGGGGCAGCACCCCCTGGCGGCCGGGAGGCCCCAGCGCGCCTCCCTTCAGGCGAGGCACACTCCTAACGGCGAAAGTGTTGTTTTAATTAATCAATTAATTAATCGACAGAGGCGCTCCCTGCCCTGCGGTGGGCGACGTGAGAAGCTCGCTGTAGAGAACACACAGTCACGGACCGTCGGGGCAGCTTCTGGGACCTGACAGAGGGGATGTTGAGAGCAGCTCAGATTAAGAGTGGTGATGCTCTGGAAAAGGCATCCTTCGTAGGAGTGGGGTCCCTAAATTCACAGAATTATAAAATGGTTTGGGTTGGAAAGACACGTTGAAGATCATGTAGTTCCAAGCTCCTTGCTGTGGGCAGCAACAGCTTCAACTCGACCAGGCTGCTCAGAGCCTCATCCAACCTGACCTTGAACACTTCCAGGAATGGGGCACCCACAGCTTCCCACGACCACCTATACCAGTGCCTCACTACCCTCACAGGAAGAATTTTTTCGGAATATCTGATTTTTCACTTGTGTATGTCACTGCATGTCCATGGGAGATCCCACCAAGAGCTTATTGAGGAGTGATGGTCCCCCTTAGGTATCGAATGCTGGGGTCAGGCACCCAAGCACGAGGGAACGTGCTGCAGCAGCACTGTTACCATTTATTACATGATTTAAATCCAATACAAAATAGGGACTAAGGGAACAAGAGCGACTGCCTGCAGCAGAACAGGACTGCTGGCAGGCTTTGGGAGAGGGTATGGGATCCTTCCAGCCCTGTTAGCTGGAGCTGCCCTGTTCTGCCTTCAGCACCTCCGTGGCAGAAGAGTGGGAGTCCTCGTGGGCTGGGGGCATCTCATCTTGGGTCTTCACAGCTTGTGGCTTGGTCAGTGTGGTGTAAATCCCCAGGGCCTGGAAGGAACGAGACAGTCAGAAGGAGGAAAGGAGAGGAGAGACCCAGGCCCCAGCATAGTGGCCTCTTCACCTCCCCAGAACAAGACTCACATGGGTAAGAGCAAAAATGGCTTGGGCTGGGAGTGAGCTTAAAGATCCTCTTTTTCTAACCTCTCACCACAGGCAGGAACATCCTGCACTGGACCAGGTTGCTCAAAGCCCCATTCAACCCAACCTTGAACACCTCCCAGGATGGGGCATCCACAACTTCTCTGTGCAACCTGTTCCAGTGCCTCACCACCATCACAGGAAAGAATTTCTTTCTAAAATCTAATCTCAACCTACTCATTCACTTTAAAGCCATTCCTCTTCATCCTATCACCACATGCCCTTGTAAAGTATCTCTTCATCTTCCTTGTAAGTCCCTTTTAGGTACAGGGAAGTGCTACAATGTCTCTCTGGAGCCTTCTCTTCTCCAGGCTGAAGAATTCAAATTCTCTCAGCCCTTCCTCATAGGAGAGGCGCTCCATCCCTCTGATCCTCTTGGTGGCCTCCTCTGGGCTCACTCCAGCAGGTCACTGTCCTTCCCGTGCTGGGATCCCAGAGCTGCATGCAGAGCTCCAGGTCTCACCAGAGCAGAGGGGCAGAATCCCCTCTATTGAACTGCTGCCCACGAGGCTCTGGATGGAGCCCAGGACACACACTGACCTGTGCGACCATGTTGGTGACATCGCCGGTGTTGGCAGGCAGCAGAACAGTGTTGGAGTCTTTGGCAATCTTGGAGAAAGCGTTCACGTACTGCTCTGCCACAGACAGGGAGGCAGCAGCATTGCCGTGCTGGGGACAGAGGGACAAGTCACATGCCACCAACAGCTCATCCCTGCCTGCATCCCCAGCCCACCCTAGTCCAGCAAAGACCCTCGCTCCCTGCCGCTGCCGAAGGTGCCAGGGAGTGTCCAGGAGAAAGCCAGGTGCCACTCTGCCTGCAGCTTCACCTCCCCCAGTGGCAGCACCAAGGTAGCTGTCACCCACCTGCTGTGCCAGAGCAGCTGCCAGGAGCTGAATTGCCTCTGCCTTGGCCCTGGCCTTGACCAGCATGGCGTTGGCTTCTCCTGCAATGAACCACAGCAGGGTGTGCATCAGAATCGTGACAAAGCACTTGCAAGGACTGAATCCTGAGCATTTCAAGGAGCGAATCAAGACAATTTCAGGCACACATGGTGGTCTCTTCCACAACAGCAACACTATCACACACCTCCTGCTGCCAGGAGGCTGAGGCAGGGCAGAAACATCAACTGGAGCTCAGCCTGAGGCACCAGCAGGGAAGGATCAGAGTGGCTGAGGAAGCCTGGCTCACAGTGATGCAGTCTCTCCCCTGCAGCGCCACCCTTCGGCCCAGAGGGCTACAGAACCCCATGCTTTAGCCCCAGGCACTACCAGCAGCTTTGTTGATTTGTTCGGCCTTCTCAGCTTCAGATGCCAAGATCTGGGCCTGCTTCTGGCCTTCAGCCACGTTGATAGCTGACTCCCTCGTCCCCTCCGACTCCAGCACTGTCGCCCGCTTCCGTCGCTCTGCCTCCACCTGCAAACACAGGTCAGACACCAGCCTGCCATGGCTGTGCTGGGGAAATCCCATCTGTGGGGCAAGAACATGCTCCTCTGTTCTGTGGGGGGAAGCCTGGCTTAGCAAAGCATGAACATACAGCTACACAACACTGTGTGGTCTCAGCAAGGGCTGGTTCTGCTCCTCACGCCACACAGCCCTTCCCAGTGCCATCCCCACCTATGTGGACAGCTGCTTCCCCCTCCTTCTCTTCCAGCCAGGTATCTGGCATCCAGCACTTCTCAAGGGGAGACCTTCAGCTCTGAGATTTGCTTCCCCACAAAGCCCAGTAGGGATTTTAAAGGGAGCTGGCAGGACTTGTATGTTGCAGGCAGGGGCCACCACCACAAAAATTATGACAGGAGTTACAGTAGCTCTATGTCTGCAGCCAAAGTCCCCTCCTGAGGCAAGGGGTGGATGTTGCCAGCTCCGGACAGGTAAAAATAATGAACCATAGCCTGTATCAGCAATAGTGTGGCCAGCAGCAGCAGGGAAGTGACTATCCCCTTGTACTCAGCACTGGTGAGGCCATGCTTTAAGTCCTGTGTCCAGCTCTGGGCACCTCAGTTCAAGAGGGACATTGAGGTGCTGGAGTGTCCAGAGAAGAGCAATGGGGCTGGGGAAGATTTGGAGCACAGGTCTGATGAGGAGCCAGTGAGAGAGCTGGGGCTGTTTAGTCTGGACATGAGGAGACAAGGTCTTGTGAAGAGACCTTATCACTCTCTACAACTACCTGAAAGGAGGTTGCAGTGACACCGGGGTTGGCCTCTTCTCCCAGGTAGTCAGCAACACGATGAGAGGACATAGTCTTAAGCAACATCAGGGGAGCTTTAGGTTGGTCATTAGGAAGAATATTTTCACAGAAAGGGTGATCACAGACAGAAATGGGCTACCAAAGAGGTAGACACTGCTTGTGGAGGTCTTTAAGCAAAGACCAGACATGGCACTTGGTGCCACGGTCTGGATCACAAGGTAGTGTTTGGCCATAGGTTGGACTTGATGATCTGAAGTCTTCCAACCTTATTGATTCTGCAATTCTGTAAGGCAATGTGGAAGAGAAGGCTTCCCTCTTGCTCCAGACCTCCCTCACAGAGAGCCTCACCTGCATCTGCATGGATTCCTTCACACGCGGAGGCACGTGGATGTCCTTGATCTCGTAGCGCAGACACCGGATGCCCCAGCAGTCTGAAGCCTGGTTGATGGCATCCACGATGCTGGCATTGAGGGACTCCCGCTCCTGGGAAGCACAGAAGAAATGGCAGAGAGCAGAGAAGAGAGGCTTAGTGTGAGAGAGATGTCAGGAGGGAAACAGACACCTCCCTCACAAGCCAAGGTCTGCCAGAAATAAAACTTCTCCACAGGTTTCTGGCAGGATCAGGTGCTTCCTGCAGCTCTTGAAGGGGTCACCATCTCCTAGGGAGGGCAGTGCCCCATATGAAGTTGCTGGGATACAACATCTGGCATACATCTGGATACAAGAGCATGCCAGCAACTCTGGTTTCTTCCCAGCAAATGCAGCACCAGGATTACAGTACCCCATGACCCAAGTCAGGGATATTCATCACTGGGGCTGAGCAAAGAGCACTGACTCAAGAAAGGCAGCTGGACCAGCAGGCTCTGGGCACGTGCCACCCATCACCTCCTCCAAATAATGCAGGGCAGGGCAAAAAATAACTCCTGTTAAAAAAACAACTGAGACAAGACCCATCTCCAAGGATTCACCAATAGGTCAACTGAAATAGAAGCCATAAGCCCTCTAAGCAAAGGGCATTTTGCTGTTAAGCACATCAGCCTGGCCACGCAGGCTGTCCTGGGATTTTGGGAGACACTGCCAGCTCCGTAATCCACCTCCCCAGCTCACCCGGAAGACTCTGTCGAGGGAAAGTTTGCCAAGTTCAGATCTCATGGTGGTCTGGGCCAGCTGGGTCACTGCGTACTCAGGATCTTCCACCCCATAGCTGGCCTGAAGAGCAGAAGCACAAAACAGAGTGGATAGGGATGCCAAGAGGGAACCTCAACAAGGCAGGAGAGACAAACAGAGTGCTAAAGCAAGAAATCTGCCAGACATCCCTGCTGAAAATGTGGAGTCTGGAGCCTTGGGAGGAGTCAGAGTGCCCAGCCCACCTGCTAAGCAGGACACAGAGGCTGGAGCACACATTTTGGGGAGCAGGGAATGGGCAGAGACAGGAGAAAGGTGCCCATGGGGCAGGGATGGTACCTTGTAGGGGTCCATAACCCGCAAGTAGAGCACACCATCGATCTGCAGGGTGACGTTATCTGTCAGGAGAGAACAACAGACCTTGTTTACTGAAGCAGCACAAACAAAACAGGGAAACCCCCTCTTCCATGGCACAGCTGGGCAGGCTCATCCTTTTTCACCCTGGCACAGCACCATAGCACAGAAGAGGATTGGCTGAAACAGATCTTCTTATCTAAAGGCTTTGTAAAAGGACCTTACATTCCCTGGACAACACTGTGATGTTTTAATACAGAAAAGGTTTTGATTTTCCAGATAGAAGCATTTCATACCGTAGCTCTCATAAATAAAGATTTAAGGAGGGAAAAAACCAAAACAAACCACTTAAAACTAGAAATATAACAAAGCTGACCATAAACATTATATCCATTAACCTGTTCTAAAATGGTTTTTCACAGAAACAGAAATTTCTTTTGTGGGTCAATGAAGGAAAGCACCTGAAAATTTTATTTCTGGCCAGGTGCATTCAACTCAGCAAGAAGGAGCAGCTGCAGCCCAGAGAGAGCAACTGGAACCTCCTGGGGTGCCCCCACTCACAGCAACAGCCTTCCAGTACCTAAAGAGAGCTGGAGAGGGACTTTTCACATGGATGTGGAGGGATGGGACATTTAAGCTGATGGAGGACAGGAGAACAGGCTTAGATTGGATGTTAGGAAGTTCTTTACTGTGAGGGTGGTGATGCACTGAAGTAAGTTGCTGAGATAAGCTGTGGATGCCCAGTCCTTGGAAGTGCTCTAGGCCAGGCTGGGCATGACTTTGAGCCACCCAGCTGAGTGGAATGTGTCCCCTGCCCATTGTAGGGTGGTTGGAACAAGATGAACTTTAGGGTCCTTTCTAGCCCAAATAGTTTAGTGATCTTGTGATTTTATGGCCAAGCCTGGGTACAAAGGCACATGGCTGCGTGCAGGAGCTTGACAATTCCACTCATCCTCACATGGTCCCTTGCTCACCCCAGATGTAGCAGAAGGAAAGGGGCAGGACACGGAAGCTGTTCCTCACCCAGTGTGACAGCTGACTGCTCTGGGACATTAATGACGATTTCTTTGAGACTCTGGACGTAACGAATCCGATCCAGGAGAGGGATGAGGAAATTCAAACCCTGGGAAAAGGGTGAGATTAGACGGCTGATAGACTAGAGAGAGTCATGCAAGCAAAGCTCACGCCACACACTGCAAGCATGTTTTACATACAGGAAATTTCAGTTACTCAGTGCTTTTAACACCCCATCAAGGAAAATTAGTCCACAGGCAGCCAAAAGGATTTCAGCCTGGGAAACTAAGCCCACCACCCCTCTTGGATCCTGCAAAGGACGCGCCTCGCTACAGCTTTAGGAACCTGCTGAATCCAGAAGGGGAGAAAAGCTGCTCCTTACAGGCTCGAGGATTCGGTGGAACTTGCCCATCCTCTCCACCACCCAGGCCTCCTGCTGCGGCACAAAGAGCACCCCAATGTTCACGGGCAGCCCGGAGTTCCAGCGGCAGGGAGCTGGGGCCAGCCGTGCCGCACACTTCAGCTGCTGGGAGTGCTGGGGGAAGGAGACGGAGCAGGGTTGAGACCTGCTGCTGGCACCTCAGAGTCCATTTCTACACCTGTTACCACATCTGGGCTCACGAGCAGGAGACCAGGCCAGGAAACAATGCCCCAGACAAGACCGTGCTGTAAGGGTGTTCCCACAGGGATGAGGACTGAGCACCAGGGACAGTCTTCTCCACTGGTGCAGGGGGGCTCACTCCCATGCCAGAGTTTTCTGCACATTCCCCCTCCTCTCACATCCACCCTGTAGCAGGGAATAAAGCCTCCCTGCCACCATCAGGGCAATAAAGGTGTGTGCATGTGAATCTCTTCTGCCCCACTCGCCCCAGTCCTCTCCCTTGTGGAATCCTCCCGTTTTGAGGAGGCTGAAATCAGATCTTACTCTCCTTGTATTATCTCCTCCCTTGACCCAAACCCTAGACTCCTCCCCTGCAATACCCGATAAAACCCCACCATCCTGCCCCTGCGCTGCTCTTCCTCCTCCCTCCCCAGCTCGGGGGGTGGAAATAAAATGGACTCTCATGCTTAACAAAACAGAGACTTGTTTCATCTGTTTCCTGGACACGATGATCACCGTAGCCACACAGTGCTACAGCCACCCCTTTTCAACAAACCTGTCCCACCTCACCCAGTTCTGGCTGCTGCCAGGACTTCCCACAAAGGGCTGTTTTGTCCAGGCATTCCCCCACCCTCCTCCCCACAAACACTCACTCAGGCAGCTTCCCTCAACTTCCCCACATCCCAACCCAGCTCACACCTCCACAGCCCCACA
>JANPWX010019582.1:1192596-1230548 GCA_024734555.1 Trochalopteron elliotii
CGGAAGGCCCCCGCGCCGCGCCGCTTCCGGGTGCGCCGCCCGGATCGGTCCTTCCAGCTTCTCCGGCCGCGACCCCCAGTTCCGCCCGCCCGCGATTCTGCACCGCCCCCCTCGGGCGCGGTAGCCCCGGTCTCATGCTGGAGCTCCAAACGGACGTTTATTAAATTAGAAACGAACACGAAAAGTACCGGCACGGCCTTCGCGAGCCCGCAGGGCCACGGCGAGAGGGGCAGCCCTGGTGACCTGGGGGCGAGGGGGACTCCGGTGTCATGGCGGCCCCCCAGACCCGCTGGCCGGGGCAGTGGGGGGAGCGGCCCCCGGTGTTTGAGGGGGTTTAGAACCCCGGGTGGGGGACGGTTCAGATCCACGGTTTGGGGGATTCAGACCCCCAATGTGAATATATGGGCAGGTTCGGGCTTCCTAACCCCAGTGCAGGAGCCCCCCGGCCGCCCTCGGGAAGGGCAGAGCAGGGCCTCGCTCTGCACACCCCCCCAGTCCTGGCCCATGCCCACACCCCCGGGCTGGGGTCTCAGGCCCAGGGCTGGGAGTTGATGGGGTCGGGCCTGTCCCCTCTTGTCCCCTCTAACGGGAAAGGCTGAGGAGCCCCACAGCCTGGGATGGCAGGGGGAGTCTTGCTGAGACCCTCAGAGGGCAGAGGGGCGATACAGAGGGGGAATGTGCCAAGATTGTTTTTACCCTCGGCCCTGCCCCTCTGATTGCCCCAGTCTGGATTCTCCCAGTCCTGTTCCTGAGAATCCAGCCCACCTCCTAGAGTTTGATGTCCTCTGTTGCTCCCCTGCTGCCCAGGGACTAAGCTGGGGCTCCTCACCATCCTCCAGCCCCTGATCACACTGCCAGCAGACCCCTGCCCAAAGCTGCCTCCTGCATGGGATTCACCCCACACACACAGACAGTGCAAGGTTCCTTTTTTTTTTGGCAATCTTCTCAGATCCACAGCTCACGTGCTCTGGAGGCTCTTGCCCAGAGGGCTATCCCCATATTCCTGCAAAGAGCCCCAGGTCCCCATCCACGTGGCAGCTGTGTCTCATACCTTCAGGAACCTGGCAGTAGCCACTTCTTTGACAGCCATAGGCCTCTTGGGGTCTAGCTTGCCCTAAAAGACTCAGAAGGTAAGTGCAGGCCTCGTCAAGCTGCTTGGAGTTGGGCTGGCCCTGCAAAGCTGGTGCCAGAGAGGCTCAGCCTGTCACAGGGCTTTTAATGTGCTTCTGACCTGCACCATGTGTGAGCACTGGATCACTCTCCTTTCCATGGGCTGAGGCACCCCTGTCCCTAGTCATCCTCACAGTCCCCACAGCCCTGCCTGAACACAGGCAGCCTGGTGCAGGCAGGGCTGCGGGGAAGAACAAGCACAGCATCTCTGATCCTCTGCACAAGCCTCCTCTGCGCTCCCAGCAACAATAAATACTAATAAATACAAACTCTTCCACACTTTCTGCTCCCAGACATGGGGCCAGTGTGGGTGGTCTTACTCACAGCTCCAGTCCAACTCTTCACTCCACACCCACCCACCTCAGCCACAGTCAAGTCTCCAAGCTGGAAGCAGTGCCAGCAGAAGGCTTGAGCATGTCCCTGGAGTGCCAGGGCTGCTCCTCAGCCCCTGCCCCTCTTGGTGAAGCCCCCTGGGTGATCTCAGCCCTGCTGCAGAGTGTGGTGTCTTGTGCTGGTCAGGAGGGTGGGTGATATCTCAAAGCAGTGCTTGCTGGCCCTTTACTCTCATCTCTCCCCAAAGTGCTGGGTTGGAGGCTCCCCAGAGGCCCTGGGGGGTGGGTGGTGAAGAAGTTCAGGCCCGGGGTGAGTAGCAGGGGTTCCGCGGCATCTCTGTGAAGGATTTCAGTTCGTAGGGGATCCCCGAATCCACCTCAATCGACTTGCGGGAGAAAAGCAGCCGAATGTCGTCATGAAGGTAGATCTTCCCCGACTTGGAGCTGTGAAACCTGCGTGGAGATGAGCAGGGCAGAGGGACCTCAGGCTCCCCAGGCAAGGGCAGGGCATCCTCAGTCAGGGCACAACCCCTTTGACTACTTTGGCCCCTGGTCAAGGTGGCCACACTCTGGTTGCCTTCAGAGGGACAGAGACAGCTGCCCTCAGGCAGGGTGGCAGCTCCAACCTCCCCAAAGGAGCAGCTGGTCCCTGCTCCTCCCCAGTCTGTCCTCCTGTCTTGTAGGCTTGGAACATGTCAGAGAGGAGCCCAGGGGTGACCTTGCGGCAGGTGCCCATCCCCCTGGCATGCTTTACCTTAGATGCATCAGATAGCAGAGGACCCTGCGGGGTGGGCTGGTGCCCAGTGGGTCACTGGGGGCCACTGTGGACCCCTCCTCCTCCCCCACAGGCACCAGGAAGATGCGATGGCGTAGGAAGGTCATGTGGTTGGCCGGCATGTCCTGGAAGTCGTATGTCACCAAGAACATCTTCACCACAGTCTTGTTGGGGTTAAATAAGGTCTGGGGGCAGAAGGGTAGGGGGTGAGACTGGAATGCAGGGCAGAGATGGGGCATCTGGGAGCAGAAGCTGCTGGACCAAGGATCCAGAAAGCCCCACACCAGTCCTAGAGGGCTTAAGCCCGAGTGTCATAGGTCAGTCCTTTCCACCCACCTGCACACATGTACTCCTTTTCCATCACATCCCATTCCCACTGCACATACACATTTTCCTGTCAAAACCCTCACCCACCTCTTCATTCCCTGATTCTCCCAACACCTTGTCTCCCTGACAGCACCCTCTCTGCTATGCTGTCTTGGGGGCCACGTAACCTCTCTGCAGGAGACACCCCTTCCAGCTGCTGCCCTGTCTAACAACGTCATGGGGCATACCCCCCCAAGCAGGGCAGCCAGAGCCCAACCGGCCCCATCTCCACAGTGCTACCGCAGGCAGGGAACAACTCACCACTTGGATGGTTCCAGCTTTGGGGACACTGTAACCCTTCTTTCCCAAGGCCTCCAAGTCAATCACTCCCTGGGGCAAAATAAACAGCATGTGAGAGAGGGTGAAAGCCTACTGAGAGCCCAGCTGGAAACCAGTATGGGCCTGAGACTCCCTCGCTGGGAACACTTGACACAAGCCAGCAAGAAGACCCCCAGCTCAGCCCCTCTCCAAACCAGGAGCAGCAACAAAGAGGTGATGACAAGAAATGTGATGACAATGACAACTATGAAGCAGCAGGGCCTCTTCTTTCCCTTTTTGCTTTTTTGAGTTAAAGACTGCTCCTGGTGCAGGCAGCCATCTCCACAAGCAGGTGGTTGCTTCAGCCACCCTCTACAGTGAGGAGCTGCCCCAGGGTGCCAGCACACAGCCCCCCACAGTTCCCCCACATCCAAGTACCAGGAAAGGCGAGGGTGCGCTGTGTTCAGAGATGTCAAAGTAGGTGACGTCGACAGGCAGGGTGACATGCTGGGGACAGTAGGAACCACTGGCACCGATCTCTGCTGTGAAACCCTCGATCCTCCCCGATGGTGCAAAGCACCCCTTCAGGATGGACTCCTGAGTGGGGAGGGAAGCGTTAGGGAATCTCAAACACCAGCCCTACTCCCTGCCTCAATGCTCCAGGTGAAGTCATCCCCATCTTCATTGCACCCAAGCGACTGCTTGCCCTTGTGTGCCCAGAGACCTCACTCTGAGACAGACCCAGCCCGAACTGCTAGGATAACACCAACCATCTAACAGGAAGAAGCAGTGAGAGTGCCACAGCTCAGCCTCACAGCACCTATCTCAGCAGGTTCCACTCAAGGATCTGCTGGCTGAGCCACGGCTGTGTGGTGGCAACTGCATGCCAAGCCTTTTGGGGACAATCAGCCCAGCCCCACACCAGGGCGCCCATCAGGTTCAGCCTCTCACACTCATCACTGGCCCTCCATGGAGCCCCCAGGACCCACCCTCCCTCCAGCAGATGGGCACCATTACCTCAAAGTTGCCCAGCAGAGCATGGCTGACAGTGGAGGTGGCCCAGGGTGCTGTGGGGGACCTGGTGCCCCTCCGGAGGCTGGTCCGGAGATGTCGCCTTGGAGTGAGGAGAGAAGACTGGTGTTGGACTGAAGAGCACACAGCACTGTTTGTGTCCCTGGATGTGGATCCCTCTCCAGGTCCCCCGTACCTTTGCTAGAGGTTAAACCCATTATCCTATACCCCAGGGGAAGAAGAAACCTCCCCCCCACAGCCTGTGGTCTTGTGGAGGGGAGATACCTGGGCCAGGGCAGGGAAGAGGACCCAACCCAACCTGAACCTCTCATGGGGCTGCAGGGTACTGAGGTGGGCAGGCACCCTGACCCCCATGTCCATCCCACAGGGCTGCCAGGACACTCACGATTTGAGGCGCAGTCCACTCTTCAGCCTCCTCCCAACCGCAGTGCAGTCTGAAGAGCTCTGGAGGGGACACGAAATGGAGAGCCATGTTAGGGCAGCAACCAGGGCCCCTGGGAGGTGCCATTGCCCCTTGCCCTGCCCCATATTCCCATGTGGGTCCCAGCAGATGGAACAGGCTCCTGTCCTTGGACAGCCATCAGCAGCCTCTGCAGGGATGCCCAACAGGGCAGCACAAGAACTGGGGTGTCTGGTGGGGACATGGGGCTGCCCAAACCCTGCAGTGGCTCAGCTGGGGATGAGAGTGTTGGTACCCAAGGGTACAAAACACTGCTCCCTCTTTACAAAGCAGGTCTCAGGAGCAGCCCCAGTGACAAGACACCTGTAGACAGAGCCATGCAATGACACCCCCTTGCACCTCCCAGGGACTGGTGACACATACAAGGACACTCCCCAACCAGCCTTGGAAAAGTTCTGTTCTCTGGTGATTCATACAAAGTCCTCAGTAGTGCCATCAGACAGAGGAGTGTGTTGCACACCCCTACCCACAGCTAGGATCCTACAGCTGTGGGGTGGGGGGGTTAAAGCCACAGTCACACTGCAGCCTCCTTTTAAAGATGTCTCTCTTTCAGGGGCTTTCCCTTCTGGAAGCCACACAAAGGGCAGCACAACACAAAGGGATGATGGAGCTGGCTGGCATGACTGGGCGGGAAAACCCAGGGAAGCTGCTGGAGGGCTTCACTCTGCAAGGACAGTGTTGGGTGCAGCTGGGCTGGGGGAGGACCACAAAAAAGGCAGGCAGGGATGGAGCCGTGTGCCACAGATGGTGTGTCCCAGCTCCAAGCAGCAAGAAGCCAGGGTAGCTCTGACATCAGTTCCTGTGGGTCCCCACACCATGGGATGTCCCAGAGAAAAAGAAAGGTGCCAGGTCTGGCCTAAGCCTGCTGCAGCCTCAGCTGACAGGACAGGGTGAGGGAAGGGGGCTGATAAGAAGGGCAGGGTAAGAAAGGAGGAATCGCAGGCAGTTCCTAGGGGGGTTGCAAACCTCACAGGTCTGCCCCATTGCTGAGAGCTTGTGGCACCTTGGGGACACGACAAAGGCACCTCAAAATGGCAGAAAAGCCAGTGGCATCTGTGCACACTGCATTGGGCTCCTTGGTCAAAGCATGTCCAGTCCCACTGCCTGCCACCGGACACTTGCTCTAATGGACATCATAGTCAGGAGTTCAAGTCATCCCACACATCTGCCTTCCTCCTCATCAGGTAGGCAGAGGCCAGCTGTTCTTCCCAACCTTGCTGGTAATATCATGGCTTAACATGATGCCACCAGACACCAAAGGTGGCTTTGTGACATGTACAGCTCTCCCTGCCATGGGGAGGGTGTCTCCTGTCCAATCAAGGCTCTCCAGGAGAGAAAGCTAGTTGCATGCAGAGGATCCAGTGACTACAAGATGTCAAGAGCTGGTTAAAACAGAGCATGTGTGCCAGGGCTGACTGTCAGCTGCTGCCTTGCTCACACCAGTACTGCAGCTCAGCGACAGGACAGGAGAGGGCATGGTGCCACAGAGGACCAACCACACTGCCCACAAGCACAGTCCTGAGCTCTGAGCATCCTCAGGTCATTCCCTGCTTCCCCACATAAACAATGCTCACCTTGGCTGCAGGAAGCAGGTGATTCCAGAATGGAGCTCCCTTGGCATCAGTGCTGCGGCAGGCTGTGGGCACAGGATGGCATGGCAGGACCCTCTTCTTCCTTGCTGGTGGGGACAGGCTCTCATCCTCAGAGCAGGAGTCAGCCATAACCTCGCCAGCAGGCAGCAACTTCCTTTTGGCTGGGCAAGTGCTGCTGAGCTGGCTGCTCCCACAGGGTGTCATCTCGTGGGAGCTCAGGTTGCTGGGCTCGGGGCTGAGCGCTGTCTGTGGAACTGGGGACTCCCTGCACCCATTGGCCACCACTGGCCCATCTGCTTCTCCGCTAGCCCTGCTGGTGTGAGCTGGGCTGCACCCTGGCTTCTCTCTCTTCCCACCAGGGTCCAACTGGGTCGTTTGTGCAATACTGTGCAATTCAAGGTGAAGTACATTGTGGCCACTTGCCGGTTCCCCATTCTCTCCATAGTCTATGGGCTGATCCCCTGATGAGACAGGGCAACTGTCTCTCATGTGCAAAGTACTGCAAGCAATATGCTGGGGCCAGGAGGAGGAGGAAGAGGAGGAGGAGGAGGAGGAGGAGGAGGAAGAGGAGGAGGAGGAGGAAGAGAAGGAGGAGACTTCTTGTGACTTATCCTCTCTGCTTGCCTTGGGGCTGTGGCTAGGGCTGCCCTCACAACGGTGCTCCACCACGCGCAGCCCACTATGGGAGAAGTGCTGGGCAGAGCCACAAAGGGAGAGCTCCTCCACCAGCAGACCATCTTCAAAAGTATCGTCATCATCCAGAGGAGCCTGCCCAGGGCCCCCATCCAGCCCTCTGTCACCCCAGTGAGTTCGTTTGGGATCTCGCCCCCCCTCCAGAGTTCGCTGCTCGGGGTATCCCCTCTTCACAGCTGGCCGGGTACCTGCCTGCTGCTCCGTGCTCTCGGAGGAGCTGGAGAGATGAGAGAAGATGGACACTTGGTAAACCTTCTGGCGCTTGATCTCTGTCTCATTGTAGCCCATGAGGATGCTGCGGTGCGTGCAGCACTGTGGGGAAGGCTCCAAGGGTGTCTCCCCGCTGGGCCGGGACAGGCTGGGGTCTGTGCTGCGCTCCGGGGGCAGAGACGTCTCTGTGTGGATGTGCCGCATGGAGCCTCACTTGCTGGGACTCCGAGCGGAGCCCATGCAGCAGCAGGAGGGGGACTGTAAAGTGCCACAGGTCAGGGTGTGCAAGGGCAGGGGGTGGGAGCCAGGTCCCCTCTCACTCAGGCTCTCTGTCTGAGCCCTCTACTATGAGGTGGTCTGCAGCACAGCATCTGGAAAAAAAAGAGCAGAAGGATGAGGATCAGCCCAGGATTTCCATCCTCATCCAGGCTTCTGGCTGCAAGGGACCCACTGGGACATGACTCCTCACATAGCCTACTTGAACCTCCCTCTCCAGGGACAGGAAGAGGAAAAAGGCTGATGTGGCTTTCTGGGAAACCCTGAGGCATCACCCACCTGCAGGTTCAGCACTTCCTTCCTGGCTCAGGCAAGGAGAGAAGTCTCCAGACAGGCAGGAGACTCCTGTGGACAAGTCTGGACAGGTGGGAAGGAAGATGCCTGCCCTCTGCCAGGGACACCCTTGTGCTGTTGTGGAGTGGAGGAGTCAGGCAGGTCAGACCAGTCCCAGGGGCTCAGGCCTTTAATCAGCCCTTTGGGCACCAGCAGCCACATCTCCCAGTGCTGGCCAAGGCAACCTGTCCCAGCCACGCGCACTGAATGAGGCAGGGCTAGAGCCAGCCCCATGGCAGGGATAGGAACCTGGCCTAACATCCCTGTTACCTCTGCCAGATTAGACCAGACATCTCCAGCACTTCATTAAGTAGCTGGGAAGTACCAGGGTCACCATCCATCCACTCATGCCAGCTCCAAGGGCCTGCCCTTCTCTGTGCAGCATGGTGCCTCACTTTTGATTTTCAGCCCAGTTTGAGAGCTGTGAGAATCCTGTCTACATGTTGGTTTGTTTCAGACAGGAAAAATACTGAAATGGCTGCAAGAGCTGAGGAGATGCAGGAAAAGTCACCAGCAGACTGAGGGCAAAGTGCCTGTGCCTGGCAGCTCTGCCTTTTGCCTGTCTTTGCAGCCATGCCTGATCTTGTGGAGCAGAGCCTTAGGGGCAAGAGACCACAGGAAAATTTGTTCTCCAAGTGGATCAAGACTATGTGGAGAATGAGCCTGCACATGCTATTTTGACCCTGCTGGGATGTGGATGGGAAAATGGCAGACCAAGGTGCTCAAGACCAGGGAGTCTATTTAAAAGGAGTAATAAAAGGTATAGCCATGCACCAGGATATGTTGGGGACTGACTGACTGGAAAGCAGCACAACAGAAAAGGCCCTGGGGGTCCTGGTGGGTGCCAAGTTAACCATGAGTCAGCAATGTGCCCTTGCAGCAAAGAAAAACAGTAGTGCAACAGGCACAGCATTAACAGCAGGTTAGGCAATCTGATCCTCCCTCTCTGCTCAGTGCTGGTGAGGCCACATCTGAGAGAGTGCAAAAAAGGAACACTAAAAAAATTAAGGGAATGGAGCATCTGTCCTATGAGGAAAAGCTGTGAGAGCTGGGACTGTTCAGCCGGGGGAAGAGAAGGCTCAGTGAGATCTTGTCTAGATATATAGATAAGAGGTTCCCTCTGAATATCAGAAAACACCATTTTGTTTTATTGTGACTGAGCACTATAACCAGTTACCTAGAGAGGCTGTGGAATCTTCATCCTTGGAAATATCCAGAAGTCATCAGGACAAAGTCCTGGGCAATGGCTCTAGGTGGGGCTGGTCCAGATAACCTCCAGATGTTCCTGCCAACCTCAACCCCTCTGTGTAGCCCACAACACTGCAGCCTGTCCTGGCTGCCTCCCACACTTACCCCTCTGCAGCAGGACCCTGCTTTGCTCCAGATTAACCTCCCTGTCCCACAGCAAGCGGTCGTTGGCACAATTAGCTGAAGACACCTGCCAGTCAGGCACCCCCCAGAAGCGGCGTGGCTGCCGTGGAATGGCTCCCACCATCACGGTGTGCCTCCGAACCTCTGCAACGTCCTCTCCAGCTCTTCAGTGTCCACAGTGGCTCTGAGGGGAAGGAAAGGGGGAGATGCAGGGCTGGGCTGATTCAGATGCTTCCTGGGAGGAGGGCAGGATGGTGCTTCCTGTCTGGAAGGTTATACAGGCAGAGAAGGCAGCATTTAGGCTCAGCCTTTCCCAGCCTCCCAAATCAAAGCCCACATACATCTCAGCCACCTCAGGCAGTGCTAACACTTTGATTTCCATTTAAACTACAAAAAATTTAAGCTGATCTGTGAACTCTCATATCTGGCTTGATTTTACATCCCTTTTGCATGCCTTCCTGTATGAAACCCTGCATAGGAACCTGTGCATAGGAACAGAATCCTCTTTCTTTCTGGTGACCATTTCATGCCTTGCTTTCCAAGACACTGCAGCAACCTCTGGGCCTCCAGCTAGCTCCTGGTCTCATGTTCACCTCCTCCCCCTTCCACCCACAGCACAGGACACTTTCTGGCCCTACAGATAAGGAGAAGAGCTTGGAATTGTTCTCGTCCAATAAGAGATGCCTGTCAGGGAAAGCAGAAATGAGGAGCCTGATAGCCCTGAGCTGTGATGGCCCCCTACCAGTTTTCCCCAGCACAAAGACAGCAATCCTTTCAAGTGCACAGCACTCACCTGTTCAGATGTGCCCTTGATGTACAACAGAGATTTGTAGATACAACACAGCTCCCCTGTGGTCATAATCCACCGGCACTGCAGCTTTGATGCCTGGAAGAGGGTGTGGAGAAGAGTCAGCTGAAGCAGCAGCTCATGGTGCAACACCTTCAGAGTGTGCAGGAGCCCTTGGGCACCTCCATCCTCAGTACCTCTGTGGCAGAGGCAGCTCATGGGCTTCACCAGCCCAGGCACCTCCAGAAGGAAATGGTGCCTATCCATGGGGATCATGCCCTCCCCACCTCCCTCCTCATGCATCCCTCAAATGGGGGCTCACTACAGCACCCATCCAGTGGGCAGTCACTGTCGGGGCACCCCAGGCCAGCAGTGAGTACTGCTCTGAAAGCTGAAAACAACAGGGCAAGGCAGATGAACAAAAAACCCAAATGGATGCTCAGAGGCAGCAACACTCAAGTGCAATCCCCTTCTGGCATCCTAGTCTGGCAAATTCTGCATCCCTGCAACATGCACGTGGGAAGCCAGCATCAGCTGTGCTTGCTGCCTGACCTCATCTGTCCCAGAAAATAGGCTGTTCTTTCACTACATTTCCAATAAGATTTGTAATTACAGGCTGTCATGATCAGTCCCTGAGAGCTGGACAGCTCAAAAGCCACCACCACTTCTGGGGAAGGGCACAGCCAGCAACCAGCCAGAACAGGATTTGTTGAGATTTAACACAACCGCACCCAAGGGGCACTTGCAGCAGGGCAGATCAGTGCTGCAGCACAACAAACCATGGTCCAAAACCTCAACAAAAACTTTTTGTGAAGACCAGCTCCTCCGGCACCCCATGAGGCCTGCACCAAAGCAGGTAGGAAAGCAAGTGAATGCCCTCAGTTGTGGGCCAGTGCTGAAGTGGTAACATGTTGTGCTCTGCCTGCCTGGAAGGTTGCTATTTCCCTCCTCCATCCCTGAGGGAGACTTGTACCATGACTTCTGTGGCACTACCAACCACTGGGAAGCAAAATCAGCAACCAACAGCAAGAATCAGCCTGGTGCAGTGGAAGAGAGAGTGTGTCCATGCCAGAACAAAGGCAGTTTCACCTGCATCCTTTCATTCTCTTCCCCGTGTCCCTCTGAAGTCACTGCCATTTTCTTCCCAGCAGCAGCTGCCTTTCAGGAGAATGGATGTGTAAGGACAAGCTGACCTGCTAGCACCACAAATCCATCCCAGCTGAGCTCAACACCAGTCATCAGGGGCTGCCAGCACCAGCCACTAGAACACATGGCTAGAACAAGGGGCTGCACTACCTTTTGCCAAGCCCAGATACCGTTACTTGAAGCATTGTGCTGGAAAATGCCAGCCCCACAGTAGGGACAGGAAAGTATCACTCAAAGTGTCACCAAGTACACCCTTGAACATCCTCCTGGAGGAATGCCCATCAGCCTGGGATGAGGAACAGCTGGGGCATAGCTCTGCTTCTCAGTCTCCTCAAGATGAAAGGGGCTGTATCTCAGTGAGGTTCTCTTGGCAGTACCAGGTGTTTCCCAGGGCAGTTCCTCCCTGTTGAGAGTCCATCCAGCTCACAGTAGAGCTCAGCCTCTTACAGCACCAAGGGAGCCCACCACCTCCCCACAGAGCAGAACAGCAAACCTGGGACCATGACCTCCTGCTCTCCAAGCAGGCATAGGGGGAAAGCACCTGGTCACCTCTGCCTCTCCTTGAGCCAGGCATTGCTAGAGCCTGAATTCTAGCCACATGGATGGGACAGAGCCAGGCCCAGGGCTTCACCAGCTCAGCTGAGCAGCACAGGTACCATCCCTGTGGACACAGCACATGGGGCTCCATGTGCCCAGACAAAGGGTTTGGCCCCTCCTGAGGCCATGTGATGCTGATTTTTTATTTTTTTTTTTTTGGGACAGTGTTTCACTCCCTGCTGGTGCTCTAAGATAGGACTCAAGAGTTTTGCCTCTTGAGGGAAGCCCAGCCAGAGCTTTTCCACTTTCTGCCTTGCTCCTGCCAAGGCCCTCTCATTGCTCAGAAAACAGACAGGGCCTTGTGCTTTTGCCAAGATCTCCCAGCACCTGGATCTGGAGCTATGCCAGGCACAGCTTTCCTCTATTTCTTTGCCTGGGGAAGGGCACCACGCTTCAACACCCAAGAAATGACATGCAGAGATGGAGCGTGTCCCAGGCACTGGGGCAGAAATGCTGTGTTCCTTGGGGACACCGAGCCACCAGAGCCTGATGTGGAATAACACAGCCAGGCCTGGTGGGGTTGGGCCAGGGACTTGGCTTACCTGCTGGTTCCATTCCTATTAGCACATCCAGGGGGAAACCAGGATTAACAGACCATAGTCTCAGCCTGGAGGCAACAGAACAGGATGGCAAGTGAGGACGGGTCCCTGGCCAGGCCATGCAGCAGCAGTACCACATGCCAGGCTGCAGCCTGCAAAAGGATCTGTTGCTGTTCAAGCTGTACTGTGCCAGCCAGAGAGGAAGGGGGCTGAGTGTGGAGCAGAGAGGTTATCCGTCATGAGGCAGAGCCCCTGGGAGCCTGGCAGGGCTGGTAACACACCACCAGTGCAAGAAAGAGAGTAAGAGCTGTGCCTGAAGTTGCCACACTCATCCAGGGAGGATCCCGTGGCTTCCCAGAGCAGCACTGCCAGCCAGTCAAAAGTGGACAAGAGGCTTTGACCTGGGCACTGCTGCCTGGGACAGAACACCAGCCTGGTGGCTGGCAGGACCAAAAGGGGTCTTTGCACAATTTAGACCACAAAAAAACTCCAAACCAACACCTAGGTGGCTTTTGCTGCCCTCTTCGCTCCTGCTTCCTCTCCTGGGAAGTGCTGTGAAGAGACACAGGTGGCTTCACTGGGGGTGAAGCAGGAACCACACAGCCAAGAAGGAGAAGGGCCATCATGGTAAGAGGGCAAATAATCATCCTCAGAGCAAGCAGTGTACAAGGCAAGAGAAGAGGCAACAGAAGCTGCTGGAAACAGACTGTCTGGAGGATAAATTGCAACTCTATTGGTCCTATCTGAACCCAAGGAGAAGGAAGGAAATCTAAGCAGTGTGAGCACAAACCCAGGAGCTCCCTGGCACAGGCTAAGAGCAGAGCGTGTGAAGTGCCAGCAGGCAGAAAGTTTCTGTCACAACCCCAAAGGATGGCAGCACTAACAGCAATGCTGCCACCAGAGAAGGGTTCCTGCACAATCTGACAGATCAGGCATCTCACCATCAGGAGAGAGACAGACCTATGAGGCTGGGGACTACCTCCAGCACTGTAGCAGAGGTGGCAATCCCAGGGAGAAGCTGACTAGCGAGATGCTAGAGGAGCAAACTGCCTGAAGAGAAAAATGACCACTGGACATGGCTCTAGCACTATCCTGGAGTTCAGGCTGGGGAGGAAGGAGCTGACACTTGATGGAAACAAGACGGAGGAAGAAGGAGAGGGAGGGTGAGTGGATACAGAGGGAGAGAGCTTCCCTGTCCCACTGCAAGGGCAAGTGCTGCTCTCGAGGTCCTCAAGAGGCCTCCTGCCATGCCAGATTTATGCACCTGCAGAGCCCCATTCAGTCCTAGCCCCTGCCAGGAATGGAGAGGAAGCCTGAGCCCAGAGAGGAAGGATGGAACAAGAGATATTGCCCATGTCATGAGTGCAAGCTCCTAGAAACATCAGACACAGATATTACAGAGAGAGAGAGAGAGAGAGACCCGACACCTCCCTGCGCTCACAGCACCTTGTCCATGAGGTGCTGCTGCTCCCTCCCATCCCGCGGGAGGCAGCACTGACAGAGTGCAGAAGCCCCGGGGACAGAGCAGCCCTCTCTGCAGTGCATCTTGTTGGGGCTCCAAGCTGTAGCAGCCTCCTCAAGGGCTGAGGTCTGCCCAGCAACATGCAGTGCCTCCCCACCCCTAGCACCACACACAGGTGCCGCAGGGACTGAGCCCTTCCACTCAGCCAAGTCAGGATAACACAATGAAACCTCTCCTGGGAGCTGGGGGAGCCGGAGCACAGCTCCCAGCCCAGTGACTTACCCCTTATCCCTCTGATGACCCTCGTCCTGGCACGGATCGTCTCCGCACACCTTTGCCAGGTGCCTGGCTTGCAGACGGCGATGCTGACAATAGCCTGCGGCTGGGAAGGGGGGTTTACAGGGTCTGCAGGCAGATCCCACTATGCGACAGCCACCTGTGTAAAGCTTTCCCCCACGTCCAACCCCCTCTCCGCCAATCTCCCCTGCACGCACGGCTGCCCCTCTTCCCGGGAAAGCGCAGTCAAAGAATGAAAAGCAGCTTAAAATCCGGCAGGGCAATCGGGCAGCTCTCCAAGGCCGGCAGCACCCCCTGCCCACCCAGCCCAGCAGGTTCAAATCTCTGCGATACAGCCCCCGGCCACCCAGCTCCAGTATTCGACTGGGAGCCCAGGAAACCTGCAGCAGGCAGGGCAGAGAAATCCCATGCAGCAGCCGCTTACGGGGAGGACAGCCCAGGTTGAGGACAGACCTTTGTCTCTGCCTGCCTGTCTCGCTCGGTCGCTGCCGGAGGAGGAAGAGGGGGGCGGTGGGGGACAGCGAGCAAAGATAACACCCCTAGGAGGGATGTCATAGCCACGTTAATCACTTGGAATTCCAGCCAGCGCGCCGCAAATATGGGCAGCAAATGGAGATGCTCAAAGCTCTAAAATAATTGGATCCTTTCACAAGAGCCGAGCCCAGAATCCAGCACAGGAATTCAGACCTCGCTGGAAGTCGAGAGATCAAATACATGGAAAGGCAGGCGCAGCTCAAGCAATCCTCAGCCACCGCTGTTTCCAGCTCCATAGCCTTTGGCGCTGCTCTAATCTCAGGTGCCTTCCCAGCGGGAGCGAGGGGGGGACCAGAGCGGAGAGCCCGAGTGCCCAGCTGAGGACCGGACCCTTCCCATCCAACTTACTCGACTTGTGGCAAGGGCAGAAGCGCTGTCAATGCAAAAGAGGGGTTTGTGACCAGCTGCCTCAAAGCCTTGCTCGACCGGAGGAACGGTCCATGGAAAGGAGACCCCTGAAGCTGCTGTTTGGCCTCTGCTGCCCTGCAGGGGAGATGCCTGGCCCGGCAGGATTCCCAGCCCGCATCACATTCCCGGCGAGACGCACACGCGGCACATGTAGGCTCCTGCTCGGCGCCTCAACGGCAATGAAAAGGCACAGAGACTTCTGCCAGAAAACAAAGAGGCAGCGGCAGAGCTGGGGGTGGGGAAAACTCTCCGCTGCCCAAGAGGATCCCTGCAGAGGCAGCAGGATGCTGCTAGGCTCCACCACAGCTATTCACCCCCATTAGCCCGAGGTGGCACCCACTTGCCTGGGTGTGGCACAGGGAGTCGAGGGTGGGCAAGCCCCTATTCCCCTTCCCGAGGCAGCGCCGGGTCAAAAGTGCTGGAGGACACAAGCCAGGCCCAGGACAACACCTGTTCACAAGCATCAAATTCCTCTGTGCTGGCTCCTCATAAAAAGCTGTGTCTTTTCACCCCGGGGTAGCTGCTGCACAGGGGAAGGTACAGCCAGCACTGCACCTGCAAGCCCTGGGGAGCCCCATGGCATTGGACCTGGGGTGCCACAGTGGCCTCAGCAGTCACCTTGAGGCAAGAAAGAATGTGAAGCAAACCCCTGGGCACCCAGGCACAGGGACATGTCAGCCAGCTCCCTTCCAGCCCTCCTGTCCCTTTCCAGGGGTGGTGGCCCAAGGGACAGGCCCAGGGGATCTCAGCCACTGATGACCCCGCAGACTGGCCATTCCAGTCTAGAGCGTGGTGCCAACTGAAACCAGTGGAAAATTTTCCACCATGTGATTACCAAGTCACATGCCTTTGCAGCCAGTCACAGAAGGGCTTTGAGAAGGCAAGTGGATCTGGCCAAGGGTAGGGACCACTTCTGGTCTGCACTTGCACGAGGTCTCTGGCCATGACCAGAACACCAATGCACTACCACGTTTCAAGTTCAATAAGGATGTTTGTCCAAGGGAAGCATGCCCCAGACCCAATCTGGATGAGGCCCACATCATTCTAAGTGATCTACAAATTTTAGCACCAAGAGTCCCTTTTATCTGATCGCCCAAGAGGAAGAATAACACCCTGCATTTGGTGTCTGCATCAGAAGCCCTGCAAACTGTATACTAACCTGTTTAACTCAACTCCAGTGGTAAAACAATCACTTACAGTAACTCCCCTCCTGTCAGCTCCCTGTCCTGGGCTGTGCACCATGAGAAGCATGATCTAGGTGTACAGCCTGAACAGCCCAGCCCCTTTTCCAGCACTATTAGCTGGGTACAGAAACAGGAGCCTCTGACAGGGAGCTCCGGTGGTGGGGTGACATTTTGTGAGCTGGGAGAAGAGAGCACAGAAATCAGCAGGTGATGGCAGCCCTGTTGCTCCCAGTTCTGCCATCTCCTCTCTTCTCCCTCTGTCACCACTGCATAGAGCCACAGGCATCCAAAGAGTCCTTACCAAGACAGCTCCTTCTGTACCCGGATGCCCTGTAGCCATTCACACTGCCTAAACCCAGATGCAAAACATTGCCCCTTCCCCACATCCTTCACATGGCAGCTGGGTTCTGTATCCCCACCAGTGTGCTCCGCTTCATTCTCACCCCATCCTCAACCATAATCAGACCCTGTACTATTTCCATGAACACCCTAGCTCTTACCTGTGCTCTGTTGCCTCCTGATTGCTGCAGTTCATACCTCAACTTACCCCAGGCTCCTCTCATTCTTGACTGCCACACACCCACAGTCCCACCAGCCCAAGCCTCCTTGCACACACTCCTTTGATGAGTCCCTGGCACCCAACAGATCCACGGCACCATCACCTTTCTGTACATCCCCAAACAGTTACCAAGCACCTCAGGGCAGTGGAGAAAGTCCCAGGATGCTGAATGGCTCTGATCAGCTCCAAGTGTCAAAGCTACACGTTTCAAGAGGGAGTAAACAAATGGCTTGCAGTGGGGAGGGCAGCAAGGATTGTGCATTGCAGCATTTGCCCCGTGGGAACTGCCCCTCCCCACTCTTGCAATACACTTCCTTTTAGTGTAAGAGCCCTCCAAGGGAGGTGCTTGAGCACAGGCACCGGGGCCTCCCTCTTGGTTACCAAGCTGCAGCCTGCAGATAAGGCTGCAGTAGCTGTGGGGACATCCAGCATCTTTCCCACTCCCTGCACTAGACATGTACATAGCACAGGGAGAGGAGATACCACACACACGGCTGTGCACACCCACCCAACTCACCCTTTTCCAGCTGCGATTTAGAAAGGCTCAAGTCTAGCACAGGCCAGAGTAATGACATGTGCTGGGCAGGTATTTGGGCCATAAGAGTGAGTCTTTGTCCATCTTTGATTTTAAGAAAATGGACACCATCAGGGCTAGTACAGGGAAGGAGTATTTCCACCATGAATTCAATGTCCTGCACCTTGTCATAGAAAATGTAAACCTCTCTTTCTTGTAGGACTGAAGGTGAAACAGCCTGCTGGACTTAGGACAAGGGTGCCACAACTGTCATTTAAACATTCACACTGTTGCCTGTAATGAAGGCAACCACATGAGAGCAGAAGGCCCTAAGACAGGAAACATGGGGGTAAGAGGGAATGTAGGCATATCCATATGAAGGGCAGCAGGAGACACAGTCCAGCTCCTATTACACCCCATGAAACTGCAAATCTCCTGTTCCACACAGTGAACCACCCCTGGGATCTCACAGACAGCAGAGGCAACTAAGTCAAAAACACCTTCAACCTGGTAGTTGATCTGTGCCCTGAGGAGACAGGGTCCCTCCAGACCTGACCCTCCTAGGGAGACAGAGCCTTTGAGAAACCTAAGAGCTCTCCAAGGCCCATCAGAAACCAGCTCATCTCCTGCAACACAGCATTTGTTCCTGCAGCTGGGAACAGACCTCAGGGACCTCTTGGCCCAAAATACCAGATCTTGCCACTCCCAAAGTGCAGGGGGGTGCTGTAACAGGGATGTCCAAGTAAACCAGCATGCCCAGAGCTGTACTGCGTTACGTGTGGACTGCCAAGGAAGGGAGAACACAGTGCACAGGGTGATGGCAGCCCAGTGTCAACAAGCCCAAGGGAAAGCCTGAAAGGAGCAACTTCAGAAGGGACCTGAGGACTAACACGGTTTATGAGAATGTTCTAGACCTGGAAAACTCACAGAAATGGAGCCTGGACATCCACACAGCCTCTGCCAGATGAGAAAGCAGATGTACCAACTGCTGCAGGTCAGCTTAACCCAGGCACCAAGGCTACAAGCAGACCCCTTTGCTCTGGTTCATTACTCTTGCAGACAGGATGGGCCAAACACTGCAAAAACCCTCTGAACACTTACACACCAGACATCAGCTACTGCAGCATCAGACACCAGGTCAAAGCTTGGAGACAATAAATCACAGAGCAAAGTTGTTCCTGAAGACAAGGCTCACAAGACTGCCAACAGCCAGCCTTGCAGAAGGACAGGATCAGGAAAAGAGCAGCCATGAGAATAAAAGGTTGGCAAAGAAACAGAAAATACTGGGAGCAAATAATTCTTTCCAGACAGTCCTTTGCACTCATCTCAGTGTACATCTGCTGAGGATGGTCAAGCAACTGGAACCTTTAAAAAAGCTACCAGTGACCTCCCTTCCAATCACCACTGTCTCTGGGACAGGCACCATGGGGAAGATAAACTTTCCATCTGGAGGACTGGAGGCCAGCATCCTCATGAGCCTTCCAAAAACACCAGCACCTCCCTACACATCACAGCTCTGTTCTTCCAGTAGAGCAAGGAGGATGCTTTACATCCTGTGCTTCACTGCCCACTGGTTTCTTGTGTTTATGTGGGAAGGAAATAATGCAGACTTACAGAGAGATGGGTGCTCCAGCTAAGACAGGCTGGGGCAAGTGAATGAGCTGAGCAATGCTCCTAAGGCAGTGCCTCTATTTCCCACCACTGCTAATACCATACAGATGAGTCCAAGTGAGAAGGGGACAGCCAAAACAAGACCCCAAGCCCTCCATGTGCCTCCAAGCTGGTCAATCCAATAGTCCATGAGATGTGACATTGCCAAGCAACCTGAGAACTTCAGAACGGAGGAACAACAGTGGGAAGGGACCTCAGAGGGTCTGGGTCCAATCATGCTAAGACCTGGGCCAAGTTCAAACAAACTGCTTGGGGTTTGCCCATGCCAGGGGGTGAAAGTCACCAAGTGTGGAAATTGCACCCCTTCTCTGGGTCCTACTCCAGAGTCTAACTGCCTTGGTGGAAATATTTTTCCTAACATCTAATTGGAATTTCCCTCGTATGCCATTGCTTCTCATCCTGCTCATGGGCACTTCCCAAGACAGCCAAAGCTGCAGCTTCACCAGAAACCCACAGACTGCAGCAGCAGCAAGAGTCCCCCTCACTGCCTTCCCTCCCCCAGACTGCATAAGCCCACCACTCTCAGCCTCTGTCCACTGCAGCATACAAGAAGCCAGAGCTCCATATTATCTCTGGAGACTGTTGGAGCCTGCTGGGCTCCATCCTGCCCAGCCAAGGGTGCCACCAGGGAGGACAGGAGGTACCTGCACCTGCATACCTTGGGGATGTTGAAAAAAGAGACTCATCTCAACCTGTGATCAGCAGGAGCTGCTTTTGTTCAAGTATCTGATCCTTGATCTGGTTGGTAGCAATACCAGTGCCTGCTGCAACACACCTACGTTATTCCAAGACAGAATTCCCAAGTACCTGCTCTGAAAGGTTTGGCTTAAAGAAAGCTTTGGTTGTGCTGCTGTAGCTCTGATACCAAGGTTGCCTCCACTGTGCCCATGAGGGGCCTGTGTGCAAGAGTGATGAGCAGGACAATTGGGAGTCCAACTCAGCAGAGACCAGCTGTGCTAAACGGAAACTCAGCAGTGCAGAGCAGGGAAGCAGCCATCTCTTGCAATACCCTCAAGGGTCTGCAGCAGAGCCCAGGTCACACAAGGGGTTTTGGAGCCAACAGCCACCCATTTCCCCAGATCTCCAGTGTATTATCTGCATCCCAGCTCTTCCTCCATGCTGTCTTCACTCAATCCAGAGCTATTTGTTTATCATTCTCTGCCCCAACAAGTATCACTCATTTTACCATCCTGCATTTGCTCTCTCAGACAATTGGGCAGGATCTGACCAGTACAGAGACTTGCTCAGCTTGCCTAGAGCTGGCTGGACACCCCACTGCCTGTGTGGGGATGAAGAGCCAACTGATTCACTGGTACCTGTACTGCTCCCTTGCAGTGCTCTTCTTTGAGAAAGCCTAAGCACCAAAGATGCCCCAAGCTTTTCCAGGACAGCAATATATCCACGGCTGGAGTTTAGCATGTAGCTAAGATCCTGGCCTGTTCCCCAGGCACACGCATTGCCTCCACCTGCTAAGTCCTGTGGCTTTCCCAGATCTCCTCTGGCACCCTCAGCCCATCCCCCAGGGACTCAGCATAAGCTGCCAGACCCTTGGGCTCTCTCAAAGCCTTGTCCTGGACAAGCACCTGGCTTCTGCTTCCCACTGACTCATTCCCCTGTGAATCACCCCCTCCTGACTAACTAATTTCTGCCACAACCCCATGCACGAAGGGAGTGTGTGAGTGTGTGTGTGAGTGTGTGTGCAAAATGGGCAATGACACAGACTCTGCAAGGCAGCAAAAAGGGCAGGGTGGCCTGACCATGCCAGAATCCTCACCCCCCATAGCACATAGAGGGGCAGGAGTGACACCGCTGGCTCAAGTCCATTGTGGGGAGAACGAGCAGAGGCAGGATGGGAGTGCTGCCAAGATAAGGAGCAATGCTAGGGGAGGGCTTCCTCCAGGCTCCGAGGCTGCCTTCTAGGCAAAACTACTCCCTTTATCAGCCCAACCCTCCTGGCTGTGGGAGGGTTACCCAGCACTGCCACAGCTCAGATCCACAGGCAAGATGTCTGCCAGCTAAGCTGCCTTTGGGTACAGCCAAACATGCCCCCCCAGGCTGTGCCTCTTCCTGGTTTTACTCTCCAAGGTGGACAGATTCCTGGGAGACACAGAATTACTTCTAAGCATGGCTACAGTCAGATGGTATCAGCTAATGCCACTGGGCATGCAGGGCCCACAGGCTTGGCCAGTTCCTAAGTGTGGACAGTGCAAGTCACACACATGATCTGTGTACACACAGATCCTCTGCAGGCTGGTCCTCTGATTGGCAATTCCTAATGCTTGGGGCTGAGGCCCAAACAGGCTTTGCCCCACATCCTCTCCCTCCCCTCTTTTCTACATCCTGGCCTGTTCCCAAGCCACACATCCTCCCTCCACCTGCTAAGCCCTTCTGAGGGCTGTCCAGGTAACCTCAGTCTCCTCAGAGAGACCAGGGCAGACAGAGGTGACTAGAGGAAGATAGCACTGTGAAGCTGTGCCAAGCCCACAGTGAGAGCTGTGGCACACACAGGGGCTCTGCATACCCATCTGTTCCTGAGCACAGGAGAGCTGTGGTGTAAGCATGAGATGTGGCTCGTGCAGCACATTCAGCCACAGGCCTGCACCTCTGTCTGTTGGAGCTAGAGGATCCATTTCCTATTGACTACAACAGAAAATTACTGGCATCATACAGGCTCTTCTCCCACTCTTTCCTCTCCACATCATATGGGTCAGAGTCATGCTGACAAGGGGCTCTGGTCCCTTCCACCCAGGAGCACTTGGCCAGCTGCAGCATTTTGCCTGCAGCCACACACAGGATACTTGGGACAAGTACACTGCAAGAGAACAAGTCAATCAAGCATTATGTCTTCAGCAGGGTCACGCAGTCCCAGCTTAGACAGAAAGCCCTGACATGCAGGAGTTAAGGCCAAAGTAAACTGTATTTTGGCCAGGGAGCGAGGGACAACACTTTGGGCTGGAATGTCACATATTAATAGGCACAAAGAATGATTTTCTGCCAAAGCTTAGGATTGTGTGCCAGAGTTGCTGCTTCTCCCTGGACTTTAAATTTTTGATCCTCACTATGTATACACAGAACTTCTTCTCTCCTCTCAAGACAACAAAATACATGTTTTTGCCCCATGGCATCCTTACGGGCTCCTGCAGCTTTCCCTGCACAGCATGTCTCCTCTCATCAGAATGCTCCAATATTTCAGGTCTCTTCTAGGAAAGCAGTGGGGAGATCGACTGTGCTCACACTGTGTCAGCAAGGTCAACACCATGGTCACAGTGTCACTAAAGTCACAGCAACTGGGCAAGCTCCTGAACAAAACTCAGCAGCCACCAGCGAGGCAGACCCAGCAATTTAAATGGACATGCTTAAATCAGCTTACCACCACTGAAAAGATGGGCTTGTCTACAAATTCTAGGAGCCCCTGAGAGAGCAGCAACAACCTATATGAGCTCTTGGACACAGTCAGCTTCCTGACATAGCCCCTGAGCACAGGGGAAGCTGAGAGACTGCCCTACATCCAGTTAAGCAGCTGGGGACTGATCCAGTTTGAGCCAGGCTGACTTTTGAGCCAGAGTTTCCTGCCACACCCCCCTTTGTGACTAACAGAGGGGTAACATCCCATCTGCAACACCCCTCTCCTGCTGGGATGGGAGAAGAAGAGCAGAGGCAGCCAAACTGCTCTTGATTCTGACGTCTCTTCCACACCAAGGGAAACCCTTGCAAGTGCCTCATGCTCCCCGTCCACAGCCCAGGTGGCTGAAAAGAGTGGGAGAATGTTTACCCAAAAGACAGTGAGTGGACCCTGTTGTCTTCAAACAGCACATTCCATGTCAACAACGTGGGAACTACGGGCAGAGAGGAGCCCAGTTATCCACCTTTATGTTTGTTATTGGCAAGCTTCTGCAGCACAGGTGATGTCAAAGGACAGGGTGAGAAGAGAGGATTTGGAGCAACAACAGATGACAGAATTCAGGCCTTACTAAGCAGAAACAAGCAGCAAATGAAATTAATGCTTCTGCTGAAACAGTTCCTGGTTACTGGGACAGACACACAGAGAATGACCCTAAGAACAGGCTGGCTACCAAGGCAAACAGATGTTTTGGTTTCTGAGAGCTCCAAAACAACCACCCTTCTCATGCAGCTCTGTGCTCCCACAGTCCTGCCCTTCTAGTGCTTATAGAAGCAGAGAAGCTTCTAGGTTACTAACTTAGGTGGTTGCTGCAGAGGCCTTCATGGGATATTGCCTGGGACCGGCTTTCATCTCCCAGGCAGAGCCCAAACAGTCCTTTGCTCCAAAAATCACATCTGAGGTCATCTGACCCAACATAAAGATCAGAAGTAGAATTACTTTAAATGAAAGATCAGATTGAGGAGCATGCTGTGCCAGTGGATGGAGCTGAATGGCCAAATGCCTGCTAAACTGGCACTTAAAACCTGAAAGTTTTAAGGACTAAGCCACTTTTTTTTCCATACCTAGCTCTTTTTGCTGGACCCTCTGCTGCTGTGCCCCATAGGACATCCTGAACAGACAACATTAAGAAGAGGGGCTTGGAAACCAGCTAGAATTGGGCTTTCCAGCTCAACTACACATGAAAAATCCAGTTTTAGCTCAGGTGGGTATGAAGCTCCCTCTTCTGTCAAGGCAAAATGTCCCTGTAGGCACCAGAGACTCTCCTGTTCAGCATTTTTGAAAGATCCTCCCTTAACAGGCCCTGCCTTTTACCCTCTGCTGCCTTCACCAGCCTTGAGCAGGCTGGAGAGGCCCAAGTTCTGGGTACACCAGAGGTGCTGCCATGTGTGGGGCAGCTGTAAATTCAACAAGGGGAAAGAGGTGGAGCAAACCCAAACCACCCAAAAATCCCAGGGAGAAGGTACCCAGCCTTGTGTTCAGTCATTATTATCGCTGGGTAAACCCCAGGATACAGTTCCAGTTTTCACCTGCTGTTAAAGCTCTCCACTAAGTTGCTCTCACTGATTTTCACTTTTTTTTTCTCTCTGCCCCACTTCCAGCAGGGACCTCAAAGGCTGCTGCCTCCCAGCAAAAGGGTCTCCATGACCTTCGTAATTCAACACACTGGGAAAGGCTCAATCAATTCCCTCTATTCCTAGGCCAACACAGACCTTAAAAGCTCTCTTTGTTCCTGCTACAATCCCTATCCCACAACCATGGCTTAACCCTTAGGGCACTGCCTCAAATGAAGAGTTTCGCAGAAGCAAAGCAGTTTGCAGCATCCACGGGAAGCTGGACCTACCCTCCACTTACAAAAGAGCTGTGCTAACAATCTGCTGGTGGCTGGAAGGAGGCATCAGATACACACAAGGGTGGGAGGGATGTCTCTGGCCATGCTCATCATCATTACAAACTACTGTGCCCCACATTGCTGCAGCAACACAGGCAGAGTTTGGGCTTACATCTCTTTATAGTCTCCTGGGTTTGCTCTGCCTGCCTTCAGTTCAGCAAGTTTATTACAAAATATGCTCCATGCATGCAGATTTGTGGCTACACAGAGGAACACGGATGAGGAAGGAAACAGCTAGGACTGGGCAGCCCCACTGTCAGTCTTGCAAGGACTCCTCTGCTCCTGCCCCCAGGTAGAGCCATTGTTCCATGACCAGGAGCAAATCAGAGCTAGCAAGGGATGCCAGGCTGTTACTACACACTTCTTGACTTATCTGAGATAAGCTCAGACCCACCTGATCAGCAGCCCAAAGTCACAAACTGGGGAAGGAGTGCTGCGGGGCTGTGCATCATCATGCACCCTGGACATGGAAATGCAGAAGACATGGAAGGTACAGCCAGGTCTCACTTCCTAGCATGATCCCTGGCACAGGAAAAGGCGGTACAGAGCAAGGGCTCCCAAAAATGCCAGCTCTGCAGCCATAATAGAGCTGCCCAACAACATCCTGAAATGCCAGCTCCATGACAGACAGAGCCAGCTTGTACCACCACTGCACCCCAAAACACCACTCCAGCAGACAGGATAGGGTAGGGCCACATTGCAGCACCCTAAAATGCCATTTCCTACTAGCTGCTGTAACTTCCCCTCTGCTCTTTTCTGGTCCTCCTCCACCCCCTTCCTTCTCCTCAGGCTTCAGGGAAACTGAGTCACAGCATGCTATCCTTGCCCTGAGGAAGGCAAGTGGGTGTGCAGCCCCCAGCCCCTGGCACAGCATGGGGAGTAGAGCAAGAGTCATACTGAGACCTCTGAGAGCCTCAGTGATGGGGAGGGATTAAAAGGTACCCACATATTTTACATCATGCAGCTTTCCCAATTGTGACTCTCCTCTGTTCCCACCTCTCTTAAAGCAGAAGTTGGCCCCAACCTGCTGCTGGTCATATGGACTGCACCCAACTCTGCTGGGCTACACAAACTCACCCACATGCTTTCTGCCAGCAGAGGGGACCAGGACATGCAGTAACTCAGCATAGCCCAGAAAAAAAAAATTGAAAGACCCGGATAGAACATATTAAATCAGAAGAGTGCCATAGGTCTCAAAAGGCTGGGCGGGGCTGGGTGGGGTAGGGGATGGATGCTTCATTGAGAACTAGGGGACTGTATGCTTCATTGAGAACAAGTCATGGCATTCTTTACCTTAAAAGATTCATGTGTTTGAGTAAAGACTTGATACTCTGGTCCAGCTCTAGGAGCTGGTAAGTTTCCAGGTACTGACCTCAGGCTCTCTGATTTTATCATACACCTACAGAAACCCTTTTGAGGACCTGCTAACCAGTAAAGCTTCTCAGGACCAGGTCTACAGCACTGTTCACCCACAGCAGAACCCTTTAAATCTGTGACTGCTGCAATAACAAACCACCACTCATCTATCTGCCTTGTAGACAGGCAAGTTCAAGATTTGCTCATTCAGGTTCTGGGTCAGACATCTCATGAATGTTATTAAAATTATGGTTTCATGAGTATGTTCCTTGAGAGTGCAGTGAGGTTAAGAGCCCAGCATTGCCCAGTTCAGCTGGGACAAAGAATGGGAAAACTGAACTCAAGCTGCAAAAAATGCACAGATGTTGCACACTGCTCATCTGTAAGTCTCCTGGCATCTTTTCCCAGGCTTCTGTCTTCTTGATTGCCTTGCTCCACCTTCCTGGGGACTCTCTGAAAACTGACCCTTTCACCCCTCGCTGGGGAAGTGTGTTAAGGTGGTATTTGCTGTTATTGTCATGCAAAACATAACATTATTGCAATATCCTTGCCCCAGCTCTATCTCCCAGGACAACATAACACTAGATGAAATTCATTATCCCCTATCACTTTATGGTACTATCTTTTCATTTCTCTGTTAACACACATCAGAGACGTATCGAGTTTCAAGCCAGCTCACTCCAAAGGAAATTCTCTCTTGCCTATACAGGGATTTGCACAAACGATGCCTTTTCAGTTTCAAAAAAAGCCCAAACCACCACCAAAAAGTAATTTAAAAAACCCAACCCATAAACCAAAAAAAACCCCAAACCACACTCCCATCCCCCCCCCAAAAAATAAGACAAACCAAAAACCAAAAAAACCCCATCAAAATATCCCACACTCCAAAAATAGCACTTGAAGGTTCACTTAAGGACAGAATTTGCCTTTTCTCTCCAGACCACCACTTTGGTCAGACCTTTCCCAGGCTCTGGAGGGCAGTATTCTCACTGCTGCTCAAATAGCTTCAGCAGCAATGTTTGGAGTCCTGTAGTGAGGATGCTTTAAGGGTGAGATGCCTGTTCCTTCCCAAAAGTGCCTAGTACATGAACATAGGCATTTCCTGGCAAACTGTCCCTCCTTGCTTCCAGCCTATACTACAGGGGTGACCTCTGATAGCAGCCTTCCTCCGGAAACATCACTGCGTTTTGCTCAGTTACTCCAACACTGTCATATTGTATGGAAACAGAATTAAACAGCTGAAATGTGTAATAAATCATCCCTACTGAGCTGCCAGGGAAATTGCTGCACAGAAGAAAGAGAAGAGCTGTAAATCTGTTTCTTCAACAGATCTGAGCCACAAAACAGCCTTTGGTTACAGGGAACAGGCACAGCAGCAGGAGGAGCACTTTCAGGGTGGCAGATTGATGCCACCAGTTTTTCTGTTCTCTCTCTCCAGATTTATCACATGGCCAGAATAGATCATTGCAAATACCTTAAGACCCCAGACTGTCAGCCTAGGAAGGAGGTCAGCAGACCAGACCTAGATGAAAAGCCTGAGAATATTCTGGTTCCTCAAAAACCGCTTCTATTTTTAGCTTTTGCTGCTGTTAAAGATGAAGTGAAAGCAAAGCTCAGACTCCTTACTTGATGCCATAATTGCCTTATTTTGCTGGCAGCCATAGCAGAGAGGATCTTGCGAATTACGCCCTTTGTCCACTGCTGGGCCAGCTATGCTAATCTCATCAGCAATGCAAACGCTGGTATAGAAAGGGCTGAGTGGCAGTGCTGGCCTGACAGCTCCAACAGCGCTGACTGGCAATAAGAAAACCCTGGTACATGGCATGCAGGCATTTCCTCCCGGCCTGAGTGGAGCTAAGAGTTGGCTCTTGCAAGCCATTCTTCATGGATCTTCCAGACAATCTGTACAGCACAGCTGGACTCAGGTACCTACTCACAATTTAGGGAATGCAGTAGAAATACCCACAGAGTCGAAGTTTCTCCTTGGTCCCACTGATCTATCACCACTATGCTGAAATCCCCACCACTCTTCCCACAGCAGCAGCATTCAGGCTGGTCCTGGTGTCCCACAGGGCACTGTCCAATTTTTCAGAGTGACGCTGTTCCAGGATGGTGTCCCCAGCTGATTACAAGTAGGCATGCATGTCCTGGACTTGCCTCAGGTAATGGCAGAGGCAAAGCAAAGCAGCCATAACCCACACAGTACTCTCCCAGCTTCAACACCATGGCTCAGCCAGGAGGAAATTGCTCTTGGCTGCCTCTCCCTAAATGTTTATTCCAGCACTGCCTATCTTAACTCCTCCCAAAATCGGCAGCAGAGTATTTGACTCCACTACCTTTAGGCTTTTTTGGTTTTTTGTATTTGAAACTGTATAGTATGAACAGGTAAGATAGAAGAAGAGGGGGCAGCAGTTCAAAATGACATGGTTGTAACTCATGGAGTCACAGAGCCCAAGAGATTCAGCCTTGGGCAGTGATCTTGGCAGGTAAGGCGTTTTACAAATGATAAAGGAGAAAACATCCTCTACCCTAGAAAATGGCAATTCCCACCCCAACACACACATACCACCCAGAGCCTCATCTGCCAGGGTCTGCATCATACCACGATATTTCATAGCACATCCTGGGGCCTTGGTCCAGAAGAAAGATGAGAAACCACCAGCCATGAATGTGGGGTCAGAGGGAATTACAGTGTGGCTCAATGGACTTTTACCACGCTCTGCCATCACCTGCATCTATAATATAATGTAAGACCAACTCTCATACCAAGTGCTGAAGGTCACATATATGGAAACCAGTGCTCAAGCTGCTGACCCAAAACTGTCTTCAGTGCGTCAGGTACCAGCATCCCAGATTCCTCCATGGGAAGGAAGCTCCAGCCCCCAGTGCAAAGCAAGCTGTTCCCCTCTGAATGCAGAAGGAACCTGTTGGAAGCGAGAGGGAGGAAGCAGACTGCTGTCCGCCACGGGCAGCTTTCCCAGAGCCTCCATATTCCAGCTTCCACCTCCTTGTTTGCTGTCCCTTGGGAACACCAGGGTCTGGAGTCCAGGGAACATTGTGCAAACAAGTCTAGCCTATTTGGCAGTTTTAAGATGACTGAAACTGCAAAACTGGACAGAAGTGGGCAGTCCGTACAGGTCTTACAGTAACCCTACATCACAGAAGGACACTAGAACATATTGGAAAGGGTGAAATGGTTTTCAGGGCAATACATGAGGTCTCTTACCTTGGAAAGGAGGGGTCACAGCTCAGACAAGGATTGTGACATTTTTGAATGCATAGCTATTTGGGTAGCTCACAGACAGGCATCCCTTCCCATCCATTTTTGACTGAACATCCTAGTCCCAGACAGACTCTGGCCATAGGCACTAGAGCAGCATGTGCCCCCTCATGGCAAGCCCACACATAACCTCCATACATCTCCAAGAACATGGTTCCCCTCTCACTTTGGGCTGGGCACAGAGCTGTGGGCAGGGCATTGCAGCTCACTGCCAGCAGTGACCTTTGAGAGGTGTAATGAGAGAGGTTTACAGCTCACACAGACATCCATGTTGACATGAGCAAGCTCTGCCTGCTGCCAGCAGGTCCTTTTTCCTGGCTTACATCCAGGCCTTTAGGCATATTATGGATGACAGGCCAGGTCTCAGTCACACTCACATTATGGCCAGGCTGGAGATGGTTTCCTGACCCACTCCCTCTGCTAGTGAGTACAAGATTTCCCCTTCACTAACAGGAGCCAGCGGTCTTACCAGTATCAGGTAAGGGGTCTACCCAATGGCAGCTTCAAAAATGTTTAACTTCTCCTTTACCTACCCCAGAGGACGGTTTCAGACCATATCAGAGGGCTCACAAGAGTGTCTGCTCTCCCTCAGATTACAGATACCCTGGAGCAAGGCAAACTGGCTGTGCAAGGTGGACAGAACAGAACAGCACAGCACAGGGCCAGGCATCTGGGAAGGTGTAGTCATGGCTGGAGCAGCTTACATTGATTAACTGAGAATAAGCAAGGGCAGCAAAATGACTCGCTTTCCTCCATGGTACAGTGAGGGGGATCAAGAGACTGGTTTGTTCCTGGCTGGGCCTGCTCTGCAGCTCAGGGCTTCAAACCAAACAGGTCTGTAAACAGGAGCTGTCTGCCCACACCCCAGAAAGGGGTGAAAGAGGGGAAAGGATGAACAGAACACCCCTGGCCACTCATCCTGAGGTTGCTGCCAGAGAACAGCTCCAGATGCCAGATTGTCAGGCAGGAGTGCAGGGGTGCCAAGCCCATGGCACAACTGGGATTGGGCTGCACTGAGGGCTGTGGCACCTTGCACATTTGCCTGACTGCTCTTCTGCCTTGTCAGTGACACTACTAGTGGTAAGTTGCCAGAGCAATACCCTCCAGCATGGTCCCCTGCCTCCGTTCCCCCTTGCTTGTCCTCTCCCTGCTGCTCCACACATGAAACACCCAAAAGCCCCAATATACTCCTAAAAGGCAGCATCTTCACCAAGGAAGGAAAGGGAGCAGAGGCGGAACCTCACTCCCACAAGCCCTCATTCCTGCCCACCTCAGGGGCAGGGACCCTACTCTGGACCCATGTGCATTGCACCTCACCTTGTCTATTCTCAAGACAAGGCACAGGAGAGCCACACTGACAGATTTGGGGAATAGAGGGCTTTTTAACTGCATCTCCTTCATGCTGTGGCAGACAGGGATGCTTCAACATCCTCACCTGTTCCGCAGGGCCTGCTCCATGGAGGTGACATGCAGCCCCAGCCCAGTCCAACCCAACACAGCTGCCTGCAGCTCAGAAAGCCCCAGGAGCTCTTCCTACATAGCAGTACTGCCATTTCTGATGGGAATAGGAGTCTCAGACTTTTCCTGCTGCATCCTGGCAGGCACGTCCTAAGCCTCTGCTCTTCAGTTCCAGTTTCCACTTCAGGTAAGTCTGTACTGCTACACCAAATCTCACTGTGACTCGATTGAATTCAATTCAGTTCTTGAATTGAAAGGATCCTGCTTTGTTTCTTGCCCTAAAAGCTCCTCCCTACCATTGCTAAGTGTCACTAAACAGTTACCCATGCCAGGTGGTAAGCAGAGCTCCTCTCCCTTTCACCTCTCTCACACAGGCACAAGACACAAGGGGAAGACAAAGGACCCTCTTGAACCACACTCGGGAGTGATAACAACCAATATCTTTCAACATGTACATTCAACAACTTTGCAGAGAAGCAAAAAAAACCCTAAACCCTTCTAAAAGCTCTGCTTCTCTCTCTGTTCTGCCTTTTCCCACAACCAGTTACATCACATGAAGGTTATAGCAGAAGCTAGCAAAGCCTCAGTCCTGATCCAGGATGACTCATGGGGCTCTGGAGGCCGTGTAACTTCCTTCTGATACCATCAACCATGCCTTACACAGCTAAAAATAAAGATGGGCCAAAACTGCAGAGCCACATCTTGCCTCAACATGAAACTTAGCAATGCTCAGCACTGTTGAAAAATTACCTGAGCAGGTGGAAACCAAAAAGTGCAGGGAAGCCAAAAGCCTTGGGTGTACCAAGAAGGGAGAGGCAGGAGGCCTCACCCTGTGCCACACTGGAGGGCTGGAAGATGGTGGTGGCAGATGACAAGTAGCCATCCAGCCATACAGAGATGGCCACAGCCAGGATCTCATCTCACTCAACTGTGGGCTTTGGATATTTCCACACCTAGAGGTTTTGTGGAAGACTGTTTTCAGCAACACACGCTCCTATCTGAGACAACAGGAATCAACTGCTGCATACAGGAAGTATGCTGCATTTTTGGCAGGAAAAGATTGGAAAGCTGCAGCTTGCTTCCCACCACGCAACAAGTGAACATCTGCAAAGCAAGGTCCAAGGGATGTTCGGAGTTAAAGGTTAGAAAAAGGGTTCACAGCTGATACAGTTTAGATGTTGAGGTAAATGAGGAATTCAAAGTTCTTCCTAATCCCTGGGACACTGTGCCCATAGCAAAACCTTCACACATGAGGATACAGGACTCTCACACAGATCTTAGCAGGAAGCTGTAGGATTGCACACAAATAGGAGCTCAGAGGGACACTGGCAACATTCAGAAACCTAAAATAGCCTCAGCAGATGATCCTCTGCTCCTTTCTTGGGAGCAGCAAGAACTGAACAAGGATCCAGCTGTCCCAACACTCCCATGAACAGGACCTTTGAGTGCCCGACCTATTTGCAACAGAGATGGTAGGGAAAATAGGGGATTCCTTGCATAACTCCAGTGCCAACATCCACAAGGAACCCAGAATCCCAGTTCTGAAGGAGGAGGCAGCATTTTCTTGTGGTTTTTAGTGAAAGAAAACCTAGTGCTACATCAGACTCGGGGCAAGGGTAGCCTACACACACCAAGAGAAGGCTGGAAGATGTCAGGCTGACTGTTTTCTGTTGAAGATATAAACTCCACTTCACCTGTTTCTTAGCTTTCCCAGTATAGGGTTCCATCCCATTCCAAGAAAGAGGCACTGCCATTCTGTCCATGTATTGGTTTCCAGACTACTGCCAGCTGCACTAAATGGAACCAAAATTGCTAATTCAGCCCAAATATAAACTCCCTGATATCACCTGGGTAAGGTGATATACAAACCAGAGAACAGCTTCATGCTGTGGCCAAGCAACAGGAAAAGCTGCTGCTTTACACATAAATGGAAATTTGCTGTCCATGAAGACGTTAAGCTAAATGGTTTAACAAGGAGGGGTGGGAGAAAAGTGGATCCAATACTATGCCTGAGAGGTGTAGGGCACTGGCACAGGTTGCTCAGAGAAGTTGTGGATGCCCCATCCCTGGCAGTGTTCAAGGACAGGCTGGATGGGGGCCTGAGCAACCTGGTCTAGTGTGTGGCTCCTCTGGCCCATGGCAGAGGTTGGAATGTGATCTTTACAGTCCCTTCCAAAACTAGTCTTTCTATGATTCTGTGGTGAGCCTTGTGTTAAAATGACCCTTGTTAAAAGGCAGGGGAGCCCTGAGAGGATGCTGTGAACTCAGTGGACTGGGATCTACAAGTAGCTCCAGCAGAACTGAGAGCCAATGTTTTCTGGTCTTTGCCATGTCTCTCATCACTAAGAGAGATAAAAAATCCCATCATGGAACAGGTATTAGTGAATGCCACAACCCAGCTGGGTAAAGGGGCCACCCTGCTGTCACTGCATTGTGTGAATGGTAATCTGCAGCACAGAGCACTGGCATGAGCAAAGGACTTCTTTATTTCCTTTCACCTTCACAAGTAAACCTATCCCTGCCTCACCCACTGTGGGTACCACTTCAGCATCAGGCTGAAGGATAAGATGGCCTGAGGCCCAGTTTCCAGCTGCCTCTGGACTGGTCCCAACTTCCCTGGCAGACACTTCAGAGGAAGTGCTGCAGAGCCTGGGCAGCCGTGCATCCTAAAGTATGTCTTCCCCATATAATCTCTCCTGGCCAAATCACACCTGAGCTCAGGGTGAGAGAAGGGTTCAGCTTGCCCTGCCTTAGGCACAGTCCTGATGAGGGCTCCCTTCCAGGTGAGAGCACACTGTGAAGGTGGGGCAAGCACTGCTGGATTCTAGGCCGGCACACAAGCATCCATGGACTGGGCAGGAAGCCCACAGCCATCTCAGGCTGCTCCAGGCTGCTGACCTTGGAGCAGGTAGTATTTCTTGCTAGTGGCAATAAAAAAACTGCTGGTCCTCCTGAAACACTTTGTCTGAGCCTCACACAACAAAACCAAGCTACAAAATCCTAGGAAAATGCAGGGAAAACCCAAATACTTCTAATAGAAAACACGATTATATCTGCCACAAGCTCTGGGTAAAGTCTCAGCTGGATTCAGGTGAAGGACAGCAGGGACCTGCAGCTCGAAAATTCAATCCTGCTGGCATGCAGAAGGATGAGTGTGGCAAACAGCACAGACTGCAACCTCCCAAGGGTTTAGAACACACCACCCTTGAGCTCCTGACAACTGTGTGCAGGGTTCAACAGTCTTAGCAGCACTGGTTCCACACATCCAGGTTCCCTTTGCGATGCTGACAGCCAGGTGGGATGCAGGAGCACCCAAAAAACCTTAGCTGTGGGAGAACCTCACCTGGGTGACGTCTGCTTTACAGAGTGATCCCTGTGAGCCAAGGGGAGAAGAGCACAGAGTTCTCTGTTTCTTCACACGGCCCTGATGAGGGAAGGGAAATCAGTGTTGTTTGAAAGTTGCTAACCTCGGTGTAGGGCTGAAGCAGACAGAGAAGGCAGCTCTCAGCTGTCAGCCCTCGCAGTGTGGCCTTGAGGTTGCTTGTTCTGGCTGTCTTGGGTCACCTGGAAAAACAAGTCCACACACACAGGTTCAGCTGGAATACTGAGTGGGCAGTAACTGCTGATCCCAGCCAAGTGAATTAGTGCGCCATGCACAGAAGTGAGAGACCCCAAGCACTCCACCAGCATTAAGATCCCACCACATCTTTTACCAGTGCTGAAGCTGCCCCTCCAGCTGCAGCCCTGACTCCCTCCTGGGTTCCAGCTAGCCCCAGTTTCCCACATGACTCCAGGTGGGCACACAGTTGGTTCTCCAGAGAGAGATGCAAAGGTCATCACATCCACGATCTCCCTTCCCAGATTTCGGTGGGAAATAAAGGCCTTTCTGTGCCTTTGGCTTTGTTCTCATCCACCCACACAGCTGTAAGTTTCTCCACCACACAGGCTTTGCTGTACTCGAGTGGGTGCGCTGGCATATGGTTTATCTGCAAGAACAGGCGCTGGCTGTGGTCCCCACGGGCCAGCTGCTAAGCCACCCCATGGAGACACAGAGCCAGGGCAGGGAGGGACAAACTCCACTGCTGGAGAGACACCCCTCCCAACAACCCAAACAGACCAAGACAAATCCAATGCCGCAGCGTTTCCCAGGCTACAGGGAAGGGAGAAAACGACAATTGCTTAATAGAAATCTCCAAGAAGCCTGCCAACACCATCACAAAGACGTTGTTTAAGTCTCCTCCCCAGGCTCCCACTGCTTTAATTGCAGACCACTGGATCACACTTTGTGGAGGCTAGGTCCTCGTGCATGATCCTCACAGCAGGTCTTGAAAACCAGGATGGTGGCAGCCTCCCCAGGGTCAGGTCTGACCTTCCCCTGGCTGCAGGCATGACAGGCAAAAGCTGCTGTGAGGCAGTCCCTGCTCCCCAGCCTGACCATCCACACAGGCAACCACCCTGCAGCACCACCACAGCACAGCGCAGCTGTGATCAGAGCTGCCGTGCCAGGGAGCAGAGCACTGCAGGCAGACAGGCTGCCAGTGCCCCAGGAGCACACCCTTCACACCGTGGTGCAGGGAGGCATGGCCACATTACCCCACTGGGACTTCAGCCCTTGAAACAGTCCTAAGGGTGGCCAGAAAGTTTGTGCTTAATGACACCTGCACTGGCATCCCAGGAGACATCCCACCTGTAAACTACCAGCTATGTACAAGGGCTATGGTTTTGGAGAGCTTATAAGCAGAAGAAGTCCCAGTAAATGCAGCATGTGTATATGTAAATATACACACATTGAAAACCCTCCACCAAGTTCGTGCTTTAGCACACTGTCTTTCAGAGAAGGCTCAAAAGGCACTAAGCCTGAGCAGTGACAAGAATTGCTTTGGACATGGCTGAAGTACTGCCACCCACATACTGCAGCAGCACAGGAAGCGATAGCAATGTATCTGACAGGGATGGGTTGAAAACACTACCCAGGAAGAATGTAATTACCCCAAATGGACCAAGGCCAGGAGATCTGGATTACCACTGCAGCTCTTGCATAAAGGGCTTTGCATCTTTGTTCACTTCCATCAACAAGAATCTCAGAGTTGACATCAGCCCTGGCCCAGGACATGGATTCGTTACAAAAAGCACTTCCAGCTGAACCACTAACTTCCCATTTTGCAGCACACAGGACTCCTTTGAAGGTTTCCCATCCAGGTATTGTTCTACCATCATACTGCTTAGCTGGGGGGTTGTCCAGGCCACAGGTGAGTATGACTGCAAACCACTGGCCAGTCCTGAAAAAGCTCTCTGAAATGCAGAGCATGTGAGCCCAGCTGCTTTTCATTCAGGATTCACAACCAGCTGAAGATGCAGACGGAAACAGGGGAAAACATGTTAACTGGCAGCTGGGCATCCACAGGCCAAGCAAGGGAGAATGTGAAAGACGAGGGCAAAGCCAAAGGCAGGATGAACAGAAATGCCTCCCTGTCAAAGAAAAAAATTTTAAAGCAGGCCTCAAACTTTGTGAGACCAGGTTCTCTGGAGGTTTATAGTCACCTGGCTCACTTGCTCACAAGCAAAAGCAAAATGAAGTAACAAATGAATTGAGCTGGTCAGAAAATAGGCTCCAGGGGGCAGAGGAGCCAGGCACTGCAGACACAGAGAAGGATCAGAAACATGGTAACATGGCATTACCAGGACTCAGAGACTCACAGAGCTCCCTGGAGGAAGGGGGTCCCTGAGAATTATGCAACATGAAGAGACATCAGGCAAAAGCCTCTCACAGAAGACTCTCACAACGTAACCTGCAAAAATCTCACTAAGTAACCTGCAACAAACCATCTGCCAGCATACAAATATCTCCTTTCAGGATTTCTCCCATGTGCCCTTCACACCTGTCCTGTTTCAAACCCAACTCATTAATTCCTCCAGCTACCAAAGCCTCTGATAATTTGATTACAGCTCCATTGACAGCATGCTGAGGACACAACTTTTCTAACCATATGGCTTCACTTTCTCCTTTCATGTCTGTGGTCACATACTTACCAATAACAGGTTTTCTTGTTCTGCATCAGGAAGTGTCCTGGCCCCCAGGCATGGTGCATTTCCACACAGCACACAATGGTGCCAACCAGATCTAGCAGAGGACAAACATGGGCAGGCCCAGAGCAGTAAGAACATGTAAAGAACTTGGGAAGAGCCAAGAGTCTTTGACTTTGAAGACTCAGATCAATAACCATCCCCTTCAATTACCCTCAGACAGCAATGTTTGGGTATCTCTGGCCTCTGGTACTTAGCACTGTCATGCAGAAATGTGCCAGGGCAAGCAGCCTGTAGCATTCTGTAAGGAGGAAGACCAGGGGCAAAGATGTGCTTCTCTGCCCTCAAAGGTCCCCTGAATATAGGGAGGGAACTTCCTCCTCCTGCTCTGCATGCTCAGAGAGAGAAGAGAGCTGAGGACAGAGGGGGTTGAGAAAGCTCAGCACCAGCCAAGGGGGGGTGTAGGGGCTGCGGCCTTCATCCGATTTGGAGTAAGCCAACAGCACTGAAAGAGCAACCCTACCAGTAAAATTTCAATTATCTGTAATTCCCTAAAGGCCACTTCTGGAAAGGGCAGACATGAAAAATAGAGCATGGAGAGCTGCCCTGCAAAAATTTGCTGCAAAAGCAGGGAAGCAAGAGAGCTCCTCAGCAAGCTGTGACTCTGAATAGCAGAGTTCCCACAGTGCAGGGTGACCCCACCAGCTTTCCTTCTTTCAGTGGATAAGAAACCTCTCAGAGGTTTGGGGAACAGAAACAAGGCAGGTGACTGGCACAGCTGAAATAGCCCCAGCACTGCTCCAACTGTGGCTGGACCTTGCTCACCAAGGGCCACAGCTGTGCAGCTGTGGTGACAGCAGGGCTCTGCTGTCCTGACCACCCCAGGCTACATGAGAAGGCCCCAGCAGAGTCAGCAGGAACCCGGTGTTACAATTAAATGTTATGGGAGCAGGGGTCGTAGGTCAGGCAAGGGCAAGCATTGACTCCCTGACAAAAAACACTGTGGTAGCAGTGTCCCTCGGAACCAACCTCATCCAAAACCCTCAGCCCTGCCAACTCCCACCAGTGCCCTGCCCCAGTGCAGGGACTGCATGCTGGGACATGTAGAGTCCCCATCAGGGCCCCGACACACACTCACGCCAAGACCCGCACCATGGGAACTGCTGCTGTGAAACAAGGCGGTGACGAGGCTTCACAGGATGACTTCATTCTCCTGGTCCTCAACCTAAAGCCCAGCCCTGTCAAAAGCAACCCTAGCACTATCACACTGGGAGTTTTCTTCTGTGTCACCTGCCGGACCTTGTTCACCTCCTCGTGTTACCAAGCTTGCCAAGACACTGCTTCGTGTCAGGGTTCAAGCCTGCTACGCTCTGCACAATTTCTCAAATTCCCCTCTTTGCTGATGCCAACAGACACGATTCAGGGAGAGGGCAGGTCTGTAAGCAGATCTCTGCTTGTCTGACGTTTTTAAAAAGGCAATGAGTGGAAATGACTTTTAAAATATAAATTTAAAGCACAACATTCCTCTACCATACACTTTCCACAGCAGTTGCAAATTCCACACTTTTTCTTTCAAAGAAAAATAATAAAAGGAGTATGGAGGTAAGTGCCTGTCCCTTGTACTGATGGATCACGTTCACGGGTGGGTTGTGAGCAAGACCACCTCCCCAGCACCCATGGCGCAGCCATTCCCTCTGCCCTCCCCAACAGGCCACCTTTCTAAACAAGACACCCGGGCTGCCGAGCGCACACCGCCTGCGTGATTTCTGTACAAAACCCGCAAAACGCCTGAAAACCTCGCTAGGTCGGCAGCTGCTGATTTCGGGTGCGTGACTGTCCCGGACGGGCCCTTCCGCCCGCGGCTGGCTGTCACCAGAGGGCGGCGGATGCCGGGGTTCACATCCGCCCCGGCGCCCACCCCGCAGCCCCACGCCGGGGCCTGGGAAGGGACCCCCGGGGCAGGTGCCGCCCGAGCCG
>JANPWX010019582.1:1235535-1257814 GCA_024734555.1 Trochalopteron elliotii
GCTCGCAGCGGGGTGGGACTGCCGCCCCCCCACCCTGCGGGCTGATGGGGGGCCCCCGGCCGGCGGCGGGGCTGGGGACACGGCCCCAGGAACACGCCATGTGCCACCCACGGGCACGGCCCCATGGGCGTGGCAGGTCCCACCCACGGGCAAGGCCCCACGAGAACAGTGGGTCCTACCCACGGGCACAGCATGTCCCACCCACGGGCACGGCCCCATGGGCACGACGTGTCCCACCCACGGGCAAGGCCCACGAGAACAGTGGGTCCCACCCACAGGCACGCAGGGCCCCACGGGCACGACGTGTCGCACCCCACGGGCAGCCGTTTCATCCCTAGTGCGTGTCCCACCCCGCGCACACACCCACGGGCACAGCATGTCCCAACCCCACAGCCACCCTTCGTCCAGCCCCACGAGTGCGACAAAGGTGCGCCAGCCCCAGGGACAGCCCTCCCTGACCCCAGGGGTATAGCCTCCCCCGTGGTGTCCCTCGCCTCACGTCCCGAGTGGGCTGGCCCTGGTGTTCCCCACTCCCCAGTGGTGCTGGTGCCCCGCAGGCCGGGTCTGCCGTCCACCCACACTGTCGGGCTGGGAACTAGCGGTGCCGGCCTGTGCCAGAGCCCACCGTGGGTGCTGGACCCGAGGGGGCATCTGCCCGCCGGGATACGGCTGCTCAGAGATACCGAAACACCCAGCAGCCGTGGGGCACCTGGGCACTGCCACCCGCTTGTGGGGACGCCGGCAGGACCCACTGCCCCGAGGGGAGGCAGCCCACAACTCACCAGGCTGACCACGGGCCGGTCAGGTCAGGGAAGAGATGCCTTGACTTCATCAGTTTTGGGTGAAGCTCGGTAAAGATCAGTCCCCAACTGACTCACCTCGCTCCTCAGAGAGCTGCAGCTGCAACACCACTCTAAAAATAGTGGGGACCAGTATCGTCAAATGATAAATATAACCAAGATCTCGTCTTCTGACTGTGTTAGCTTGCAGTGAGCTGGATGTGAACCTGCAGTGCACCGGCTGCCGAGTCCTAATGCTCCCCTCGCCTTGCTTCTGATCCTGGGGCATTATTTTTGGAGGCGCTGTCATGGATAAAGCTGTGCTGGTGCTGTCTGGGAATAGCCATGAGCAGGACAAACGGTCCTCTGACAGCAGTGCCCTGCACGTGCCTCTCTGCAGGGAGAAATGGCAACTCAATGTCCTAGGAACAGCTATGTGGCCATGGAACAGGCTGCCAACACAGGACCTCATCTGCTCCTGGGGCTTCAGATCGCTGCTCTAGGAGATTTCTTGCTGAATAATGCCTGGCTGTCCCCAGATTCAGCTTGTGGGTCGCTAAAGGGTATTTAATGTGTGGAACATTTTAATTTGTGAATGTAATGACAGGAATATGTGATCCTCCAGTGTTCCTGGTGACTTAGGAGCCACTGCCTCAAACTCTGTGTATGCAGGTGCTGGTGTCAGAAAGAGCCAAGGAAGTTCAGTTCCCCTGCATGCCTGCTTGTCCTTCAAGTGCAAACTTCCTACAGACTTCCAGGACAAAATTTAGCTCTTCTGCCTTTTGACCCTGCATGTCATCTCTGCTGAGCTGGCAAGGAGTTCTGGAGTCCAACCAGGAAGGCAGCAGAGGCCATGGAAACCAGGGATGGGCTGAAAAAGGCTCAGTCCCCATCACACAGCTGCCTCCACAGACTGTTTTTTCCAGTGCGACCTGGCTGAAATGAGCTCACAGTTAAAAAATGGTTAATAAACCCTTATTGGCCAGAACAGGAACTCAACTGGAACAACTTCAGTTGAAGCTGAACCCACCGTAGAGCTGAATAAAAAAAATTTGCTGGTTCAGCTCCTTGGCTGGGGGGAAATATGGGCTCCTTTGTCCTTGACAAGAATAATACGTTTCTGTTTATTGTGTGGGCAGTGGAGGATTAATAATATCCTAAGTTATTTACCTCCTGCTTTTTGAGTGTTAATAGTTAGTGAGCGATGTCCCTGCTGAGCACACTGTCCCTTAGCAACCTCCTCTGATTTTTGAAACTTGTTCTCGCTCCAGAAGCAGGATTAAGGAGCAGGACATAAAAGTCCCTTTTAGCAGTCTGATGGGGTGAGGCTGCTCCCACTGCTCTTCCCATGGAGCAGAACCTCAGCTATGGCCATTTGATAGGCAGAGTAACACAAGCTGTGGTGTTTCAGAGAGCATCTGGAAAAACTTCCAGAGTCTTGGGAGGGTTAGGGATGGGGCAGACTTACTGTACAAGCTATACTACTTCTTTGCAGAGGACAGCCCACCCTAGGCCTTGCCACCAGGCTTCATCTATTCCTTACACACCCTGGGGGCTTGAAAAGGGCTTTACAAGGGTTGGTGAAGGCAAGCAAGGGGCTTAAGCAATTAGGCATGGCTCTGCACCATGGCTGGCCACTTTCCAGAGACTCGCCTGCCAGGAGGGCCAGGAGAAGGGTGTTTCCCCAGGAAGATGAGGTGTCCCAAGCAGCACACAGTGGAATGATGTCCATCTTGAACCTTTCTGCCTTCAGGGCTTCCCTTTGAAGGGTGCCCTGATGAGGTGACTGACTGGTGGTGAGTTCATCCCTGGGTTAGCTCCCTCCTGGAGGGAGATAGCCAGTGCTGCCCCAACCTGCCAGTGCCGGGCTGGGGCTGTTCAACCTGTTTGCCAGGCTGGCTGCTCCCACCGGAAAGGCCGTCAGGTGCCAAGCTCCAGGATGCTGAGGAGCTGACACAAGCAAGGATCCTGCTGCAGTTTTAATTTAATTTAATTTAATTTAATTTAATTTAATTTAATTTAATTTAATTTAATGGTTTTCATCATGGAAGAGTGACATCCCCATGCACACACTAGTTTTGTTGGTGTGGGCAGGTTTCACAATCACAAAAATGCCTTTGAGAAGCACATGGATCATCTCCCAGAGCCAATGGGGCAGGATGTGCCTCCATAGGGGTGATGCTATCCCTGCATCACCTGTACACTCCGCGTGCCAGCAGGCTGTGCCATGCTATGCACACCTGATCCAAGTCCATAGGTAGGTAAAGCAATAAAGGACCCATGTGCAGAAGAGAGCCTGGAAAGACCTGGAGTCTGGCCAGGAGGAGATTGTAGTGAATTTTAAAAGGACCTTGGAGGAAGCTGGTGGAAATCAGCTGTCACATTGCTTGTGGGCCCCTGGCAAGTGGTGCCAGGTTGGGTGGGGTGTGGAGCCGCAGCAGGGCTGGACCAGGCACTGTGTGGTGACTCATGGCCTCATCCCAGCTGGCAGAGGAGCTGGAGAAAGCCCAAGGGGCAGGTGTACTAGAGGAGCATTGGGTGGCACTTCCATTCTTAATGGTGTGTTGCCACAAAAAAGCTTGGGCTCTTGTATCTCTCACAGCCCCAGTCCTAAGCATGCAGCACAGACTGTATCTCCTGCAGCACTGCCTCTGGAGGTTTTCATGCTTCTTGTCCTCCCTGTGTTTCGCAGCTAGAGGAGACAGAAGCCAGAGTCTGTCTGTCTTTCCCTGAGACTGTCACAAGGAGAGGATGCACTCTAGTGCCCCATGGTGCTGTGCTGGAGCTAGGGAATGTTCCTGGGGGAGGGTGAACCAGTGCTGCAGGACTTCTCCCCCACTGGAACCTGTTTCCATGATGTGCTTGGTTTACCTGTTCGACCAAAATGGCTGTAAAACTGGAGATAGAAATCAAACTTGGAGAATTTCCTGTTGGAGGAGCCCTACTCCTCTGGGGGTAGAGGTGGCATTCTCTTTTGGCACTGTGGGAATCCCTTTTGGTACAGCTCCAAGCAGGGCTTGGGATCACAAAGAGCTGAAGTCAGTGTGGCATACTGAGTGAGTCCCAGTGCCCACCAAAGCCTCATCCCAAACTGGGCATGTCTGATGCAACTCAGAGTCCTGATGGGAAAGGGAGAAGTGAGAACAATGAATCTGATATCACTTTAACCAGTGCTGGGTGGTAAGGCCAGGCAGGGCTGCCCTTTTCCTCACATACCCACACCACACTCATAGCTCCAGTGTTGCCTCTCCCATCAGCTGTCTCACAGCACTTTTGTAGAGGAGGGCAGCATTGTGGCCCCCAAGAGACCATGGTGAGCCTTAGGGACCAAGGAACAAAGGCTGGATGATCTGGAGCCTGATGCAAGTCATTAACCCAGTACTAGAGCCACCAGACTTCACTGTTGCTTTGTGTCTGAGACACACATGGGACTTCCCAGAATTAAACAGGGGTCTTGGCTACGTGCAAAACTCCAGAGATCAGTCCTGAAGCTGCTGGCAGAGTGTGTTCTGAGGGGTGAGGGCTGCTGGCTACAGCTTGGCAGGCTGAGGATGCTCAGCAAGAAGAATTTCTATGCAGCCCAGGGCAGGGATCTCCAGGCCTGGGGATTTGAAGTACAAAGCCATAGCAAATATGATGTTGGTTACACCCTGCTGTGAGGAGGAAGTCAGACTGGGGATGTCCCTGCCTGTCCCTGCCACCCTATATCCAGGGCTGGAACAACACCTAGGGACTGCATGTGCCTGTTCAGCACCAGGGAAATAATCCCTGCTCTCAGTGAAAACAATGTTGGAAATGTAGAGCTCCAACTGCTGCCACTTCACCCCGCGGGGTCACCCATTGTCCCGGACAGCTCGACTTCACTTAATGGCCCTCTGCCCTGACCTGCAGCTGGGGAGCTGGGGGACTGGCTGGCTGGGGATTTAAGGTGGCACCAGGGAAGTGCTCTGAGGAGGATGCCGGTGATCTGGGCGGGCCCTGGGCAGAGAAGTGCCTGGCCCCACCACTGGATGTGTGAATGGGTCCCTCCCTCGTTCCCTTGTTCACGCCTGAGCCTCTCGCCCTGCAGCTTCCCTGCAGAAATGTTTCCGTTTTTCCATGCCTGCCCTGAAAATAAAATACTAAAAAGAGAAAACCTGAAGGAACTGATAAACTCTGTTTACCCCCCCAGATAGCATCGGCTCCAAAGAGCCGGCCGGTCTGGGCTGTGCCAGGTCTGGTGCATGCCAGGGCTGCCCGAGCTGGGCAGTGACGTCCCAGCCTTTCTGCTGCCCCCCGACTGCCCCGTCAGCCTTCGCCGGTGCCAAGCCTGCAAACCAGGGCTGATAGCAGAAGGCAAAGGTCTCCTTGGCGTCACCTTGGAGAGGTGGCAAAGCCTGGGGCCACCCAGCAATTCCTCTCAGCACTGTTGACTGCACCAGCGCCCGAGGGTTCTCGTTCATTGTTTGCACCTACGTTTTGGAGTGTTGGCATTTCTCCCTGGCCATGCTCGGCATTTGGGGCAGAGTCTTTCTGCTGAGCTCTGTGACTTGGAGCAGTCGCAGGAATTCTGTGCCCCGCACAGTGCCAGCACCCAGGGGAGGCTGCACCCTCTCTTCCAGCTCCCAGGCATTTCCCCGAGGACTCGGCTGCTGGATGAAGGACTAAGATCTGCTCAGATACAGGAATTTTGAACCCAGAGGTGTGGGTGAAGATGACTTCATGGAGGGACAACGAAGTCCCTTGCCTGCTCAGCAGGGAGCTGCTGAGGTCTATGGGCCTCATCTGGAATTTGGGACATTCCAGGGTATACACTAAAGCTATATCCCCATTTAGGTCACTGAAAATGCGGGGTTAATGGAAAATCTTTGGATGACCGTACGGAAACATCCCATGCCAGGCTTGGTCAGTGGATGCTGCCTGTTGGCACAAGGTGGCAGCCCAGCCCAGCTTGTTTCCAGCAGCACCTTGCGGGGGAGCCTAGGCACTGCCATGACTTGCCCTGTCCCCCAAACCTGGGGTTTGTGTCCCCCTGCTGCCCTCACCCTGCCAGGGGTCAGAATTACAGGAGGGACAAAGTCCTGCTGAATGGGGCAGCCATGCCCATGGGCACACAGGGCATTCTGGCTGTCCTGGCTCTCCTGTACCTTCCTTCTGTGAGGGGATGTGGGGACAAGAGAAATGCTGGTGGTCATGTCCTTCAGCTCCTGGACTAGAGAGGGCTTGGGGTGAGGCCACAGGAGGCATACAGTTGCTACCAGAATCTTCTTTCAGGGTTTTTCTGAGCAAGAGAGAGTAATGTAAACATGGGGGAAATTAGTCAGCACAGCAAAAGGCAATGATGAGTTCTTCTCTGGCCTTGTGGGAGAGCAGGGACACCCTGGAGTTTGTGAAAACCAGTCCAAGGTGAGGATATTACAATGCATTTAAAGTGTTCATGGAGTTCTCATTCTGATGTGCCCATCCACCTCCAGTAAAAGGATGGAGAGACTTCTTACAAATCTAGATGCTGTGGGGACTCCATTGTTTTGCCACCAGTTCTTACCTCTTGGTGTCCACTATATTTCCATATCCTGTTGCTTCCCCCTGAATATGGCAGGTTGAAGGCTGGTTCATGCCTGAAATTCCCTGTGAATATGTTCAATGATACAGCTGTGAGTAGGCATGGCATGTCCCATTTCTTTCCTTCATCCATGTGTGCCCTGCTGGCGCATTTTTGTAAGAACAAGAAGTTTCTAACATGAGATTGTTTAGGGGATCTCCCTGATGGTGCCTGGCTCAGCTTTGGGGTTTATGCACGTCTCTGGAGCAGCCAAAGATGTTGTTTGTGCATGCATTGCTGGACTGACTCTGTTTTGATATGCATCATTTCACCTTTTTGTTTGCTCATCTGTGATGGGGACACATGAGAATGCTGTTGATGCAATAAACCTTGTTAGAGGCCTTCTTAGAGACCCACTTACATTTCCTTTGGGTTTACAGTCAAATCTCATGCCAGACCTGTTTATGCCTTGTTTTCATCATCACCTGAGCCTTGACTTCCTAAGGCTGAGAGCTGAGCACCCCCAATCCTTCCTGTCTTTGGAGGGGCCCCACTTTCCAGGTGCTGCACCTTTATCTTAAAAACCTTTTTTTCATAGGAGCTGCCCCTAGCTTCTGTAGAAAACTTTGCAGAAAGTTTCTCTGAGCACTTGATCTTCCCTTCTGCGCATCTTAAGCTCATGTGCATCTACATTTATAGAGGAAACCAGGTCAGAAGGAGCCCACAGAGCCGTGGGTCAGATCTGAGTAACCTGGTCCAGTGGAAGGTGATACTGACCTTGGCAGGGGGATTGGAACGAGATGACCTTTCAGGTCCCTTCTGACCCAATCCATTCTGTGATTTTATGAAGGAGGGGCTGCAGCATTATCAGGGTGGGCTGGGCAGCACCAGCAAGCTGCTGAACTTACAGAGTGCCTGTGAGCATCCAGAAAAATCCTGTCTGAGCATCTACCTGCAGACAACTGCTCAGTGTGCTCAGATGTGAAAACACACCCAGCACCACAGTGTGGGCATCTCTGCACTCCGGGGGCAGCACGTAGTGGAGAGGACAAACATCCCTGCCCCAAAACACGGCTGCTCATGGCCTGTCACCTCTGTTGCACTGGGCTGGGACCCTCCCTAAGGTTTCAGCGTGCTGCATGTAGGCAGGATGGGAGCTGCTGGCTCCGGCTGGTTTGGTGGACAGAGAAATGCCCAGAAATAACACTGGCTGTTATTTCTGCCTTAGTTTTTCTCACCCAAAGGGCCATTTGGGAACAAACTGCTCTTAAACTGGGTCTTTTCAGCTTCCAGTGCCTGGCTCTGCCCCTCATGCCTGTCCTTCATTTCAGTAAACGCACTCAATCCCTCACCAGGCTCTTGGGAGGATTGAGAATTAAACGATGCAAAAATCCCTGCCAGCTGCCTGCATGGGGCTCTCGGAAGAGTCTCACCGGCTCAGCGCAGGCGGGTGCACAAGAAACGAGGTCACAGCCATGGGGGAGGCAGGAGCCACGGCCCCCAGCTCCAAGCACCATGGCTGCCCCCACCCCAGGAGCACCTGCCAGGGTGCAGATCCCTGGCACTGTGCTGGAGAGGCACGAGAGGGCCTGGGGACTGACCAAAGCCCTCGCACCCCTGGGCTTTGCATTACACTGTTGGAGGATGCTGCAGCCATGCTGGCAGTGACAGCAATGCTTGGGAAGTGTTTTTAGGCTGTCTGAAGAAATTTTCAGACTGAAGGACCTACCTTCCACACTTAGATCTGTAAAAGTAAAAAGCCAGGGGAAAAAAGCTCCCCTAGCAGAGCTGGTTTGATTTTAGTTCAGAGAGAAAAAAATATTACACCTCATATGTGATGTAGTGCTCATAAAACATAGAATCACAGAATAAACTGAGTTGGGAACCACAAGGACCCACAAGGACCATCAAGTTCAATTCTTGGCCCAGAACAGGACATCCCTAAGAGTCATACTGTGTGCCTGGGAGCATTGTCCAAATGCTTCTTGAACTCAAACAGGTTTGGTGCTGTGACCACTCCTGAGAAGCCTGTTCCAGGGCCCAATCACCCTGTGTGTGAAGAACTTCTTCCTAATATTCAACATAAACTTCTCCTAATACAACTTAAGGCCATTCCTTTGGGTCCTGTCACTGGTCGCCACAGGATGACAATCACTCAAGTGACAGGTCAGGTCACCTTATGCCATCAAGTGTGTCCTTTGTTCACCATTTCAGGCTGTGGAGGCCTAAAGGCACATACAGCATAGTTCTCAGCAGCAAAGCTTTCCAGTGTGAATGCCAAAGGACCAGGGGAGGAAGAGATCACAGCTGTCTTGATGGAGATACAGGTGGCTGCACTGCAGTGGGAGGCACTTGGTTATTTTTGGGGTACCCATCCCCAGGCTGTGCTCTCTAAACATGCTCCACAGGGATGAACTTTCCAGAAATTGTCTTCTTGCCCCAATAGGGCTGACTTTTGCCTCTGGTGACTTTTGCAGCTGGTGTAAACACACAGGGGAACAGAGGGGTGCATGTGTCTTTCATAAAAATGTTGCTCAGTGGCCTCACATCCACTTTGGTGCTGAATGGCTGAGGGAAGGAAAGAGGATAATGTTCATGAATTAAAGTTACAGCCCTTTCCTCTTCTGCTACTAATCCCCATTCAGATTTAATCAGAAAAAGAGTACTCATAGTCTGAGCTATTGCAGCAACAGACGGCTCCAGAGGGGCTGTGCCTCAGCAGCTGTTGTTCCAGCTCACAATGAAAGGAAAAATGGTTTTGAGAGGTTGTGATCTGAAACAGAGCAGCAGGTAGAGACAACGCCAGGGGGCATTGAGAAAAATGTCAGCATGTGACATGGATCTGTACCTGGTAGCTGAGCTAACCAGTCAGGTTACATTTTGGGAGTGATGCAAAAGGAGTGTGGAGGGATGATGGAAACCTCAAAGGTGACAGGCAGGCAGTGGAGAACTGGGAGAGCTGGATGAAAAACACAGGAGATTCATGTGGTTTCTCTTTAGGACTGTGTCAGCCAGATGGATCCAACATTTGGCAGGAAAAAGATCCTTTGACACAGAGTTCAGAATAGCTCAGATGGGAATTTTGAACAGACTCTTCATGAGAGGGAGGGGGGAAAGAGTCGTGGTGTTCTGCAGGAAGGCTCTGCAAGACCTTGGTCACGAGGACATGGTTTGAAGTCAACATGTTGGTTGTGGCCTGAAAAACTGCCAGGATAATAATTCTATATTCCACCATGGAAGGACTTCATGAATATGAAGACCTCTGCTCTAGCCGAGTTGAACTTGAGGTCATAGCATGCATCTAGGAGGAAAAAATTGTAGGACATCAAGGTTTGTTTTGGACAAAGAAATCTTGGTCTGGGACAAAAAGAAATCATGATGCTGTATGAGGTGATGCCTATATTCAGAGGTAAAGCATTAGATTGATCTCGTCTAACATTTGCCCTCCTCTGAGCTAAGGTCCTTGGGCTTCCCTAATGGTCAGTGAAGAAAAACAGGTATTTCCAGGGCATCTGACCTAGTTTGAATATTCTCTTTAGGGTGAAGGGAATTGTTATCAAAAAGTGTTTCCATGGATTATAGAGGGACACAACGGGAAGAGCTCAGAGACAGACACCTAGACTGCAGACACCTGCATTTGCAAAGCTAAATCCTGACTGAGAGGGAATCTCACAGAAGCCTAGGGGCATTGCTGCTCCAAGGGACACTGAGGGAACGAGCAATGAGGACACAAAGCATTGAATCTGAAGGAAAACAGGATCTCTAGGATAAGAGTGCAATCAATGACCCAGAGATGACAAATTAGAGAGGATGAAGTATCTGCTCACCCTATAACACTGCAGCAGGACTGCAGCAGGACAAAGACAGGGCTAGAAAATGTTCTCAGGACCTTTGCCAAGGAACAGAGCAGTTCACAAAATCACAGAATTGCAGAATATGCTGAGTTAGAAAGGACCCACAAGGATCATTGAATCCAACACTTAACCCTGCATAGGACACCCCAAGAGTCATACCATGTGCCGGAGAGCATTGCCCAAAATTGTACAGATTTGCACAACCTCAGTGTCAGGATAAAGCCAACTCTCCTGCTTTTGCTCCATGGCCAAGGCATTGGCATACCCCACACCAGCTAAACAGCAAAAGCTGCCTGAGTGGTGGTATAAACACTCAAAAACATAAAAATTAGAAGGCTAACAGTATCCAAAGCTGATGGCTTTGGAATAAGGTGCAAGGACAAGTTTTGAAAAACCCCTGTGTGCAGAGGGCAAGTCCTTTGTCTTCTTTTGATTCTGTGGGAGAGCTGCCAGCTCCCAGCTGTGCTGCTTGCTTGGCTTTTGGCCAAGACTCCGGGGTGCATGACAGCCCCCCTGTCCTTGCTGCTGGGAGGGGCTCCTGGTTTGGCTGATGGCCCAATACACACCTAAAGCTCTGACAAAAGCTCTGTCCGTCCTTACAGAAAGATAAGACATGGTACAGATGCCAGCTCCCCCATTCCCACATTCAGATGTAATTAGTACTAAAGCTTAGTGCCTCTGGGGCTGGCTTCAGAACATCCTGCAGTTATATGTTTTGGTCTGTGAAAACTCATTCTGCCAGCATGGAATTGGTGAGGCCATAGGGAAAAACTTCCACTAAATGACACCAGAACTGAGCTGTTTTCTGGTAAATCCTCAAATTACAAGCAACCCCCAAGAAACAAATTAGGTTCAACCAATGAGGCTCCTGGATAACTCCAGCCACTCAAACCTTCAGATCCTGAAGGGAAACATGCCCTTTATTGCTGCTTGGTGTTGTCTTAGCAGATCTTTGAACAAAAAAAGCAGAACTTGGGCTGCTCAGTAGTTTGATGGGAAACCTCTAGAGAAACTTGTCTGCCTTATGAGAAAGTGTATTTAGATAGGGATGTTTTTCTTCTATATCTGTGTTGTCTCTGTAGGGTATCCTAGTGCCAGAATATCAGTAGTTTTTTTGCAGTCAGGCTTGTGATGGATACTGACTGCTGCCATCAGCCTGAGGAACTGGGTTTTCCCCTATGGATGTGGCAGCCAAAACTTGACTTTAAGGAGCTTCTGGATGCAGAATACAGCACCAGTGTCACCATATGGGAACAGGAGGTGATAGCTGGCTGGATGAGAGCTGCAGGCTAGAGAGGAATTGCTAGGTATGGGAGGAGGCAGACAAAGGATAAAAATCCTGTGATAGAACCAAAAATTGCTTTACCTGACATCTTTGTGAGGTATCAGCATTTTTGTATGACACAAATATTCCACAGCAGATAAATGGCTGGCAATTAAGGATAAAAAGGCAGGGAAGAATTATGGTGTCTGACTAAATTTTCCTGCATTTTGGATGCTGACTTTTCTTAATGTGTGTAGTTGCAAGTCACCATTTTTCCAAGCAGAATTTTCTGTGTTAACGCATGTAGCTCTGAACGTGAAAGCAAACAGCCTTTAGAAGAAAGCTACTTGTAACGAGTGCCTTTAAGAAATTCAATCTGAAACCACAAAATGATCCCCACCACACCTAAATTACTCGGCCAATCTGTTTCTTTCCTACCCGCTAAGCATGACAATGACACTATGTTTCTTTTCCTGGTTGGGAGTCTTGCCGCTTACCTCGACTTTATGAGCAGCTCGAATCAGCGTTTCCCTAATGGAGAGATGGCAGGAGGACACCCTCAACCACAGGCAGTACCCAAGCCACACGGGCAACACCATACTAAAGGAAACCCGTGTAAAATGAAGCCATTCACAGAACCACAGAATCCGGACAACCCCACTGCTATGGGCAGGAACACCTTCCACCAGACCAGCTTGCTCGGAGCTCCATCCAACCTGGCCTTGAACATTTCCAGGGACAGGACATCCATAATTTCTCTAGGCACCCTATGCCAGGGCCTCACCGCCCTCATAGTAATGAATTTCTTTCTAATATCTAATCTAAACTCACCCTCTTTCAGTTTGAAGCCATTCTCCTTTGTCCTGTCACTGCCTGCCCTTGCAAAAAATGCCTCCCCATTGTTCTCACTGGCTCCCTTAAGGTACTTGAAGGCCTGAATAAGGTCACCCCTAAGCCTTTTGTTTTCCAGGCTGAACAATTCCAGCTTTCTCAGTCTTTGCTCACAGCAGAGGTGCTTCATCCCTTTGATCATCTTGGTGGCTTCCTCTGGGCTCACTCCAGCAGGTCCCTGTCCTTCCCATGCTGGGTCCCCAGAGCTGGATGCAGAGCCCCAGGTGGGTCTCAGCAGAGCAGAGCAGAGGGGCAGAATCCCCTCCCTCCCCTGCTGCCCACGGGGCTCTGGATGCAGCCCAGGACACGTTTGGCTCTCTGGGCTGGGAGTGCCATGGCCGGGGCATGTCCAGCCTCTCACCCACCAGCACCCCCAAGTCCTTCTGGGCAGGGCTGCTCTGTTCATTCCACAGCCTGTGCTGATTCCTCAAGCTCTGGCACCATTTAGTCTCCCATTGACAATGGAAACAGCCTTGATAATGACTAGAAATCCTAAAACCAAATAATATAAAATCTAATAATTTAGAGCCAGGCTCCCTAAGGAAGGGTAATGGCATACACAAACAGTTAGCTAATAACAGTCTAATTACCCAACTGGAATTTGGCCAGGATGCTGAGACTAAGAGCAGTACCCTAAGGAAAGGGTTCTAGGGTCTCTGGTGAGCACACATACTTGGGATCTTGGCTCTGTACACTTAGTAGAAATAACAGAGGGGCAGAGAGCATGGCTGGTACTCCCAAAAAACCACTCGGGACTAGGCAAATGATATTGCAGGTAGGTTACTTCTTCACAGACTCATACTTCCAGAATCTAGACAGCCACCTCTGCCTTCCAGCAGCCCTTAGACACCCCAACAATTAACTGGCAGGAGCAGCTTTTGTTTTAGATGGTGGACCCTGGCTTAACCTCCTGCTGGGTATCCCCATCATGATCCTATCAAATTATATTGATGGATGTCACTACAGACTGTGTGGTTTCAGTGCCTAGATTTGAGGAACTTCACAGATGGGGAGAGGGAATGGCATCTCAGCAGACTGGGAAAGTTTGTTTCCCGTAGATGATGGGAGGCTAGACCTGAGCAGCTCTCCAATCCCTCCTACACCACTCTGCTTTCCACTTGGGCACCTGACCTTATCTCAATGGCATTAGTGTCTTGCTGCCTTTTCCTCCAGGATTGTTTTACTTTTGTGTGTGTCCCTTTCCTTTGCACAAGGAAAGACCTGGCAAATTCAAGCCAGTAAAAGGCATTTCTTGCATCCATGCTCTTGACTGTAGGCTCTGAGAGAAGCTTCAGCTGAGCCCTTCTCAGGCAGATGGGAAGAGATGAGGAAGAAGAGAAGCAGGGAGGGAAATTACAGCCCTGGAATCAAGCAGGTGCTTTTCAGAGTGGAGATGGGGGCTGTCTGTGGCCTCTGCTCCTTTCCTTTGAGTGGGTTCAGATTCAGACAAGTCTCCCAGGTTTGCTGAGGGATGGCTGTGGAGTCGTGGTGTACTGCAGGGACATTGCAGTGAGGCTCAGGGCTGCCCTACCACCCCACAGTTATAGTTCAGCAACCAGGGACTGCTCACCCTTCAGCTTTCACAGCTTCCTGCAAGGCAAATGACGACCGTGGCAGGATCCTTGCAGACCCCTTATCACAGTGCCAATGTTTAAACACCCTATCTGTCCCAGGCTGTTTCCCTCCAACCTTTGCTAATTTTCCTAAGCAACTTTATGTAACCAGCTGGGCTGGATATCCATGAGTGTAGAGCAAAGGCTTATTGACCTTGTTTGTTGTTTTATGATAGAAAGTTGGAAGAGAAGTATTTTCCTCTTTTTTATTTTTTTAATTACATTTTCTTTCTTTTTATCCTCAGCTCTCAGAAGAGGCTCAAAAAATTCATGGATGATGTCTGTTCTTATTGCAACACAAAATGATAATATCCAGCCCAAGAAACACAAGAAATTTGGGATTGTTAGATACAGTTTTGAATTTTGCTTTTGTATTTGCATTTTATCACTTATTTCATTCAAAGATATGAAATAGTCCCCAAATGATACCTATCCTGTTCATGGTGCTTCTGAAGGGAAGATTTCAAGAGGATCCTCTATTTCAGTTATTCTTTCAAGACTCACCCTCTCAGACCTGCCATCAGAGATAAAAAGTGAAGTTCGGGAACATGGTAATAAAGAGTTATAGTCCATAAAACAACTTTCAGGCTGTAACGTTGCATGTTTTGTGACTTATCTTCACCTACAATTTGCTCTGTTATTAAGGGAACCATGCCCCACAGCTGTCATGCACACTGTATTGTGGACACAAGTATGTAAAACCTGAGGAGTCCTTAATTTTATTTTTTGTTTTAAAAAAATGAAAATTTTTGTTGTTGTTTTTGTTGTTTAAAGAAGGAGCTTTGAAGGAGTAATGGGAAAAAATTAAAATATGGACAGTGAGATATTTCTTAATTACTTGTTATTGCTTGTCTTCCACTACAGAAATCAGCAGCACAGTTCTAGAGATTGCACAGACATTTAATGAAATGGATAAGCTTCTCTTTGCATTTAACATTCTTTTGAAAAGGATTTTTCTAAATCCTTTGCAAAGAGGGACAGAAAGGGGAGTGAAAATGTGAACTAGAGAGACTCCCGGTGAACTGGGGAGAACAGAACTGCAAAATGCCTGCTTTCTTTGAGGAGGCTAATGGTGAAGTGTCAAAACAGGGATTTTGCTCCATTATTGCCACTCCAGAACCTTGGAGGAGGGAGGGCCAGCTTGCCTGCCTGCCTGCCTGCCTAATTTCCCCTTTTTCTTCAGGTAGCAGGAAGGCATGGTACATGCGCACACTGCTTGAACTCCAGCACTGTGAAAGTTTAGCTGGAAGGTTGAACAGCCTGTTTTGCATAGGAAGTGTCAATCACTTGGCCTCTTCTAGAGGCCTGGTGGCTCTCCTGAGCTGTGTGAGGTTGGCCTTTCCCTGCTATGTACTTTATTTCCCCAGAAAGTAATTTTACAAGAGCACTATAAAAATTCTCTTACAAAAACATGTTACACATAAACACAGTTAAATACCCTCCTGTATTTTTCAAGGGTGTCACTGAGGTATTTTTTGTTTTAATGTAGAAACCCCTCTTCTGTCCCTGCTGCTCTCAGGTAGCAGGTACACTATGACAAAAAATCATATCAGAGAGGACAAACTATGTCAGCTGCCGCACAGCAAAGTGAAAGATATCCAGTATTCCTGAGGGGTAACTTTTATGCCTGTAATACTCTTTCCTAGAGGTTGACTGACTCGGTGGCTCTTGACTGTGGTGTTGGGATGACTATGCCAGTCAAGCAGGCAGAAGAACCCTTTGTGGTCTCACAAAGGTGCTTCTTCCTCAGAGTCCATTGCTTCTGCTGTGTTTGCCAACAATTTCAACTTTGACAAGTAGCTCCTCTTTTATGTCTGACAAATGTTAATCTTCAAAGAATAAAAACTACAAAAGCAAGAGAAAAGCTACTCCCCTAGGCTCCTCTATTGAAGAATAACCTTCTGCACTGCTCAAATATCTGCTAATGTGAACAGAACAATAACTGAAGACACAGTTGTAAGGCAGGAAACAAGCCTAGCTGGGGTAAGGGGATTTTGCACCTTGCCAAGTTACAAATGGCTCCTCTTGGAGAGGGAAATTATCTGATTTACTTAAAATAAAATATTTATTGACTCCTTTTTAAGAGGGAAGCCATGGCTCAATTTAGACAGGAATCCAGACAAAGGGGAGTATGGAACAGCAGAAAGAGCGTCACCTGTTCCTGTAGAATCAGAAGGTGATCATCTCACAGGACTCCACAGATCTGTATAGCTGATCTGTGGCACCAAGACCAGGCAATACTGGTTTTATCCTGATGTGACCGGTCATGCACAATACGTGCCACTCACACTTGAGAAGTGCTAACTCAAACTAAAAAGGTGCAAAACACAAACAATACAGTCAGAAACAGGGATCTCTTGACTNCAAACTAAAAAGGTGCAAAACACAAACAATACAGTCAGAAACAGGGATCTCTTGACTTCTTGGAATAGTCCCTGTAAACTGGCATAGCAAATACCCAAGCTGTTTGTAAAGGAGACAGAGCTGGAGAAAAGAGGCAGTGCAACTGTAGGAACAGGGGTTCTGATTGCACAGGTCTCCTCAGTCCTGTGTCCCATATCACTTATCAGACTGCCAGACAGCAGGTATGTGGTGAGGAGGGGATAGTTAAGCTAAATGCAGCCAATAATAAATATTGATCAAAGTACTGTATTTCTGCTGATCAGAATGATCCTTTCAGCCTAATGCAGACGCTTTGAGGGCACTTGAGCATCCTTCAGCTCGTGCATATGCTAGGACAGAAACAGTGTGTCCACCAAGATCAGGGAAATGATTGTGCCTCTGTATTTGGCATTGGTGAGACCACACCTCCTGTCTTGTGTCCAGTTCTGGGCCCTTCAATTCAGGAGGAACATTGAGGTGCTGGAGTGAGTCCATCTGGAGCTGGGAAAAGGTCTGGAGTCTGAGGAGGAGTGGGTAAGGGAGCTGGGGGTATTTAGCCTAGAGAAAAGGAGGCTCACTGGGACCTTATTACTCTGATAAGAGTGATATTGCTCTGAAAGCGACCTGAAAGGAGGGTGTAGCCAGGTGGGGGGCAGTCTATTCTCCCCACAACCAGGGACAGGATGAGAGGACATATTCTCAAACTCTTAGAGGAATGGTTTAGGTTGGACATGTGGAGGCATTTTATCACATAAAAGGAGACTAAACACTGGAATGGGCTCTCCAGGGTGGTGGTGGAGTGACCCTCCTTGGAGCCATTTAAGGAAAAACTGGACATGGGCCTTTGTGTCACGGTCTGATTGACATGGTGGTGTTAGGCCATAGGCTGGACTTGATGACCTCAGAGGTCTTTTCCAATCTAATTGATTTCATGATTCTGTGATACCTGCTTTTGGGAAAGCAGCAATAATGCCAATGTGCATGCTGGCTAGGTGAGGGATCACTGGCAGACAGCATCAGTCCTAGTATGCTTGGTTAGACCCCAGGGAATTCTCCCTTTTGGGGTCTCTACTTCACACAGACCCTGTGTTGCTGGCCTTGCTTCTCACTGCTTGGACAGACAAAGACCCACACCACACTTGTGTAGCTCTGGATATACTCTGCAGTATAATTTGACTGTGTTGCTCAAGGGCAAACTGCCTCAAGATGAACAAGGAACACCATGTTCGGGATGCTTGGGATAATTGTATGAGAAATGGGTTCAGTTCTGTCAACTTTGCCACGAACAGTTGAAAGACTTTTCTGCAGAGCAGCTGTAATAGAAAGATGAGTTCCCATGGAAGCTGCTCTCATGTAGAGTGTTTTTTCCCTGAGATGAAAGGATCCCTCTTGCCTTCCCAGCCTTTTGAACACACATTTGTAATCTAAAAGCTGGCAGATCTCTTTGTGCTGTTTTAAATGGTTATGCTGTGACAGTGTCCACGCATCTCATCATCCCCAATGTATTTATAATCAGGACACCTTTTGATACCTCCTTCCTTAAAGAATTATCACCACCTCCATTTTGTAGGTGGAGAATCAAGGCGCAGAAACTGAAGCCTATCCAAGTGGTCATGCTGTGCAGGGAGAAAAGCTAAACAGCTGTGGAGAGTTTCTGAGCATGCTGAAAGGAAAGGGTCAGTACAGGTATTTCACTGGTGGGTTAGACAGTACAGTTGGAGGGGCTCTTCTTCAAGAGGCAATTAAAATTAAGCCACTGATTAATGCCTCAAATTTCCAGACCACTGTCACTTCCAGATGTCATCAATCTTTAGAAAAGAACAAGACTGGGACACTGGAAAGAGGATGTTCCAAGCTGGAGCCCAAAGTTCAGCTGCTTGTTTGGCAGGGGGTGCTGCCCTGCCCACCTTGCTGTCCCACAGGTGCAGAAGTCCTATCCATTCCCCAGCCTTTAAATTTTTTTGAACATTTTTGAGTGTTACAAGCAACATGATAGTTCATGTATAATTGAGAGACTGGCAGGTTGCTTCCATGTACATTTCAGTGCATATCTGTGGTGGTTTTTAGCTAGTGCACTGACTACAGGCTGCAATCCATTACAGAGAATGGTGCATTTCAAGACGTTATTCCAATGTGTCCTGCACACAGGTAAAACACCACACAGGGCTGTGAAAGAGATCATGTTGTCCCCTAGTGGTTGTGCAAATATTACATTTTATTAATAAAGAAATTGATCACAAATACCAGTGAAAGCCATGTTATGTTTCAGTAGCCTGTTATTTTACAGCCAAATAAACCTGAGGACTGCCTCCCAATATTGGGATATAAATCAACTGCTTAGTCTATATTCAGCACTGAATTCCTGCCAAATGTCATAGGGTAAATTAAAAGCTTTTTTTCCTTATCTTTAGAGCTTAGCCCCAAAAACCAGGTCTGAGATGATTTTTTTTTGTCAGTTGCATAACAGTAAAAATGGTTTAACAGATCTAAACCCTTTCATTTAAAATAAAGCCCATGTGGGTTTGCTACACACTAACTTTCAGCTTGACCCATTCTCTAGCAATAAATACAAAACTCAAAAAAATGCAGAGCAAAAAAAGAAGAAGCAAATACAGTTTATGTAGACTGCAAACATAACTACAGTATTGCTCTCTGAACAGGGTAACCACAGCAAACAGGCAGGTACAAAACAGCTGGCAAGCTGCAGTGACTGGAGTGTCACCCATTTATTACTTTCCTATTCAACAGCAGGTGAACTGAGACCAATGGGCTGGGGTCTGAGTAGCCAGAGAAAATTAACTCTTGCTCTGCAGGAAGTAAAATAATCAGATGGCACTTTGGAGTTGACAGTAACGCCTCTGTTTTTTGTTTGCAGAGTACCTTTTGTTGTTCAGGAAGGCAGATAATCTCAGTGTGCATGCAAGGTACTGTAGTGTGATTGCTGCACTGTGTTTTTCCTCCTTAATTCAGCAGAACTCTCCCATAAATAAAGTACACTGCTGATGGAGTGTGCTGCCTGTGCTACCAGAACACACTGCCAGCTGCACAATTTAGAACTGGTCTTCTGCAACAGGTTTTAGGGCTTTGCTTCTAGTTAAGCATTTATGAATCTGGATTTCCCTTTTGTGTATTTTTAGAAACAAACTTGGAAAGATCAGTCATGTTTAATAGCTTGAGAACAGCACAGAACTTGGGTTCTCCCCCCTCCTCCTTCTACTGCAGCTTTTCTATCACTGAGCTAATTTTTGTATTTATGACAACAACGTGCAGAGGAAGAACTAGAAACAATAACAGAGCAAGATCCATTGGGGAGTGTCACTTCAGCTGGGAATACATAAGGAAGTTGATTTCAAAGAACAAGCATAATTTAGAAGAAGGTAACTCTACCTTGCAAAAGTTATGCAGCAATGACTTCATCTTTCTCCCAGACTGAGATGGAAAGGAGAGGAAGGATGGACAGACACACAAGTACAAATTATTTCTTTTGATTAGACAAAGTCTGGTAAAACACTTGCGTCTAATTAGACCTCAGAACAGCAGGGAAATCGTAACATCTGTGATAATCCCAGAGTTCACTGTTACTGTTGGTGGTAAGAGACCTCATCCTAGTTACAAGACACTTACTTAATTGCCATGCTTGCTAGTAACACATTACTACAATTTTAAAATGTATATGTCATCATCTGCCCTTGATGAGATAATTTCCCTATTCTGGTAGCATTTACAAGCTGTGGGCAAGATAGGGACTTGCCGTACCAGGTGCCGTGTGACGCAGTCTGTGACAATTATGGCCTCGAATGTTTTAATTTTTAAATTAGGACAGGCAGAGCAATGGGGCCCAGTAAAGGGAGGAGAGTAGTCATGATGAGATTGTGTGGTTGTGGCAGAAATTAGCTTATGCACAGTTCAAAGGATTTTGTTTGCAACAAGGCTGCAAAGAAAACAGGAAAGGAAAGGCATCAGGACAACTCAGGAACCCCTGAGCACACCTTTTGCTGATGAAAATCTCTGAGGCTCTGAAGAAATGCAAAGGGGCAATAGAGATCTGAAAAGGTCAGGGATCTGGCACTCTACCCTGAGACACATGGGAGATAAATAATAATGGACTTTACAGAGAGAAACACTAACTTCCCTTCAAGTTAACTGGAAAATCACTGGGGTGCTCAGCTCACAGGTGGGGCAGGCTTGGACGACATACTGCCAAAATGTAGAGTCTGGTGTGCTGGAGCTCTTACAGTCTGCTGCTGCTNACATACTGCCAAAATGTAGAGTCTGGTGTGCTGGAGCTCTTACAGTCTGCTGCTGCTGCTACATGGGATGAACACATAGAGAGAAGCAAAGCAGAGCTTTTGAGAAGTCTGGCAGCATTTCAGCAGCACTGAAGCCACTTCAGGGGCAAGAAGAGATTTCTACCCTGGTACCCTCAGTGCTGGAGGCTCAGCTCCCTGCACTGACAGTTCCCATTCTCACTGCTAAGTGGAAGTGTTCACAGTCCCTTGAGTCTGCCTTTGGTAACACCCTTAGCACACATTCTGGTTGATTGTTTGCAGGAATATAATGGGTTATCCTTACAAGTTGTTCTTCTTGGTATCTCAGAGATATGTATGTTTTTGACGCATTCCCCTCACTGATGCACTTCCGGGCAGCAAACACAAAGGCAGAAAAATCTGCTGTGCAAAAATCAAATCTCCCTTGTCTAGGTGTGAATCTTGGGGAGGTTGGTTGGTCTTTGAAACACCCAACTAGGAGTCCTGTCCTTCACACTCTTGGCAGACTTTTGAGTTGTTCTAAATATTAACAGAATAGCAATCATATTATATGATATTTTGCTGTTGAGTTTCAATTTCAGAAATTATTTGCTGGATCTTCTGTTTGGAACTAGAAGCACTTTCTGCAGTGTTATGGCTATTTATAGTTTGGGATGAAGCAGCACTAAAAGCATTAGAGGCAATCAGAGAAAACTGCTAGAACTGGGCTCAAGGGAAACCACCTCAGGAGATTCTTTCTGCAACAGGCAGCTGACCTGTGAGTTGCTCAATCAGAAGATGCGGATGCAAACTTTGGAGTGGTCTGAGATAGACTAGATAAGAAGAGAGATGGATTGGGTATTACCAACACAAACATACCAGCTTCCGGAAACCCTCAGAGCTGGCTGGCCATTGTAGCTGGAAGGGTACTGAGGAGAGCTTTAGGACACAAGTAATCATTCATCTGCTTGTCCTGCATAAAACAAGTGCTGTCTTATGGCTTTTTCCTCATGGGGGAATACAGATGGCTGTTGCTGTGTGTCAGTCGAGATTCTTCATCACCAGTTGAGCTCCTTGATCAGCAGTGGAGCTGGGGAAGGGCCTTGAAGGGAAGCCATATGAGGAGTGGCTGAAGTCGCTTGGCTTGTTTATCCTGGAGGAGACTGAGTGGAGACCTCCCAGCAGTTTACATCTTCCTCAGGAGGGGAGGCGGAAGGGCAGGCACTGATGTCTCCACTGACCAGTGACAAGACTTGAGGGAATGGCCTGAAGTTGTGCCAGGGGAGGTTTCGGTTGGATTTTGGGATAAAGTTCTTCACCCAGAGGGTGGTTGGGCACTGGAACAGGCCCCCTAGGGAAGTGGTCACAGCACCAGCCTGACAGAGTTCAAAAATCGTTTGAACAATGCTCCCAGGCACATGGTGGGACTTTCGGGTTGAGCTGGACTGGATGATCCCTGGAAGGTCCCTTTCCACTCAACACATTCCATAATTCTTACGCTAACACACCAGAACCTGTCCGAGCACAGGACAGGTGTGAAACACTCCAGCGAATACACAGCCAAGGCGTTCCTCCTCCGTCGAGTTCCCTCACCTTTAGGGCGTGAAACAAAAGCCTGAAAAGAAGAGAGGCTAAGCAGCACAGCCCCCCGCACGAACGCAGCCCGCCGGGCCACGGGCTCCCCTTGACGCGGCCGTCGTCACTCGGCCCTGCCCCGGCGGGACGGCC